>JAPXFQ010001412.1:4162500-4612500 GCA_028564705.1 Apricaphanius iberus
ACTTCAGATGTAAATGAAGTGCAAACAATTTTTTTTTATGATAAAAGGCAATGACACATTAAAGAGAATTGTTGACCATCCAAAATGTTGATAAAATACTGAAAATAACCATTAATTATGTTCAGCAATTGTATGGGGTCAAAATAGGATCAGCTCAAAGTGAAAAAAAATAAATAAAAATGATTGTAAATCCCAATATTGAGATTGTGAATTTGAAAAGAAAAAGTACATTAAAAAAGTACACTTGAGTGTTAAAAGAAAATTACTAAAAACCTAAAAGTGTAACCACAGAAAAAAGAAAAAAAACTGAATTAATATAAAACTTGCAGCCTCGGCTGTAGTCATGTACTTATTTTCCTTTCTTCATTCATTAAAATAAAAACAGCTGTTTTGTATTTTCAAATCCTTTGACAGTTTGGACATTTCCCTTTCTCTTCGCTTTTAGTCGTCAAATTACACTTTCAATTCTTGTCTTTTGATCTTAAAAGCTGAACTTCATCTTACATGGGGAAGGGCTTAGAGTCCATTGGCTACCTAGAAAATGATTGACAGAAGTTTGGTTGACTTCTGGGTTACATTTTTTTTTCTTCAAATTTACAATCTCTGTTTTTCAAGTTTACAATCTCTATTTTCCATTCACGTTGAGCTGATCTTGTTTTGACCAAATATACTTGCTTGAACCATTCACTGCAAAAACAGATGTGCCAAAATTGACATGTCCTGAGTGTGATCAAGGACTAAACATGTTGTGTAGATTTTAGCACACAGTGTGTAATCCTCTAATCAATTGATTGACACAGGGAAAGTGTTATCTTCTGTGCCTGAAGTTCTGGCACAAGAAATGTTAAGATCTTAAAATAAAATAAGCAGAAAAAACAAATATACATTAGGCAACAAAAAGAATGCATATCAATATGTGCATACAAATAAATTAACAGTTTAACGGGAGCATTTATTTCAAATGTCTCACACATACAATGTGATCAAATTAATTCAACATATGTAGTCCCTGATAACACTCAGGAAATGTGTCATTTTTAACACATCTGTTTTTGCATTGTTTCAGAATGAACCAATAGATTGACCGAAAACAAGATATCAAATTTATTTTTGACCCAGTGTTACTGCAGCTTACTTCTAACTCTTTAGAATAAAACTCTTTAAGGAAAAAGCAAAAGCATAAAACCCGTAATGAAAATTTATACTAACTAAAGTGGTGTAGTGAATGATACTCACAGCTATTGCTGTCATTAGCTACTGCAATGATGCCCATAGGCTGCTGAGGGATATCGGCACGCAGCACTTTCATGTCTCCTCCTGTAAACTTGTCAGCCCTCAGGACAGCCCGCCTCACCCAGTCAGTCCAAAATATGTAATCTCCATACACGGCCAGACCAAATGGATGAACAGGTTCGTTCTTCAACAAGACCTGATGCAATACATTTTATAGGTTTGAAACCCAACATTGTGTCTCAATGCCAAAGCAGGATCATCTTACAGATAATATGAAATTGAAGAAGAGCTGCCTTACGTATCGGTTGCTTCCATCATATTCACAGCGTTCGATCTTGTCCAGGGTGGCGTCAGAGAAGTAGAGTTTCTCAGCACGGTGATCTATGGCCAGACCATTAGGAGTCTTAATGTCACTGCCAATGATCACGATCACGTTGGCTCCGTTCAGAGAGGCCCTCATGATACTGGGAGACAGCTCATTCCAGTTTGTCCAGAACATGAGACTGTGGTGGGAAACAACGTAGGACAAGAATTATGGCATGTCCTCAGAAAGACTCATAAAAGAAGCTACGGCTCACGGAGACAAAATAAATGTTCTTGACACAAAAATCGGTGATTAAGACAAAGATTTGACAACAGCTGACTCACTCTTGACACTCATCCAACACAAAGGCTCTGGGATGGTCTTCTCCAGACATTGTAACAACAGTGTGGCGGTTATAAGCCACAGAGCGGCTCTGATCCACTGTGTGTCGAGTGATTGTGGAGGTGGTGTAACTAGTCCAGTAGAGCGTGTCCCAGCCTCGGTGGTATGCCAGACCCTCAACTGATCCAACATCTGTGAAACAAAAGAGAAAAAAGTAGATGATATGATGCAATTATAAAAATCTGTCCTGGAAACCACACTAAGGCAAGACTTTTAGATAAGACTTTGATAAGCATTTAAAACGAATTCATCCAATATACTGGAATAGGCCTTTTTTGTTCACAAATGCATCTACTAATGACTTGCGAAACAATGGGGAATGATTTGAAAAGAAAAAACTGTCAACTGAATATCAGAACCAACTATTCCAAGTGTATTCACAGCTGCTGTTACTGTAACTACAGTCTGTAGGTGTCATCTTTTTGTGTCTTTAGTGCTTTTAAAAGGGATTACTTGATCTGATCAGAGGACTGGATCAGCGCCTGATCGAGGCATGTTTAAATTGGGAGGGTTTTAGTCAAACGTTAAACTTACTCCAGATTCTTAGAGCTAATATACTTTATACACTTGTGAGGGAGCTGCACAGAAAGTGCTAATCATGGAATCATACAGCTGTATTTTGCGTAGACCATTTTCACAGATTTTGTGTCCCATTTTTAAGTGCATAAATTAAACAATGTATATCCCCTGCACATTTTTGCTGATTTCACTAAGCTCAATTTCCCCAAACAAGCTAAGTATTATTCACATTTTACAAAGAGCAATAGAGAGATTGTTTTGGCTGTTGCTACTGCTACTCTGTCTGTAGCATGTAACCTGCTCTGTGTGCAGAGAGCATCTGCAACAGAGACATTAAATTGTATGCTGCTTAAACCAAACAAAGACATATACGAAGCAATTTCTGTAAGTTTTGTCTTCACACAATAAACCGGAACCACACTGGAATGCGTTAAAGGCGGGATTATCAATTAGTGATATCAAAGTGGAGTAAAGAAGTAGCTAGCTTTAGCTTAGCATTTCATTTCATACTGCATCAAAGCATCATCAGGAGCAAGGAGGAGTAAATATCTGCTTGCCATGACTGTTAGTTTAATTGGTCTCTCTAAATTGTTCTTAGGTGTGAGTGTGTGTGTACACGGCTGTTTGTCCTGTCTGTCTCTATGTTGTCCTGCGATGGACTGGCGACCTGTCTAGGGTGCCTGATGACTGCTGGAGATAGGCACCAGCGCCCTTCAAGGATAAGCGGCATAAATAATGGATAAATAGATAGACGCTGTAGCATTAGAGGATCCAAACTGTCTCTTTTTTTTCGTCACACTAGCAACCACATTTATGTCCAGTTACGACGCACAATAAAAAGGTGGAGTCACCGTTTGCTATTTGCGGAAAGTATAATTGCAACATAATCGACAATTCAGAAGAATAGTCAAAGTGCTTCAATTAACATTCAACTTTAAAAATCCCTTTACGGCCAAATCACAGAAAAAAAAACAACCTAATTTATCTTTTTCAAGCCCAACAACGAAACTCTCCAAACAGAACTGAACAAGACAAAATGGATAAAATGTTAATTTGATTGTGGAAAGAGGAGACCACTGTTATATAATCATACATGATATGCTCTGCCCGCCCAACATTTAGATCATCTCAGCTCCTGGTTACAAAGCAAACAATGCACAGACCCTGTTGGGAAGATTACTGTCACCCGGAACAGAGCTTTTCATACAGTCCAAGGAGGAGGATATCCAGAGCATCACTTTTGTCCGCTTTTGTCAAATTTACTAGCTCTTTTTGTACTTTTAATTAAACAATATTCTCCTGGAGGACTCTGCATACTACAAGGCAAAGGACAATATGTCTCCTGCTGTGGTAAGCACTTTACCACTGACCGATTTTTAATTTTTTTTTTAAAGAGGAATGCCTATTTGCAATGAAAGAGATCACATTGTGCTGTTATCTGGAGATTCGACACTGACATCTCATTTTGGAACGAATCATCGTCTTCGGGAAGACAGAAGTCGGTGTGCTGAGATGTTTAAAAGTAATTTCGTGGATAAAATATGATTATATGTCATTTTTTTTCCAAGAGAGAGAGATGTGAGGATTTCTTGTGAATTTTAAAAATAAAAATAAATGAACTGGAAACTATCAAGACAAGTGCATTGCTCAGAAGACAATTTGACTATATTTGTGGAGCTGAAGAAGATATTGCTGTTGAATAATTACAATATATATCTTTAATACTTCCCTCTATGTGAACACAGTACAGATGTTAATGGAAGAGCGACCCCTGTGATCCTAACAGCTTAACTAATTGCTATCATTATCAAAGTGCTAGCTGTCTCAGTGAACTGTAATTATGTTTGTTTAAACAGACATGAATTGAATCACACAGATTAGTTACCCACATGCTGCATCCCATTCGGACACTTAACACTGATAGTATATTGGATTAAGTGGCTTTTACTGGGACTGGATGGAGACCACTGGGTTGCAGATGAACAACAGTGACCTTAACCAAATAAGCAGAGGAGATGTGGCTTTGATTAAAACTTTGGTGCCCTTTCTAGATGGACTGATTCTGCTGACTGGACTGGTCGGCCAAACGCTGGTTTTGATTACTCTTACAGGCAGAAGAAATAAACCCCCTCATGGTACGGACACCTTGCTGCTGGGTCTCTGTGCTGCTGATCTTTTGATGTTACTATGCCTGCCCTTCCACACCTCCGCCATCACCCTGGGTTTCTGGCCTTTCAGCCGCTTCCTCTGCAGAGCCATAAGCTTCCTTGGAGTTGCTTGTTCAGCTGCCTCTGTCTTCACCCTGGCGGCTTTGGCAGTTACACGCTACCTTATAGTGGTACACCCCACTTGGACCTACCGTGCAAGGATGAACAGGAGAATCAGAGTGACAGTTGCTCTGCTCTGGATCCCAGCCTCTGCTTTGGCAGCACCACATTTTGCCTTCCAGCCAATTAGATTTTCCGACACAGTGTACTGCTTCGCCTTCCTTTCTCACTTCAGCAAGCTTGTCTACAGCATTGCTCTGTTTTTCTTTGGCTTTACTCTACCTTTAGGTATAATTGTATTGATGTACAGCAAAATTTACTGCTTCCTTCGACACACACGGCAGATAGGTAATGCTCCACAGCTTGAACGCTACCAACGTCAGGTCACCCACACCTCAGCTCTCCTGGTGCTTGTCTTCACCATACTGTGGCTGCCTTCCTACATCCTCATGTTCTCCATCATCTCACGATCTCTAGCCAGCTCACCAGGCTTCAACACCTTTGCCCTCCTGGCCAGACTCTTGTCTTCCTCAGTAGCTGTGGTCAACCCTCTATTGTATGGCTTTATGTCTCAGAGGTTTCGGCGAGACTTTGTGGAATTGGGAAGAAAATGCTGGACTAGGTGCAGAAGCTGTTTTATCTGTTGTCAACGTTTGATGAACAGGGACATGGTACGGCCGTTTGAGCATGAAACTAACTCAGAGAGACCTCAAAACTGACCTTTTACCCAAAATAAGCTCTGGAATAAATCTTTAACTTGAACACTGATAAGAGCTCCTGGTAAAAAAAATTTTTTTAAAAGACCTAAAATACATTTTATTGCAGTAGCATTACTTTACATGGAAAATAATTAAAACGTCAAACAGCGATTAATCTAAGTACTTTTATATAATGTGGTGAAAAGAAATTACAGATGCCACACTTATTGCCAACCCCTTTGCAACTGAGGCAATTATTAAATTAATGCTTTGCTTTTCTAAATAGATTAGCATGTTTAGAAAGCTTACATTTGTAATGTCTAACTTCCTATTTTGCTAGTGACAATCACATGACACAAAAGCCCATTTCTTTTTGCAACCCTTCAAAACAGGAAAAACATGATAAAACACCAAACAGGCAAGGTAATTTTGATAGTCAAAAGTTAGAAAATTATTGCAAGAAAATAGCTACTTCCCTAATCTTGTCCATATCTAAAGTTAAAAAGCTTAAACAATTTGAACTATGACAAAAAAGGCTGAACAAGGACCCAGGTTTATTTTGCTACAGCATACAAAGCACAAAGGTAAGGTTGATTTAAAAAAAAGTTTTAAATTAGAGCACTGTAGCAAAGAGCAGAATATTGGGGTTAAAACATCTCAACACTATTCATTAGATGTTTACATGCTATTTTGGTAGAAAGCAAGATATATATATATTTCTGTAGTATAATCACTAATATCAAAGTGAGCAGATTGATAAGAGTTACTGAGATTTTAACTGGAACATTATGCTTTGGTGAAATGATGCTATGATTGATTTGGACAGCACAGGATTGACCTGGGTTTGGCCTAAAACGCATAATTTCCTCTATTTAGGCCAATTCTCCTGCAAAAAGCCCCTGGAGCCTTGTTAAAGTGCATGGCATCATGAGCTCTTTGAAATATCAGGACATGTCAAATAAAAATCTATTGGAGTTTGCCAGAAAACTGAAAATTAGCATTGCAGTAGAATAAAGAGCCAAAAAACGTATAGCTTAACAAACACATTAGTCAACCTTTTGTTCTAGTCATCTGAATCCATAGACTTAAATCCTACAGAAAATCTGTATAGTTAGTTTAACAAAAAACACTGTAAGAAAAGACCGAAGACTTTGGAACCTCTACAGAGCAGAGGTATGATCAACAATCAACCTCATTGCTTTCCTATCAGCAACGGGGGATGTACTAACAGCAGTGATAACAAGAGGGACAATTGTTACTTTGGTAGAAATTAAATTTTTTTCTGTGTGAATTGCTCTTAGTACAATGCAAAATAAACATATTGTACACATCTTTGTCAGGGGTGCCCATAAGCATGGAGGCTGCTGTGTTTTTATAACTTTGTGTTAGAACATTTTCCCACAAATATATTCACTACGAGAGAGATTTAAAACGCAAAGTTAAATGCCACACATTTGCTTCCTATCTGTCAGGCTTACAGTACATGATAAAGAGGAGTTTATTCCAGTATTATTAAATGAGTTTGGGAGATTTTAATCTTAATTTCTTTAAACTGTGACATAACAGGATTGTTTGTATTATGACGTTCATGAATTTTAAAATCATTGTTGTAATATTTATATATACGTTGATATTTACAGCTCTGATCTCCAAGTGATTGATTAAAAAAGCAAAACCTGACCTTTTTTATTTTTCCCTTGAAAGAACATGAATGAGAATAAATGAGATCATCATCAGATTCCATCCAGGATGTTTTCTGGTTTAAACATTAATCAGAATAAGATCTAACTCTGATACTAAAAACATCTAAAAAGTGTCAGAAATAGGGCTAGAGGTCAATAATTACTGAGAAATATTGTAAGGATTTCCTTTGTCATCACTCCATTTTCTTATATTTTTTTTCTTTCTTATCTGTGCATTCAGTTCTCTTTGTGATACAGTTTAGCACTTTGGGCATTAATCTGTCAGGTAGTTGCATCTACTGCAGTGAGTCAGAACCCATCGGACAGGCTCAATATTAAACTGGCGTACAAAGTGTAAAATGTGACACTTAAGCAATAATTATATCATTTAAGATGACTCTAAACTTACTGTCCACCACAATCTTGCGACCGGAGCCATCGTCATTGATCTGCTGGATGTTGCCAAAGTGAATGTCGCTGAAAAAGATACGGTTGGCTCCCTTCCCTCCGCCGCCATGGTAGTCGAAGCTGAGGGCGATGACGTTCTTCATGTGGTCCGGGTCCTCGAATGGTTTTATAGGCGCGTTGAGGTTTGTCTCGTCGGACAGATGTATGCTTTTTAGGATGGTGCGTTCAGAGTACAGAAGGTATCCATCATAGTCACGGCAGCTGCTTCGGTCGTCTGCCAGCATGCCATGGGCACAAGCGCAGGTACGCTCCCTGTTGCCACGGTAAAGGCACAGCTGTTCACAGCCGCCGTTGTTTTCTTTGCAGATGTTTGTGCCTGCAATGAGGGGGTGATGCGTTCAGGAATTAAGCAGAAAATGATGCTGAAATGTTAGGGATTCTTTGAAAACATTTGATGTTACACTGTGCTTTATGACTGTTTTTACCTTGCTGCCTGGCCCTATTGAAAACCTTGATGTCCTTAAGTTGTACACCAATGCCCGTTCTGAGCTGCACGGCATCTGTAGCATTGTCTTTGCTGCCTCTCTTAATCGACCCATTGGCATGAGTCCTGAACAAAAAAAGACAATAAGTCTGAGATAGCACCATGTTTTTGTATTTTTATTTAGAGTATGCGGGGGGGGAATACTCACCTATCACTCCAATAGATGTATCCCTCAAATACAGACACAGCAAACATGTCCATGTTGTTACTGGCCAGCACCAGCTCTCTGTTCTCTCCTGTCTCTAGATTGATCCGCTCGATTTTGTCTGTTCGGGCATCGCACCAATAAAGCAAACCCTCCTACATTGCAAAAATAAAAAAATATAATCAAATATGCAGGGAACCCCCTGAGAAATGTACAATGAGAAGACAAAACATTTTTCCCAGATGTATATGTACAGATTCTTCTATTTTTGCTTTTTTTATGCCAAAAATCTCAGATTGAACAAATTCTAATATCAGACAAAAACAGGCAGTAAATACAAAAATGTATTTTCAAATCGTAACTAATCACAAACGCTTGACAGGAGCTGTTGCCACCAAAGTGAAACAAGTAGGTATTAGGTTCAGATGGGGCAATTACTTTTTCAGACAGGTTAGGTCGATGACATTTTCCTATAAAATAAAAAAAGTCACTTGAGAACTCCATTTTATAATAGATTTTACTAAGGCTATTATTGTGCAAGATTTGTCACATCTGATACATTAAAGTGTGACAAAAACTGAAACAAGCTGTAAGGGAACAAAAACCTTTATCTTCACTTGTTAAAGCTAATGAGTAAATTGTCTTGTTAAGCCACAGTTAATTCATGCACGGATATCATAATCATTCATTAGGATACTATTCACTCTACAAAAACCCAGTCCTCTACTTTTTGGCCAGTAAATTATTTCATTTAACCAATCATCTTAATAATTATACATTTTGAATACAGAGATTGTTCCTAATATTATGAAACAAAATAAGAGGGAAAAAACAACATTGTTATAATTTAGCATACTGCTTCACATTTTTGAACACATGTTCCTCAAATTGTCCCCATAACATTGATCAAGCATGGCAATTGGAGTTTAATTTACAAGTATATTTTTTAATTTATTCCATTGTAATTTAGTTTCAAGACATATCTGATAAATAAAAGAATTTGTATTAAATGAGCAAACATTCCATAACTAAAAATAATAAAAAAAAACCATGTCACCCATAGTTATTTATGTTAAATGTTTTTATTTTGCAATAATTTAGAAAAATATTTCTAGTTTTTTTTTTCTGGGTGACTGGGATGGCAGAGTGAGTGAACACAGGCTTTGGATGTGAAACATGAACATGACAGTATAACATTGAACAATAATCATTTGAAATTACCCAATTACATATTTAACATTTTTAAGTTATGTTTTAAATCAGCCTTAAAATGTGGAATAATTTGAATAACAAGCCCATAAATACTTTACATAAACATAGGTAGTTCAAGAAAAGGTTGCAATATGGTGGGATAATTTTTTTTAAATGTTTGATACCAGAAGTTTTAAATTAAAATGTTAGAAACCAACATTTCAGCTGAAATAACATTTTAAAAAATGTTTTTCTAAATGTCATTTTATTTATTTTGTTAAATAAAAGCTATTAATGTAAGACACTCAATTTACAGAGTTTGTCTCAGAGTCGTTTTGTTTGAAAAATAATATTTTTTAGGTTTTAAATAAGGAAGAGAATACATTTTTTATTCATTTTAAGGCAATGCTGTATAAACTTTTTTGAATTGAATTTTAAATAGATTACAAATATTCATACAAAAACATTCAGTGAGTAATGAGGAAAATATTTTACATGACCTTATTCACATGTAGCATTAGGGAATAAATGAATGCAATACATGTGTAATATAATAAATGAATTAATAAAAATAAATTAAATTAATTATTTCATATATTCATCAAGCTTAATTTATGTTACTGAAAATTGATATGTATTTATATTTCTTCAAATTAATATTTTTTGCCAAAGAAACTACAGCTTTTCTTGTTGAATAACTCACAGATCATAACTGTATAAATCACCAGCAAAGCAACTATTATAAAATATATTTTGACTGTGCTGTGACCTAAAAAAAAAAAAACAGATGCTTTTAGGATGAAGGTGAACGCTGGGATTTTACGTGTTGTCCTAACCTCATAGTCGATGGAGATCCCGTTTGGCCAGCTGATGCTCACGTTGACTATGACCAGTCTCTGGGAGCCATCCAAGCGAGAGCGCTCGATACGAGGGTACTGACCCCACTCTGTCCAAAACAAATACCTGCGCACAAACACACAGGCGGTGTAATTTAGAAAAAAAAGATGTGCCGATTCCTTAGGTAGGAAGGTAAAACTGTGACAAAACAGTAAAATAAAGTTTTTGTAAGAAGGCTGACCCTTTCACTGGGTGGACAGTTATAGCTCTGGGTTTGTCCAGACCCTGGGAGATGACCACATAGCGGAACGAGCCATTGAGTCTGGCTACTTCAATCACATCAAAGCCCTGGTCAGTCCAGTAAATATTTCCTGTAAAAGCACATTTATAAAAAACAGGTGTCGTAATTAAAAATATTTGAGTGTAAATAATTAAATAAAATGTACAAAAATTCTGAAGCTAAACCTGCTATCCAGTCAACAGTGATCCCCTCCACTCTGCCGATGCCGTTGGTCACCACATCCTCTCTCCATGTCTGATCCCTCTTTGCTCTGCTGATGGTGCTCAGTCCCATGTCCACCCAGTAGATGGTGTCATTCTCTGCGTAGGAGATAATTACAGTTTTCAAATGTCACCCCAAACTGGGCCTTCTATTTACTTGCATCTTTAGGTGCTTCTCACCAGCGTGGAAGTCGATGCCAACGGCCAGAGAGGTGCCAGACACTGGCACCAAGGCATCGGATTTGTCAGCCGGATCAAGTGGAATACCCCTAATTCCCTCATGAACGGAATAAAGCAGGAAAGATCCCATACCTGCTCAAAAAAAAAGAAGAAAAAAAAGGACTGTATGTTGTGGGTATACTTTTAAAGAACCAAAAACCCTGAGGTAGTTGTGGTTGTGGATTCGTTTCCTACCCTCACAGGACTGCTGCCCGGTTTTCAGGCTGTATCCAGCTGTGCACATGCAAGATCTCGTTGTTGGGGAGGTGGGCAGACACAGCTGTGAGCAGTCGCCATTGTTGTTGCTGCACAGGTTGATACCAGCTAAAGCAAAAGGAGATCAAATAAATATTTTACCATTTTTCACTCATTCAACTACATGAGATCCCAACGTTTGTCAAAGGTAGTGTTTGCTACCTTTCTGCACATCCTCATCATAGATCTTCATGTGCATCATGGGGGAGGTGTTGTTCCGCATAACTTTCCAATTTCCACCATCCTTCTTGTCGCATGTTCCTATCTGGTCTGCTCCCTGGTCTGCCCACCATAGCTTGTCTCCTACAGAGATTGAAATGCATACATATTGTTCTAGATTATTCCATTTTAAAGGTAAAATTGCAACAACAAAAAAAAGAAATGAAAATTTTTTTGTTGTTTTTTTAAAAACATACTGTTTGTAATTGCTGTGGGTTTCTCATCTTACCCATGATAGCCAGAGCTGTGGCCTTAGTGAGTTTGCCTTTGACACCTTCCAGAATCTCCAGCTTAGATCCATCCAGTTTGCACCGGTTAATGGTGCTATTACCTGAGCTGATCCAGTACAGTTGCTTCATCTCATAGTCAATAGAAAGCCCTAGGCGAAAATAAATATTGCATTACAATTCAAGTTTATCTGTCACACAATCACAGATAAAGATGACTATTCTGACTTGCAATTGGCTCTGACCACTCAAAATTCGGAGCTTTTTCTGATCAGTGAATTCAAAATACTGCATCTAAGAACAACAGGGTCACGGTAACAAAATAAACCTTCAGTGTAGATTCTGTTACTGAAGCCAGAAGTCTTAGCTATTTCCAGTATCAGTAAGGTGATGAAATAATAAGGAAGCGTACACAAGTAATCAGAGTAATAGTAAGAAGGTATTGAAAAAGGAAACTACATTTTCTGCATCATGTGGAGACCATTTGGCTACAAGAGAGCAAGACTTGAATCAGATAACAGGAAGGCTAATCTTAATGTTGTAAACAGATTATAGTAAAGTAACTCTGTTGTATGCAGAGTTATCCTTTTAGACAAGATGTTGAGTGGTCTTTCTACTGTCCATGTTTTTTTGTTATTTTCCTTTAAATTTCATGGTAAAGAGTACAACAAAACATCCAGTTTACTCGAAAACACTCAGATGCACCAATTCAATAAACTATCAACCTAAACTAACTAACTGAGAGACTAACTTCCTGTCTTACTGTTTTATTTTATATTTACTCTATGTTTGAAAGCAAGTTGAACATCTGCTCACCAACTGGGCCTTTCTGATTGGTAAAAAGAATGGTGTGGTTGCTTCCATCCATGTTAGCCATGCTAATGTTGTCACCGTCAGTCCAGTACAGCTTCCTGAGGGAGAGTATGAATATGACTTCATTTGTTTGAATTTAATTTTAAACAGTCTAGGTAATTGTAGCATGAGGTGGCCTTAATCAAGAAAAAGTTTGGTCAAAGGTGAGGAGAAAATATAACTAAATGAAAAAGAGATTTAAAAAGTAATATGCAGAAGACACAAAATTAAGAAAATGGGCATAAGACTGTATCTCATTAGACAAAGCACTCACCCCAATAGAGGATGAGCCACCAGACAGTGGGGCTTATCTAATCCCTGAATGACAGCGTTCTTGAAAGATCCATCCAGTCTTGCCACATTGATCTGCTTCTTATTGCCATCATAGCTAGTCCAGAAGAGATTCCTGGACACCCAGTCTACTGCCAGGCCGTGGGCATTAGGAAGGTCTTAAAAACATAAAATGAAAACAAAGTAAATCAGACTAACAGGATGTACAGCAAACATTATTCCAGCATCTATTCCTGGGACTGTTCCTACCAGCAGACACAACCGTTTCCACTCCTGTCCCGTTAATGAAAGCTCTTTTGATGGTCTGTGTTCGCACATCTGACCAGTAGATACGGTGCTCTACAGCATCATAATCCACCACGGTCACATTGTCTATGTCCGGCACGGTAAAGGAGATGATGTAGTTGTAGTAAGGGTTGTCAATGTCCACACCTCGGATCTCAATCTGTCGGGCATAAAGCAGGAACTTGCGGGACTCTAGAAACAAAATGCACACAGATGTCAATTTCTACAGCAAATAACTAAACATGCATAAAGATTACAATACTCATATTGCCTTAAATTTAAACCGAAGATGATATAGTAAATAATAACAACTACAAAACGGGAAAGGCAGAGGATTTACAAATCAGAGCTTTCAACTAGAAAGGTACGAAGGAGGATACTCGACTGGAAAGCAGAGAAAGTAATTGTTTGTATTCTATTAGTGTCAGTGTGTTTGTTCCTCAGTCACACACCCTATAAATTATAATAAAAATAAAAATGTTTAGAATAGATAAATAAGTGGATAAATAAATATTTGTTTAAATGATTTACCTCAGTATATTTGTAAAAAGAGGGAAGGTTAGTAGATATTTTATTGTAAAAGTAAAAAAAAAAAAAAACAAAGGAAAAAGAAAATCACTCCCTAAAACATTGTATGTTTAATTTTAAATAGTAGATAACTCTGAATGGATGCACTTCATTGACCACAGATGTTGAGGGTTAATTGATCTTCTTATTTTCAAGAGCTCTTGACAGCGCAACTTAGTTAATTCAGATGTACCCATATCCTCAAAACGCTGCTGGATAGATTTAGTTTTTAAAAAAATTAGCTGGTTCTACACCATCGAAGCCACACAATAGGAGAATCGTTGTATTTCATGGTTCTTGGTTTTTGAACAATGCTGATTAGCTTTTTAACTTGATGTCACAAAAAAAGGGACACCAGTGCTCATAAAGACAGGAAGTCAAACTTTCAGGTTTATTTGTTTTCCGCTGCTATGATCACACAGCTATTGCAGGATTCCCATAATAATAGGAATTGGTATCATGTTGTGAGAACTTTTTATATCACACTACGTTTTAAAACTTGTCCATTCCTGAGCAATGAACAAGCGAGTGAGCGTTACACTCTTAAACTAAAACTACCTATCACCCTCCTTTTTTATAAGATGCTCTGGGAATGGCCGTTATTGCCTGCAGAAACCATTCTGGTGTTGAACGCATGACAAAAACCACAAAGCAGCGAATACAAGCCACAGTTTCCATTTCTTGCCTTTGCAGGTGCGCTTGTCGGCCTGCAGCTTCATGAGGTGGGGGCAGGCGCAGGTGAAGGTCTGGTTAAAGTTGATCAGGCACAGATGGGAGCAGGGGCCTTTACCATCACTTGTGGCACATGGGTTTGGAGCTAAAGGGAAGAAGAACAAAATCATATTTAAATGTTTCACAAAATGTGTCAAAAGAGGCAGAAAAGAAAGATGGTGCATGCTGGTAAAAACAACAGTAAATGTATGCACTGCAGTTTAGGCAACCCCATATACAAAAGGTATTTTAATCAATCATTGCAGATTTTCCTGCCGCTAAAATCTTCCATCAGGGAGATTGGGAGAAAAACTGATGATTTCCAATAGAAGTGGTTACAGCTCCATTAACATCTATTTTCCTTGTCATCAATGGAACGACCGTGTCTCACTCACACACACATTAGTAGTCATTAAACTGTTTGCAACTGAATATCAAAGTGACAATATGATGTGACAGGACATGGTCAAACAGTTGTGACAAGCCTTTTGCCATCTCGTCAAGCCTGCCTGGCTTTCAGATCAACATGTGACATTTATGCTGCAGAGGCAAGGTTTTGTTTTCATCTAGCTCTTTGGGAAAACGATGAACAATACAGGCAGTTTTGGATCAACCAGGCAGCGGCAGGTGGCCAAACTGAGCCTGTATGAGAAAAACAACATGACTCATGGCACAAAAAGGTCAGCTGTCTTGTTGGTAACAAGAGCGATGAATAACATGTTAAGCAATGGACTGAGTTCATCACTTTCTCCCTCAAATTAAAGCTCAGCTTCACAAACATGTTAAACAGCGCAAAATATAAAAAATTTTAGCCTTATTTCTACTCCAGTTTGCACTGTCTAACTGAAGTGTTCATATAACAACCCTAAACATTAATGTATTTTATTATGAAGTTGTAAACAGGACATCTCTATAAATGCACATCAGTATGCTCTGGTGAGATGAGACCAAAACTGAACTCTATGGACTGTGTGCAAAACTGTATGTGAGGCAGAAAACCAACGCTGCTCAACAACTTGAACACCACATCTCCATGGATAAACTTGGTTTTGGAAGAATCATGCTGTGGGAATTATTTGATAGCAATAGGAGAGAGCTGAATACAAATCAATCTGTTAAAGGCTACAAAAGATTTAAAACGTTACTGTTTTGTCAGGACACAAAACTAAGGTACACGGGAAAGGTTTGGATAAAAGCATAATTGTTGTCCAGTTAAAACCTAGACCTAAATCTAATTGAGAATCTGTAAAAAACATAAAAAAGCAATCTCCAGTCAGTCTGAACAAGCCTAAGCCATTTCTCAAACACACAAAAAAACTCAAAACAAAAACTGTCTGCTGTAATTTCAGCAAAAATGTATCCCCAAAAGTTTTGAGTCAGATTCGTATCTGTAAAAACGGTTTCTATCATGTTCATTCCACTTTACAATTAATCAGTATCCCTTACATGAAATAGCATGTAGCTGAAATGTGACAAAATCTAGAAACTTTTAAGGGGTATACATATTTTTCCAAGGCACTGCATGCATTAGAAGTGAAAACCTACCCAAAGGTTGTCGGGATGGGTGGTAGACCTGCAAGTCAAACGGCTGCGTGTTGGTGCGCTGGACAACAGTGACATTGTTTCCGGTCCATTTATTGGCTTTAGCGAGCGTGTTTGTTCGCCAGTCAGTCCAGTACACCTCCCCACCATACATTGTGACAGCGAAAGGGTGTGACAAATACTCATGACCACGCAACACCTCAATCAGTCCAGAGCCATCATACATCGCTGAGTAGATTGCATCCGACCTGAAGGCAAAGTGGACATTTAGGTTCATATATGCTTTAGATATTCTTTAAATCCATAAATAATATATGGTGACATATGCCACTGAAAAATCCGGGGCAAACCCTACCTTGCATCAATCCATACAATACGTCTTTCCATGTAGTCCACAGTGAGGCCGTTGGGCCAGCCGCCGCTGCCCGTCTCCCTGTGGATGGTGCGTCTGCCTTCACCGCTCATGGATGCTGCCTCTATCCTGGGCAGACTAGCATCCCAGTCTGTCCAAAACAAAATTCTGCCAACAGAACATTTTTAAAAGTTATGTTTTTTTTGCCAGATGTACAAACAATTACATAAAGATTAGTTCAAGATACAGTATGCAGAATTGATTTATCGTTGTCTAAATAGGCCTTTAGATTCCAGTAATTTCCAGTCCTCTGTGCTCATTTTAGATCACAAAGATTACTTTATAATTCTATGGTACTCTAATGAGTCTGACTTCGTGGTTTAAAAAAATAATACTTATCTAGATTTTCTAATGATACATAAGAAAATACAGGAAATATTGTGTGTTGAAAATATTTCTAGTTGCAAATAACATGGGTAGTCAATTAAAGCATTTAATGTGCTCCACACGTCATTCATTTTAAGATAATGCTGAAAACTACAGTTGGTAAGGTACAAGCCTAATTTCTTCTAAAGACACAAGCTTTTGCTCCACTCTTTGCATCAGAGTATCAAAAAATTAACTATATGATACCATTAAATATAGCTGTTATATTGGAAGAGTATTTTGGTTTCAAATAAAATCACTTTAATCAGGCTATATATTTTTGTTTGTGTAGATCAGGGTTGCCCAAGTCCAGTCCTCAAGAGCTATGAACCTGCAACTGTTGGAGGTAGAGCTGGGTGATATGGCCTCAAAATTATATTGCGATTTAATCTAAAGCATGTGAGGTAACGATATGTATTGTGACATATTCTTTTTTTTGTGTAAAAAATGCAGCAGTTAAACTTAAAAAACATTTAGAATGCCATTGAAATAATTTTATTTTGTGCAAAATGCATTACAAAAAATATCTAATCTTTTTTCCAAAATAATGCAACACAACAATTCTCACAACATAAAGATGAATTCCTTGTTCCTCATTTATGAATGTATTATCTAAGGCTGTGCATATTTGATCTGTTCCATTAAATGAAAAACAAAATTTAATTGTGCAATATCTAGAATAAAGACAAACACTGAACATCAGTATTTATCCTCCTTGCATACATGAAATATGCTAGCATAGTTTGCCGACATCATCAAAATGCTTAATTGCGGTATGGCAGTATGGTCAAAATCTCTACCTTTGGCTGAATTTATATAATTTGTACCTTATACCTTTTATATTTGCCCACTTCTACTTGGATGCAACCCTGCAAAAACACACCTGAATTCTTTCATCAGCAGACATTCAGTTCTGCAGAGTTGTGGTAATGAGTTATTAATTTCATTAAGGTGTTTCGGGGATGGATCATCATCTAAAAGTTGCAGGACAGTAGCTCTGGAGGAATGGACTAGAGCACCCCTGGTGTACATACTCACCCATCGCGCGGGTCCAGAGCAATGGCCCGAGGATGCTCCACTTCTCCAGCCAGCAGGGTGGTTCTCATGGTCCCGTCCAGTTTGGCTACCTCAATCTGGTCCAGATTGCTTTCAACCCAGTAAATGTTTCCTGCTATCCAGTCAATGGCTAGGCCCTCGGGAGTCGCCAGGCCATACTGAATAACCACCTCAAAACTGGTCAGGGCTGATCAGACACACAATGTATAGAAAGAAAAGAAAAAAAATCAAGGATTCAACATAATTATGGTGGTGCTTTTCCTTAGTAATGCACTTGCTAGAAACAAACAAAAAACACATATTGCAGTGTTTAGCATTCCTTACTGTAATGGGATGTGGGGTAGTTCTGACTGATGTGGAAGTTTCTCTAACCACTTGTAAAATTGGTCTTGTGTGAAAGCACGCACTCCTTTGAAATGTAATGCCTTGCTAAGTGTTGCAAACTAAACAAAAAAAAAAAACACTAAAATGTGTTGTGATCATCTGTAAAAGGTTCACTGCCAACATAAGATCTAACAGTGCTTAGGACATAACCTGCTTTAAATCGACTTGCAGAAACATTCAGTCTTTGATCTTTTTTCACAATTTCTCACATTAAACCCAAAACTTCCACATTTTTATTGGGGTTCCCATGAATGCATGGCTGTTTGCTCTACATTGATAGGCTGGGAAATTGCAGCATTAATTGGAGAAGATGCCAAGAGGCCATGGTAGCTCCGGAGAAGCTGCAGAGATGCAAAATTGAGATTGGCTGCACATTCCATGACTTTGGCCTTCATGGCAGAGAGGTAAGAAGAAAGCCATAGTCTTGTTTACAGTTTGCCAAACATAATGTAGGTAAACACGAGATACGTGGAAGAAACTGAATGGGTCTACATGCAGGCAGGAAGCTGATGAGATTTGAATAATTGAGCAAAAAATAGGATAATTCTGGAGAAAACTCTGTTATGGGCTCCAAAAGACTTGAAAATGGTGTGGGTGTCTTACCTTCCAATAGGACAAAGGCCCTAAACATACTACCAAAGCTACAATGGAATCGTTTTAAAAAGAAATTACAAAACCCATGTATTCTTATATACATTTAGTAGTAAATTCCTATTAAAGGAATTTAATTAAGTTTGATTTTCTAATGTGACGAAATATGAAAAACTTGGGGTATAAATACTTCTACAAAGATGCTGTTTATCTTTATTGAACTCTGAGCACGTTTTATCACATGTTTGGAAACAGCGAAGTGGTCTTAACAAGCAGCAGGAGCTTGGAAACTTGTATTTATGCAGGACTTGAAGAGCTAGGAGGAGGAACAGCAGAGTTTTGTTCTTCCTACACAACACCAGTGTTCTCGTACCAGTCATGCATAGTGAGTACCGTGACAAATGGGAAGCGACAAAGCTTCCATGTCTCCTGAAGTGCTGTACTGGGAACACAACCTTGATTGGCCAAGCTGACCACGACCTAAGGGATTTATTCAGGGTCACAGACTGCCACTGCTAAACCATGTCTCCTTGGGGATGTTGGTTTTAGGAGATTTTGTTAGATGTTGCTAGATTTTATTAGTGTTTTGAACAATTTTATGTTTTAAAATGTCCTAGTTTTCAAGACTTGAATTTCCAGAATTCTGACTTCAGGCATTAAATATGGATCCATCAAAAATCAGGAAAGAAAGGATAATAGAGCGATGGACTGACGGATGGAAGGAGAGATGGATAAATAGATAGCTGGATGGATCATGTAATTAGCTGTCCCACCTCCATTTTCAGACAGCTTCCCACGATAGATCTTGTCCTCTACCACATCGGTCCAGTACAGGGTGCTCTGGTTGAGGTGGAAGTCCAAAGCAATTGTGTTCCTCAGTCCTGGTACGAGCACGCTGAATTCTCCCTTGTGAAGGTCAATCCTCCTGATCTCGTGCCGATTGGAAAAGATGATAAAAGGTTTGAAGGGATCTGCAGGAGGGAAGGTGTTTAAGTTGCGGTACCCTTAGTCTTATCTTAAAAAAACATTCAAAATCTGCATCCCTTCTCACAGAAACTAAATAAAAGGGTTATTAGCTTAAAAGGCCAACTTCCAGATTTAAATAGAATAAGTAGTACCACTTTTCTTCACCATAATCCTAACTTTAAGAGGATATGTTTGAGTTATTCCTCACCAGAACTTTTGCAGCTCTCCATGTCTGCCTCCAGCTCCCAGCCCTCATAGCAGGAACACTTGACTCTGGATTTCTCCTGTTCACACTTCTGGCTACATTTGAGGTGTTTGGCACAAAAACTTTGGATCTGGCAGGTTTTGTTGTCCGCTCCTAGCTCCATACCCAGGGGACAAGAGCACATGAAGCCCTCCCCAGGAATAATGCTGCAGTCGTGACTACATCCACCATTATCAACTGAGCATAAGTCTGCAGGAAAAAGAGAAAAGAGTTTAAAGGCATTCAGAACAGAAACCTACACTCATTTTTTTGTGTTATATGAGAAGCTGTAAAAAATATTTTGCTCTTTGTTTTTTGTTTACCGCAAAGCTTCTCGTCAGAGCCGTCCGGGCAGTCGTCTGTGCCGTCACACAGCTTCTCGGCAGGCAGGCAGATGGAGTCGTTCGTGGCACACATGTGGTGAGACAACTTGCACACCAACGCCTCACAGTTGTCCTCGTCTGAGTTGTCCTCGCAGTCACTGTCCCCGTCACAGACCCAGGCTTTGCTGATGCAGCGAGCTGATAAAGCCAGAGTAAAGATAAACCTCAGTTTCTAGGCAAGGCAAGGCAATTTTGTTTATATAGCACACTTTCAACACAAGGCAATTAAAGGTGCTTTACATGATTCAGTGATAACGAAACCAAATACATGATCAAAGTGTGAAGTGTGAAACAGAGAATCACTAAAATAAAACATTTGAAGCATAGTAATTGAAGCATAAAATAAAATGTATAAAAGAAAATGGATGTAAAATTATGAAAATTAAAACAAATAAAGCACAAGAATCAATTACTGAAAATAATTGCGATTGAAAAAAAGCAACAACAGTAATTAAAAAGAAAATATTCTCACATATTTGGCTCTCTTCAATCCATAGAGTGAGATATATTTATCATTTCACACAAGAATAATTGGTCAAGTTGCTCAATTTAAAATGAACCCAAAAACCAACCGTTATGTTCTTAATGTTTTAAAAAATAAATAAATGACAGTACTTTTTACAGGTAAAGTTGTCTTAATCAAACTAAAACCTTCTGTAATTTGTAAACACGGCGTCATCCCTATGATCTTGGTCATCTACAGAGATCCTCACCAGAGTCCCTGCAGCTGAACTTCACAGCCGTGTCACACGTGTGGTTCCAACCATCACAATTGTTCTCGTCGCTAAGGTCCATGCAGTCGGTGTCGCCATCACAGCGCCAGCGCATGGGAATGCACAGCCCATCCATCCGACATTGGAACTCATCAACATGGCAGCCGCCAGGAGGGCGGGGCTCTGGAGGAAAAAGAAAATGTTTATAAAAAAATTGGAGCAAAAAAACAAACAAAACCTAAACACAGTAGAGATCTGCCGCTGAAAATATATTATAAATTAACAGCACTGATGTATCCCATCAACTATTTCACACTTTGCAGCAGTACAACCATAAACTTTAATTTACTTTAGAGTAAATGGGGTTCAATCAAAATGCAAAATACGCATTTGTAGAAAAAAATATTTTCTAAACCACTTATAATTTTCTTTATACTTTAAAACTATTCACTTCCCTCTTATTTTAGAAGTTCAACTGCTTACATAAAAAAAACCCCCAAAAAACCCACAGACATTAGCCAGGAGGAGATTTTTTTATCCTTTATCACTTTGTGTTTCAGCTTTATGTAGCCTTTTGCTAAGATAAATCAATCATCACATCTTGGTGTTAATTGCGAAAGCAGTTAAGAGGCACTCGTGAGAAAACAGCCAGTCATTTTTAGTGACCAGAAAATCAAAGTACAACTATAAAGGAGCAACTTTATCATTGCTTTTATCCTATTCTAATAGGCAACCCCCCAACACACACACACACTGAGCACAGCACAGATTGCACATTAGAGCAGCAGGTCATGCTGAGCCTCATTTCTGCATGCTGGGACTTGACATCAGTGAGCCACATCACTGCATGGATCAAACAGTACGCACAGCATAGCAAACAGGAACTCATGTTAGTGGGCGCACCAACAGCTGAGGAAGAAGGAAGGGCGCATCAATGCTGCGTTACCACCTCACTCTGTTAAACTGAAACGGCGCAGCAACCAGGCTATAAACATGCAAGTCCTATCTCAGCAGTATAGTCACAACATCTGGGAGGTCTGCAGGGGACCATGAAAGAGTTTAATTGTTGTTTAACCGCAGAAGTTTATCACATCCTGAACAGAGCAACAAGAGAGTTTTTTTTCCGCCGAATGATAAGTGGAAGACAGTAAGCAGGACGAAGCATAAGGAACACAGGAGGGAGCAAAAGGAGGAGGATGATCTCATCTTTGAAACACAAAGCAATGTGTAAACACTAGAAATACAATGTGCCATGAGATAAGAGCTTTAATTAGGTATAGGCCAAACGTTCCGTTTATCAGCAAACACTTTTAGGGAGTGGAGAAGATGCAGAGATAAAGCTTTTTAGGCTGTTTTAAAGCAGTGCCGCTGCTTACCCCGGATGGTGCAATTGGCATGAGTCTCGTCACTGTAGTCTCCGCAGTCGTTGTCGCCGTCACACGTCCAGTATTCTGGGATGCAGCGGCCGCTGTTGCATTTAAACTGCACACTGGAGCAAGAGTGGCTGCAGCCAGCTTCATCGCTGTTATCCCCACAGTCATTGTCTGCAGAAAAATCAAAACACAAGGGACTTAACTTTTGTTTGTTTATGGCTTATAGGGCTGTTTTCCAATTTTATGGGAGCTGAAGGACAAAGCTTGTCACCATTGTCACAACGCCAATTGATATTGATGCAGCGGCCATTAGCGCAGGTAAACTGGGTGAGAGGGAAGCACGTTGGATAGGCTAAGAGAAAGATAAAGATATAAGACATTAAATACATCCTATAGCTATTATAAAACGTTAAGTAGTCAAGCAAAAATCATAGAAGTGCAGCAAAGTCTCACCACAGGACTCTGGCTCGTCTGAACGATCTCCACAGTCATCATCCAGGTCACATGTCCAGGAGATGGGGATGCAGCGCCCACTGGCACAGGGGTACTGGTTTGGTGGACATGTGCGAGCTGGCAAGAAAAATGGCAGACTGTAAAGAAATAAACTTTTTTCCCTTCCACTTCCTCCCCTCTATTCTGTTTTCACACATTATAATATTTTATTCTGCTATCTGCTAGCCTTCAGTAGAGCAGATAATAACAGGACTTCCAGCTCACCAGAACTTGGCACCAGTTGTGAAAAACATTTGCACTTTTTTTGATATGGTTTTAAAACTGTATCAAGTGACTTTTCCCCAAACTCTTGATTAACCCTTTCAACACAATCCTCTTACGGCTCTGGTTGTCCCTCCTGCTTGTCCACCTTCTTCTGCTCACCTAATATGCATCCAGCTTTTTAGCCATGGCCATTTTGGCTTGCTTTTCTTGTGGAGGGTGTCAATGACTATCTACAGGACATCTTTGATGCCTTAGGTCTTCCCCCATGATGGTCTTGTGTAATATCCCATACAAGTTTTTTCATTATTAGCTACAAGTCACATAATAAAATTAATATAATTAATAGAAGTGCTTGCAAATTCCAATTTTTGAATTGATTAATAAAATAAACATTCCAGCATATGACTATAAAAAAAAAAAAAACTTAAAACCACTTAAAATATGCATAAAAAAGAAATTACAGATATAAAAAAATACAACTTTTTTATTCTTTTGCTGTTCTGCAAGAAAGCTTGAGTATTTGTATTGAGTTGTTTTGAAACTCAATACAAATTTAAGAAGAAAAACAAAACAAAATTGTTGTAGTAGTAATAGAAATAAATTTTTGAGTTTGTATTTTCACCTACTCCTTTTCTATGCAGTTGGAAGGAAATTAAGAATATAAAAATGAAAAATGGTAATTTATGTTTCTGAACATCTATTCATCTATTATCTATTCTGCTTATCCTTTGCAGGGGTGCGGCTGGTGCCCAAATAAACAAATAAATATTGTTTTTAATTCAAACAAAGAGGTACATGAGTGAATCTTGTAAATACCAGAGCAGGTGGTGTTGGATTCGTCTTCATCGTTGCCGCAGTCATTGTCGCCATCACAAAGCCATCGCAGTGGGATGCAGCGGTTGTTCTGGCATTTGAATCTGTCTGCAGGACAAGTGTGCTGGTCTAGAGGAAGAGATATACAAAATAAAAAGCACACTTTAAATTCTCGGTAAGAAACATTATTTTTCAGGCACATAGCATCAAGAGTTGATTATGTACTGTGTAGTCTATAAAATACTAACAATCACATGATTTAATACACATTTATCTACAGCAGAAAGGCCATGTGGATTGATGGAAGGATGGATAGATGGATGGATGGATGGATGGGTGGATGGATGCAAAAGAATAAAGAACAGAATGAAGGGTAAGAAAGTAAGGAAAGTAAATGAGGAAAGTAAAAGGGCAGAAAAAAACTAAACGAGAAAAGGATGGATAATATAAAGAAGGAAAAACAAAATTGACAATGAAGAGGGTGACAGAACACAAGGAAGAAAAAACAAATAATGGAAGGAAGGATATAAAAAGAAAGGAAAAAGGATGACAAGAATTGAAAGTAAAAAGGATACGAGGAAAGAAATAATGTATGATACAAGGAAGAGTACAAACAAGAAAGAAATCAGGAAAAGAAGGAAGAACATAACATTTAAACAAATGGAAAAGAGAATAAAGTCTGGAAATCCAATTACTTTTCCAAACCCTTTTCCTTTACCTAATTTCTCCAGACCTGAAATCCAATTCAGTCTTTTTCCATACTTTCCCAGACTGTGTAGGAACCCTGTATTAATTATGTATTTAAACAGATAGCAAGAAAAAGATCCGGGATAATTATGAGCTGTTGTTGGACTCAGCTAGTGAGAACAAAAGTTGGCTCCCCAAAAAAACCCTGTCACCCTGCATGCAAAGAGACAAATCCTGGAAACTTTGCTATGTGCTCTGTCAGTTTGTGTTAGCTGAGACCCTTAAATGTAATTCTGTTTATTCATGTGTTGCTTTGTATCCATGACAATGACGTGGGGCCACATGCTTACGGCAGAGGTCAGGGGCCTCGTCGCTTTTGTCCAGACAATCGTCGTCTCCGTCACACTTCCAGCGCTCCTGGATGCAGCGGTTGTTCTTGCAGGCGAACTCTCCGGGCTGGCACTGAGGCGGGGGAACGTAGGAGGGGTTGGCTGGAGATGAGATCAGGGGTGAAGCAGGACACAGATAATTCACAAAGAGACAAAGTGAGCACTACAAGAAAACAAAGAGTTTTTATCTTAAATTTAAGACCTGTTTTAGGAACTTTTGTTAAATGCTTCCAAGATAATATCCCTTGTATGTGTGTTTATTTTGTTCTAAGTGTGAACCAACCATTCTTAATTATATCACCAGAAAAGTTATTGATGTGCATTCATTTGAACTTTGAGAGACTTTGTAGCAGAAATTAATGTCTCTGAGTGTTCATTTGTTCCCTAGCTGTTGTGAATTTGTGTGCAATAATTTCAGAAAAGCAGCCAGGAATTCTTAAGCTCAAATACTGATTAATATGTTTTCCACTACCGTCGCTCAAGACAAGCCAGGACTGAGCCAGATTCATCGTCTGGGGAAGCAGCTAAGTACCTCTGCAGGTGACGTTGTCGACATCAAGGATTTGATCGTCAGCGCAGCCACAGGACCTTCCGTTAGGAATGGCGAGGCACAGACTGCTGCAGCCGCCGTTGTTTACTCTGCAAGCATTGGTGCCTGCAAAAGAGAAACAAAAAAAAAGACGGGGGCAGGAGATAATTAACTCGTCATCTTAACAAGCTGAAAGTTTAAGTTTAAAAGTGTAAAGTACCTTGCTGTAGTTTAGCGTCGTACACTCTGATCTCAAATATCGGCGGCCTCTCGTTGCGAAGCAAAGTTACTGTCTTGGTTTCATAGTCCAGTTTATAGATGCTCCCGCCACGGTACTCATTCCAAAACAGAAATTTCCCATGATGACATAAGCCGAATGCATGGTTAAGCTCCTGGCCTTCATAGACGACCTGTTGAATGAGAAAGACAGATTATGTCTTCATATTAAGACAGAAGTGAGCCCTGGCTGGCAACTTCATGAGGCACGCCTGCTTACTTGCTTGTTTTCACAAAGCAGCTCAATCAATCGCAGCACGAGAATGCTTGTAGGAATCTAGTGTTGGTCAACACAACTGGATATATTTTTAATTGTGGGACAAAAATGGGGGAAATAGGGATTTGTGTGATTATGAATGTTTAAAGAAAACCATCTATCTGCACTGCAGACAATGTTCAGAAAAGGCAAATTCCCCAGTGGGAAGCAGTTTGATGGACGCAGACACCTTCCCTTAATCGACTCTTTTTATTGACAGGAAACCCTGTTTGGCAGTCAGCTTGGGATCTAATGCAAGTTTTCATAAGTAGATGATGGACACATGTATTTATATGTATGCAAAAAGAGTTGCACAACAGCCCTAAAAGGCTTCTAGGTGTTTTTAAAGTTTTGCATGTTCCTAATAATTATAGTCATAATTTTTGTTCCTTAATAATAGCATAACACAGCAAATACTAGGGTTGTTAGAAATATTCCAATATTGTATCGAGATTAAACAGCAATGTATTTATCATTTACTTTATTTATTTATTCGAATGGAACCATTAATTATGACAGTAATTTAAATATAAATATAGTCTTATTGCCCTAATCATTTCCCTAATCATGATACATCTCATATCACCAGATTCTTGCCAATACACATCCCTAGTAATTACAGTTCATTCTGAGAATATTTCCAAACCTTTCTCTCTGTGGTGTTAAGGAAAACCATCTCGATTCTGTCGTAGTAAGCATCCACCCAATACAGGATGCCCTGAGGAATGTCCAGACTTAAGCCGTTGGGCCACAGGACTGTTTTGCTGGTTAGGAAGACTTGGTGATGTGAGCCATCCATCCATGCTTTCTTGATTTTGCCTCTGTTACTCTCTGTGGGATCCTCCTCCCAGTCAGTCCAGTACATCCATCTAGTGAGAAAAATAAATTCAAAGTGAGATAAGACCTTCCTTTCAGAGGTGCAAATGTTTCTTGCATAGCTTTGATCTGTGAAAATCTATGATGGAGCATCCCACAGCTAAAGAAAGAAAGGAGTTTTCAGAGATCTGTTCAACACACGCTGCCTCCTACATGTAAACACAAAGATAAATGTGTGTAATGCTTTGGAGTTTCTAAAGCACACGCTGCTAATGCACCCAGGATTTATTATCTGCGGCTTTTACAAACACTAGGAACCCCGTGATGGTCTTACCCGTGCTGTGGGTCCACAACAATGGCCCGTGGGTGGCTCATTTTTCCCTCAATGAGAGTCTTGCGTGTTTGTGAAGCCTTCTCCAATCTGGCAACGCTGATAGTCTTTTTAGGTCCATCATCTGTCCAGTAGAGATTTCCTCCCATCCAGTCGACCGCTATGCCCTCTACTGTGTGAATACCTGAGACAAGCAAGAGAAGTCATAACATAAATGAAGCCATGGGAGGAGCGAGCCAGGATGAATATCGAAAGAATAAGTTAAATTATTAAGAATAATCTGAAGGGTGTATTTTCAAAAAAAAAGTTATAAAATAGGTATAACTTCTGAATCTGCTGAGAAGACACAATTTTAGAGTTACCATCCTTTAGAATGGTGTCTCGCTCTGTGCCATCAATTTTCTGTCGGCCAATAATGTAGCTGGTGGCGTCTGCAAAGTAGATGAATTCACTGGCGGCGTGGAAGTCCAGAGCTCGAGGGTTCATCAGGTTCTCGATGGGAATCATGTACTCATCTGGCACCTTAGCATTCATGTCCATGCCCCGGATGATTCCAGGACGACCTTTACCATACACCAAGAATAACTCGTGGTCTGGTTCTGCAGAGGAAAAAATAAATAAATAAATAATTCAACAAACAAAATAATATTTTTTTTATACAATTTTCCAAAGAAAGGTGAAAATAATACTTACTTTTGCAGGACTTCCCATCACTACCGAGGGTGAATCCGGAGCGGCAGCGGCAGGTGCGAGTCTTATGGCTATTGCTTAGCAGACAAATATCAGAGCAACTTCCAGGTTTTCCAAACTGATCCAGGGCACAAGCATGGCTGCGCACTAAGCAGGAAAAAGAGCAACTCTAAGCAGTGTGATAATATGCTTTCAAATTTCTTATATTTCTGGGGATACTGTGTTAAAAATATGAAAATAGTTATTTTAAATTACTTTCAATAAAAATGTTTAACTTAAGGACATTTCTTCAGGGAAAAAACAAAAACAATAAATCTTGCCAAGAAATAATAGGCTTTAATAAAATCACTAATGGATCCAACTGGACCGTATTTAATTTAAATCTGACACAAAGCGTGTGTTGGAAACATGAACTTGGCTTTTCTTTGAGCCTAGTGACTGCTGTCTCAAGAAAATGAATCTTTGTATCATGCTACATTTAATAAAAAGATAAATATAAATACTAAATATTTAAATTACATATTATTGCAAAAGAAAAATAATCATTATCAAACTGGATTGTTTACGGTAGCAGTAATTACACCTCTGGTAAATACGTTACAATTTGTTAGAAGTTAATCAAATTAAAGGCTGGATATTTGAAAAATCTTAAATGTAAGATTCTGCTAAAGCAATGAAAATAAACATCAACAAATATATTCCCCCGGAGTGCTAAGATACTTTTCAGTGTCTGTATATTTAAAGAGCAGGGCTTTTTCCAATCATTAATTCCTAACAGCAAGTCTGACGGCGGAATTTTTTCTAAGCTGCACACCTTGAGGTTGGCGCCTCTGGTGGTACACGTGCAGCGCGGCTCCCCGATCCAAGCGGGTTACCACCTGGAAGTCGGAACTGTTGAAGCGGTTCACCCGGATCACATTTGTCTTTGGGTTGAGGTTGCCTTCCTCTGAGTTTGTTGCATAGAGGTAGTTCTCAAATACAGTCAGTCCGTACAGGTGCTCAATCTGGAAGATATTTTGGTCAACAATGTGGACAAAGGCACTAAAGAAAACAGCTTATGGGCTATGCAGTGTTTCTGCAACTTCCAGTCAAGACTAGCTAAGACCCCATAATCTCATAACCCAACGTGGCTTATGAAAAAAAGTAAACCTAATCACATAATAGCTTAAACAAGGTTAAGGTAAACTTTTCAAACTCAAAATTTGTGTTTTTCAGAAATGCTTTTACACCAAGTTTGCAACACCTGCAGTAAACACTAACTTTTAGAAACAGCCAACTACTGAAATTCCTGTTGCCCTCGTCTCATTAAATATACACTTTCACCTTATGAAGGAGCCAGTGAGTGATGCAACAGGATGGTTTGATTGCCTGAAAATACAGTGACCTAGTTTCAGGGGCAGAGATTTTTGTACATTTGAAGGAAAAACTGAAGGTCCAACTTTATTTCAACAGGGCTGACCGTTTCCTGCATCTAAGTTCATACACATAAAAACCTCTGCCAGAATTAGGAAATCATGCATCAAACAACCAAGGCTAGCGTATTTTTCAGAAAAAAAGGTGTAGGAAGTATTATATGAACAAAGACCAAAATGTAATCCTTATCTAAATAGAAAATGGGGCATAGTATTACAAATTTGGGCTATATTTGAGTAAAGATGTTATATGAATGCCTCAGAGGTTTGTTAGAGAACATTGGGATAAAACCAACCATGCCAGAGACACAGTTGTGAGAATATTTAAAGCTGGTTTAAATCGTATTACAATCTCAAAAACCTTAGAGCATCTCAGATAGTATTGATCACTCCATCATTCAAAAATGGAAGAACATGGCACAACTTCTAGTCTATTAAAAAATGGCCATCCAACTAAACCTACAGGGAGGGTAATCAAACGTTAATTCAAGAAGCAGGAAGTGGAAAATGGCATCTCTACACAAGCTACACAGGTCCACAGCTCAGGATCCTCGCAGCTTTCTAAAAAGCCTTCAAAAGTCCTATTAAAGCTTTCTACTCATCATCCAGGAGAGACAAAGCAAGCAAACTGAAGAAGGTACTCTGATAAAAAGTGTTCCTAACATCTGAAACTTTGTGTGAAAGAAGAACAAATAGTTTCACCCTGAAGAAACCATAACCCAACAAAAACAAAACACAAGGTGTTGGCAGCATCATACTGTGGGGTTGCTTGTATTCAGCAGCCAGGAAAGCTGTTTAAAGCGGATGGGAAGATAGTTGGAGTCAAAAACAAGCACTATATGCCTGGGATCCATATCACTTACCTCCTTCAATGACAAAAATTAACACAACCAATGTCCCCTCGCTACTTTAACCATGTTTTCATAAGGATTATTGTTGCTGGATAAGTTAGATGTAAGTTTCGCCAAACACCAGAGTAAATTCTTTAGAGAGAAATTAACTGTAAAAATCAAAGTCATGAAGAAATGTTAGTAAGACCAATAAAAAAGGTGTGGAAATGCATGGATACTGTGCACCAAACGAATGTTTATTGCTACTGATGTGGATTCTGAGTGGATCAGTGGCTGTGATTATATATATATATATATATATATATATATATATATATATATATATATATATATATATATTTATTTTTTTTTTTTTTTTTTTTTTTTACAGTGGACAGCTATCAAATCATCTCTAAAGACTCACCAGTACACCCTGGATGATGGTGTGTCTGTTTTTGCCCTCATAGTCTACCACTTCAATGTAGTCCAGGTAGGCATCAGCCCAGTAAACCATCCGGTTCACCAGGTCCAGGGTTATGCCATGAGGGTACACGATCTTGCTGTCCACCAGCTTGGTGCGGTTCTGGCCATCCATGTCACAGCGCTCCACCCTTGGCGTGGAGCCATAGTCCGTGAAAAACAGTTTCCTGCAACAGAGGAGCAGGTTGGAGAGGATAAAAAAAAATAAGAAAAAAAATGAGGCCCCCCGATGTTTTGAAGGAAAAACGAAAAAAGGAACTGAATCACATGCAATTTGGTTAACCCCAGGAACCTAGAGTGGCAAACTGAAGTGTGTCTGTCTGGAGAAAGGGCTTTGATTTCTGCCCGTTTGCTTGGTCAGCTTCTCGTCTGATCATAAGACAGCATTTCCTATCAGACATTGCTTGAACAGCACTAAAAATAGGGAGGGGCAACATTGGGTCAGGAGGACTGGGGTGAATAATACAAACCCCATGACTGGGTCCAGGGCTATGCCCTTTGGGTTGTACAGCTCCTGATCCAGCAGGGTCACACAAGTCTGGCCATTCTTGTTGCACACAAAAACCCGGTCATCCACGTCATCTACGAAGTAGAAGTTTCCAGTCAGCCAGTCGATGGCCATCTGCTCCACATCTGATAAGTGCAACGGAGGGAAAGAGAGGTGAAAGGAATGCACGTTAAGATTGTCATTTTTTAAAAAAACACACAAAAAACCAGACTGTGTCATGTAAGCATAGTCATAAATCTGGGACAAATTCCAGGAATATGTCTTAACCTGTGGTTTATGACTCCTTATACTCTTTTAACACAGAAGAAAAGCAGGTAATTTATGTGTCTTCTCTACATTCCTGCTGATCCACCCCCAGCATAGGGAAGGAAATTAAAAATATAAAGTTACAGTTTAAGCATGGGAAGAAACTTGGAGAGTAACAGAGGACCCTCAAAAGTAATGACTTTTACATATGACAAACATGACTTACTCATTGGGGAAATTAATGTTTAAATTGAGTTTTTTTTATCAAAAATGAAACCACTGGCAGAGAGATTCAAACAGCAAATTCTTCACCACCATCAAAATCATAATTTTGCCGCAAGCTTAGAGATAGATACAGATGTAAGAACGTGACCAACTAAGAGAACAAAAACCTTTAGCCACAGTAAAAAACACAATATCAACTGAGTTACTAATTACAGATAAAATATTAGTAAAGCACCAATCTGGAATTTCCCGAAAAACACAGAATTTCAGTTTTCTTAAAAGGTTTGACCTGTTGGTTCCAATTTGAATAAAGTATAAAAAATAAAGAGGAAAATGTGGTACAGGTTTTGTAAGAAAGGAGTTACTTTTCAATTTCAGGATTATCATTTTTCATTAAATTTTATACATCAAAGCATATGTTCTTAAACTTAATCAGATATGTTTTAAAATTGTACTCAAATGTATTCAAATGTGTATAAAAGCATATATATTTTTGATCATTTAATTTAAAAGATAAAAAAATGGTAGCTGTTTTTTTATTTTCATTTTTGTAATCAACAGGAGCTTTCTATCTGGCCTGCAGAGTAGAGCTACCAAAATTAAGTCATTCTGAAAATATCCTTAAACCTTCTGGACAGTTTTAATTTTTATTAATACAGCTTTTTAAGCCACTTGTTGTGTTATAAAAACTGGGTCCTGAGACATTAATTTGAGGCTGAGATTTGTTTACATAGCTAAAAATAAGTGCAGAATTTTCCCCCTTCAGTCTTTGTGAATTCTAACGCTCAGATAACAAAATATACATTTTATCTTCTGTATGCGTTTCTGTTCTATTTTGTCTTTACAAATCAGGTGGGAACTGCATAAAAAAGCCTTTTCCACACAAAAAAATATAATACATATATTTAACGATTAAAGAATCAAACATAACAGATGTCACTACAGTTTACACAGGGGAACTTCACATTGGTTGAAAGAGGAACTTCTGCAAATAGCATTTTTTCAGGAATAGAGCTGTTTGATCAGCTGCATGTCCTTTAATGCAGACAACCATATGTGTGCAGACACACACACACAAACTGATTAGGTAATAACACACTCATTTAATCACAATGTGTCTTTTTTTAATTAAATTGAAAATGTGAAGCTTTTAAAGATTGTGCAGTATTCTGAGAAACATTCTTTTTTTTTAAACCAGAAAAGGTTAAAAAAAAACATTTAAAAAAAATCTAATATGTCTAATGAATCTTTACAAGTCTCCACCTGTTTAAACTGAATAAACTTTTTTGATGATATGCTAACGTTCTGAGATGTACCTGTAAACCTGACGGGCTATTTGTTGAAGCAGAGATGAACAAAGTACAGCTCCACTGACTGAAACTTGCCATAAGTTTATCACAAAGCTTTTTAGAAATGCCTGAACTGGTACCTCCTACAGTGCAGACTAAAGTTATGCAACAGAGAAATGCCACATCTGGGCTCAATTTAGAACCCCTCCACACCACTTACCAAATATACAAAGAACTTCAAAATGCAAGTTCAACTTGGGAGTTAAAGTATGCCTAAAGTTACAGTGTTAGAAGGGAAAACAGGAAAACCACAGAGAATGGACCTATGGTGCCTTCAGTATGCCTCTAAGATGGCTTTACTAGCAGACAATAGTAACAGCAGAAAATAACAAATAGAAAAGCTCGTCTTAGAGGAAGTAGGGGTGGTGATATTCCTGTTATCAGCTTTAAAACCCTGCTTGTTCACAAGAGGTCCAGCTGGAAGTGATGCTGCACAAGTCACTAGATTTAGAGCAGAGAGAAAGTTGTGCAACCCAGCAGCCACGGAGTTGTGCAACAACTCTGCAGACCCCCTTATCCAGAGAGAGCCAGTAAGTCTAGAGCCATGCAGTTTCTGGTAAGTGGAAACTTTTGCCAGGAAAATGAATGAGCCCACCCTTTCCCTGCAACCACCCTACACTTACAACTCATTTTCTTGTACTGTCTGCAACACCTACCAGACTCCCTCTAATGTGAGTAAACATTTCACAGACTGAGCTGTTCTTATTGCCAACAACGATCACGCTTTAAGAAGGTAGCCCAGGTATTTGCTCACTTGGCCTATTTGGTTCTTTCACGCTTCAGTACAAGCACCACAGTATATCTAACTCTAATGCCTCTTTGATTTGCATGTTACTGTAGAAACTACATGTTGGAGCAAAGCAAAAAAAAAAAAAAAAAAAAAAAAAAGAATCATTACCGTCTGGCCTCCGTAATCCCCCCTTACCAAGATGATCCAATCTGTGCAAAAACCTATTGACCTTTCAGCAGCTCTATTTTGGAGCTCAATGAGTTATCATTTCACATAGTCAAGTGACATATTTAAGAGGAAGTAATCCTAAACTAGCAAATAGCCTTGTGCAAAAAAATGTACTTGTGGATTACAGAAGCCTGCCAGCAGGAGTATCATTACTGCAGCCAAGGAATAAAAAAATTGGCTTCAAATAAAACTCTTGTTTTTCTCTCAGGAATAATCTAGTTCCTATATTTAAAAAGACTTTGTTTAAATACATTAATTACAGGGTTCCATTAAAGTATAAATATGCAGAAGTTATAAGAACTTTAAATAATGAAACAGCACCACGCTGATGTTTGCGAAAGATATTGGTGCTTGGTTAAGGTGTATTAAAGAAAATAGCTGAGCTGTCAGTTTTCCAGCAGATGTCCACCTACACTGTTCACAAGTAGGGTAAGCTACAACGGATCATCACGACCTGTATGCCAGGCATATTAGTGGAATGTTCAGTGGAAGGGAAAAGTGTGGCAAAAAGAGGCGCGCAGCCCAAAACGGTAACCACAGCCTCAACAGCGTTTAGAAGCAAGCTTTTAAAAGACTTTTATAAAACATAGACTGCAGCTGCAGTCAGCACTTTAAGAGACATACCCCAAATAGAGATTGAGCGAGAATTTCAGAAGTGTATTATCTAGACTATAGAGACAAGGACCAGATAGTTGCTCAGGGGTCCAAAATCCTTTATATCAGATGAAAGTAAGTTGGTCTACTGTACTTTATCATCTCTACAATCAGCGTTTAGCTTCAGAGCATTTCATGGTTCCCTCTAAGACACAACCGATCCAACAATGCATACGAGCTGAAGGCCACAACTAGGCAACCTGGGTTCAGCACCCAGAGTCCATGTCATGCTGCAAATAACAGAAGTCCTAAACTGAGCGTGCCTTTTTTCTGTGGGTCCTGTCAGGTGATGGTAAAACCATCAATGAGTTTGATTAAAACTACAATTTTCATGCAGCAAATTAAAGATAAAGGACATTGTTTAATATGTAATGACTATAAAAAGACTTCATTTGAAAATATAGATATTGCAGTAGGGAATAAAGCCCATGCTCAATACTCAGTCTTTTTTTCCCCATGCTTTTCCAGACTTTTAAAAAGTGTGAAGGAACTAAATAATAAATGAAAACTGGTTTCTGTTTTTGATTTTTTCCCCAAAACAACAACGAAGATGAAGTGAATATATATTTTCTAAAAACGTATTTTACACCTTAAATACACATGACAATGAAAGCAGGTTTCACAGCAGTGATCACCCGCATCTGCCTGTTATCAAGCTATGTGCACAGGGTGTAAAGGATGGGATGGTTAGCTCCTGCTCATTTTTATCTTCCCAGTCAGAGGATTGCATGCAGACAGAGCAAGGCTGCATCTGGAACCCTCATCTGCTTATCTGCCCTGCTGTCTCAGGCTCTCAGAAACCTTAAAGCAATATATACAAGACAGAAAAAAATGTACCACTGCTGAAAGTCGTCAGCAATAAAATACAGAGATTTAAAGGCAATTGGGTTAAAATGAGTGTCTTGTATTGAGCTGGACACTAACAGCAAACAACCTGAGATGGACTGAGGAATGTAGAGGAAGCAGCCCAGGCTGACTTAACCCAGCATCTGCATGACCACTCATATGCTTACACACAGCCGCCAAGAGACCACTAAATAACTACCTTCTCCCTCTCCCTTTCATCTCATCATGACATTTACTTCGTCTTTCACAGCTCCGACACCTTTAACTATTCCAGACCTGGGAATCACTTGGAGAATGTTTAGTCAGTTAAATTCAGGTTCAATGACTGGGTACATTAGGCTGAAATACACCTGAGTTTATTACTAGAGTGGAAGGTCAGATTGCAAAAAAAAAAAAAAAAGATTTGTAATAGGGTGACGCTTGTAAAAGTAATTTTGGTTCAGCCTAATAAATAGTATTTTATTTAATCACATTTCAAATCTCAGGCTCCATTCTGGTTTATTAAAAATGATTGGGATAAGAGTGGAATTTAGAAAGTCGTCCGTTCTTAGAACTCTGAAACCGGCTTTCAAGTTTCCATTAGTAAAATTAGTCATACAACGTTAGGTTCACATGAGTCTACCAAAACTCATAAGTATTACAGAGTCACTGCTTTTCTTGTTTTTTCACATGTTGGCTGTTGTATGCCTGAGGCTAATTCTCAAAGAGACTTCCCAAGTGCTTGATCACAGGCAAACGTGCAGAAACACCCCCTCGCCCCCCCCTATTTTCCATGTTTTGACTACATTTCTGAACTCATATGATACCAGCATTGTAAGCCAAGAGGATAAAAAAAAAACTTGTCTAGTTTGTTATCGAACATAATTCCTGTCAGCATTATATGACTAACCCTAAAAAACATGAGGTATCATAAGCTGTCTTTTGGATAGTGTTTGTGGGTGGTGTTAGCGATTAGAGTGTGTGTGTGTGTGTATACAGGCCAGATGTTTCACTTGCCATCATTACTCAATAACAAACATGCATTATCTTGCTGCCAAATCCACTGTGATAAAATGTCTGGCTTTTGGAAGATTTATAAAAGCAAAGAGGGTTTTCCAGGGAAAAACCTAACCTACTATTAGATCACATCAGACATCGAGGACAAGGAGACGACGGGGATAAAGACATGGGACTAACTGAGCTAAATCTGTGAAATCTAAGGTTTTCTGACTTAGAAAACTCAAAAGGTTTATACATGCGTATAAATGAGAGGCGTGCAAGCGTAATGGAGACGTCACAGGGAATAAAAGTAAAGAAATTAGTAGGACTTTAGGTACGCAGAGTCTATGTTCCTGAGCAGCAGAGAGTGTGCAAAAAGGGGTGATGAAGCATTCGAAAGTAGGGTGGAATAGCTGGAGAGAAGTGTGAGGGCAGAGGATGCAGCAGATAGGACTACATGGAGAGGGATTATTTGCTGGGGCGACCCTTAAATGGAAAAGTCAAAAGGCTATCCTTCCAAAAAATTTCAGAATAAGAGTTTATGAAATTGAGGCCAAAAATGTATTTTATTTCTATTATAGCCAACCCCCATCAATTTGCATTTTTAAATGAATGAATAAATAAGTAAATAAATAAACACAAAAAATGCATTGTGTCACTATAAAAGTATAAGAAATATTTCAGTGAAAAATAAACTGAGCTTTGTAACAAAGCAAAATACTTTTAAATCACTAAAAAGCAAGTTTCAGTATATCCTTTTCTCACATTTTGTCACATTAGGACAAATTGTTTTGTTATCAGATAACAAAAATCAGTTCATAAAGTTAAATAAAAATTATACATGTTCTCAAAAAGTTAAGTAAAAATATGGATCCATTTGCATACTGCCCCTTTAAATCAACATGATGAATAAAACCATGTCCCTCTGTGTATAATTAGATCTCAGTATACATAAAGCGGTTCTGTGAAAGCCTCAGAGGTGGGTTAGAGAGCTTTAGTGATGAATCAACATCATGAAGTCCAAGAAACACAGCAGACAGGTCAAGATAAAGTAATTGATGAGTTTAAAGCAGGGTCAGTTTGTATAAAATATCCCAAGCTGTTTGCACAACGGCAAACCTACCAGACATGGCTGTCCACCTAAGCTGCCAGGCTGTGCAAACAAAACAGCAATCAAAGAAACGGCAACCTAGAGGCCAGTGGAGCAAGAGAGCCACAGCTCAGATGGAACGTTCTGCAGGACAACTACTTGTGCACGGTACAAATCTGATCTGTATCGAAAAGAGGTAAGAAGAAAAGCCACTACCAGAAAAAAAAGCCATCAGCAATCTTGTTAAGACTAGAGCTGCTCTATATATCAAAATCAGAATCATCATACAATACTGCAAATGCAAAGGATTGCTAGGATGCAAACGTATCAAGAAAATTCTGATTAATCATATTCAGTATCGTTTCCTTAGAATTCACAATAACTGTATTTTGTTGGTCTATAATATAATTGCTCAATTCAATGCACATGAGTTTGTGTTTGTAACATAAGAACATGAGAAAAACTTCAAGTGGTAGGAATACATTTGCAAGGCACTATATTCAATGACTTCTGGAAAGCCGTGCACACCTGGCCATAAATCTAGCTCCGAAGTAGGTTACGGTTTGCCTGATAAGAAATCTCTGAACTAATGCCTGGAGGAAAACTGGCAGCGATGGGGGGCTTCGTATTACATTAAATTACCAACATGGAGATTGTGTGAAAAAGGGAGACAAAATTGTGTGTCACCGTGTAGCTGATCTTTACAGACAATCTTTTCAAATAAATCTGAGCTCAGTGTTATTTTACCTACTGCACTTATGCTGGTATCACCTTGACAAGACGAATCTAAACAGCTTGAAATCCCTAATCAGTCTGAGGGAATGTAAAATAATTAAATTTGAAATAGCTGTGCAGTTCAGATTAAAAGCCACCAGAAATAAAATATTTTTTTATTACATTTTCTGCCAGAGAAAAAAAAAATAAAAAAATCAAACTTACGATGCAAGCTGAGGGTGATGTTGATAGTGCGGATGTTGCTGACAGTCTTCAGGTCTTGGATACTGGCGCATTTTAGCTGAGTGGCAGCAGGGGATTCACCCACATCTATCCAGCAAACCGTCTCCTCTGCATAGATAAAGTCCATCGCCATCGTCTGCTTGGTAGTTATGACAGGAAGTCGGGATGTGGAGCCGCTGAGAGATGTGCATCGGATGTCGTGGAGGTTGGCGATCAGCAGAACAGGCAGACGTTCCACTGGTTCTGAGCAAAGGTTTTGAGACACAAATGGGGGGGAACAAAATTGTTAATGAATCTTCCCCACAACAGACAGTAAATCCTCTCTTATCCCAGACAAACTAAACCCTGGTGGATGTTGCCTTTTGTCTCAGTTTTTACTCACCATTTTTGGCTTTGCAGGAGCGGTTATCCGGCTGCAGCAGATAGCCTTCAACACAGCTGCAGGTGTAGCTTCCTTTTGTGTTTTTGCACACCTGACTGCATGTCCCATGCACACTGCACTCATTAAAGTCTACCAGAAAAAAAGGACAAGAAAGCTTATAAATGAGTTTCATAAAGCCTTGAACCCAATTATCCCCCCCCCCCCAAAAAAAAAAAAAAAAATCAGACAAAAACAATCTGGAATTATGCATTAAAAGCACGCAGATGATTGCTATTAGACTTCAGTTGCCTAAACTTGAAAACATAAATCAACACCCACCTTTACACGTTTTTCCATCCGCAGCGACCTCGTAACCTGTTCCACAGTAGCACCGAGGCCCGTTGTGAGTCACTCCACAGTGGTACTCACAGCCAAGCGCAGCACATTCTGATGCTTTTTCTAAAAAAAGTAAAAATCCAGAGTTAAACACTATATAAAAATCAATATTAAACATTGATAGTTAGGATAACAGTGTGTTTTTCCACAGAGGCATGCTATGCAGTCATTACGAGTGTCATAAAGATTATAGATTACTTTTTTTCCCCAACCCTCAGAGAGAGCTGATGGATGGATCTTTTGACAGGAAATGAAGGAAAGGAATCCAAACATCCTCTTATCATGGCCTCTGCAGGATGTACATGCACATATATGTCTAGGATTCAAGTTAAGTAGGGTCAGCTTCCTATTATAAGCTGTTGCTTTGAAAGCGCTCAGCCTGAGTTTCCCTTGTAAGATGTCTGGCAAATTAAATTAGTTGAAAACAAAACAGGACAGTCTACAGCAGTGGTTCTCAAATCTTTTATAATTACAGACTTTAGGTGTATCGCCCCAGCTGATGGTACTTATTAAACCAACCTAATTTTGTGGTGGCATAAAACAACATTTCTGTCCGGTTAAACACTTTTTTCATTCATCTTTCAGTGTAACGACCTAAATGGTTTGCAATGATCTTGAAATGAATGTAATTATAATTTGCATGTTTATTTAGAATCAGCTTTCAAAGTCAGTCAGTTTTGTTTAATATAACTCATTCTCGTTCACATTCTAACATGTTAATAAAATCAGCAAGCCGTTTTTAATTTTTTTAACTGAATCAATCATATACGTCATTTAATAAAAAAGAATCAAAGTTTGACTCCAAAACTATAGAAAAACACAAGAAATTTTTTTGCATCACTGAGCAAATTATTGATGTATTTGAAGATTTTCAAAAACATCATATTATGTGTCAAAACCACTACGCTAAAACACCTTAAAAGAACAACGCTGTTCAGAAAATCACAATTGAAGATATTTATGAATGTTATTTTGTAATAAGTGACACAAATTAAACATCCTTAAAAGGCTATGAATAAAGCGAATCAACAGAATTAGAAAATTTACCACAATAACCAATAAATAAACGGTAAATAATCATCCAAAGAGCAACTAGTGCAAGGCTGTCTGTGAAGAGCAGAGAGTGGACCAGTGAAGGGCCCTTGTTACATAAAGCCTGTGGCACTCTGGGTCATAATGAGTCTTTTGTTGTGGCGTCTCTGAAAGAAAGAGTCCCCAAGCTCACACTGTGGCCCACATCGAATCCATTCATCAAGCCTCATACTGGGAGAGACCACAGGCTACTTTAGAGCTAAAATACTCGCACCGAGTGCCTCTGTCCAGGGTCTTTGTGTTCCATTTTGTACCCTAGTATCTAGCTATAGGTGGACAAAATGAACTAATGCCATAGTTGCATGATATTTTATGGTATATATTACAAACACAGACCATATTTTTAGCTTTTTTTCAGATTTTGAAAACAAAAATTTGAGATTTATACAGAAACTATCACTTTAGGGAAACTAAAGAAAATCAAATCAGATTATTCGGGGGAAACCTGGGTCTGAACGGACAGTTCAAAAGCTGCAGAAAAAGTTAAAAACTACAGTAGAAAAGGAGAGAACAAGGAGACTGAAAAAAGAAGCAGACATACAGTAGAAGACCTTAAAAGGAAGAAGAAAGAAAAATGTTACTAGGTTGGAAAGCTTCAGGCCAATAGGAGGTTGTTTGATGTTTGTTCAAGGTTTAATGGATGAAGCAAGAAGCTTTAGCCATTGATCCTGTTACTGCATGGCTGAAAACACTTATTCACTGTCATGAAGGTAGCAGAAGCAATTTGCTGACTGGATTATTAGAACCTTTGTTTGGGAAAAACGCATCAGATTAGTAACAGAAAAGCTTATGCTAAAACAACTCAACAACGATCCATATATCTATCATCTATACTCTCTAATCCCCCTGGTGCCCATCTCCAGCAGGCATTGGAAACAGGTAGGGTAAACCCCTCTACAAGTCACCAGTCCATCATGAGGGAATATGGAAACAAACAGGACAAAAAGCCGCACACACACCTATACCTAAGGCCAATTTAGACTTACTAAATTGGATAGAAAGAATACGATCTTTTCTTTAGTCCCCTACCATAAGGGCCAGTTGCTGAACATTGGTGGTCTTCAGGAGCTGATATGACTACATAATATCACATACAGTGGGGCAAAAAAGTATTTAGTCAGCCACCAATTGTGCAAGATATCCCACTTAAAATGATTAAAGAGGCCTGTAATTTCTATCATATATAGGTATACCTCCTCAACTGAGACAAAATGCGGGAAAAAAAATACATCCAGAAAAATCACATGGTCTCCTTTCTGAAGAATTTATTTGCAAATTTATATGCAAATAATGGTGGAAAATGATGGATTATTTTGTCTCCTATAGTTGATGTATACTTATGATAAAAATTACAGGCCTCTCTCATCTTTCTTAAGCTGGAGAACTTGTGCAGTTGGTGGCTGACTAAATACTTTTTTTTTTGTCCAACAGTACAGGGCTGAAACAACAACACCTAAGGTGTCCTAAACCTGGAAAGTGGTCCGAATAATTTAGGAGGGGGATCAGAGACTGTTTCAACCATTGAGGACCACACTTCTTTACTTCTCTGTCAAAATCTACTCTATATGGTTGTAAGGGAGGCTATTAATTTAACTATGGAAATTCACCCGATTTTAGTTTCACAATGAAATAAACTATTTCAGTTTCAGTAAAACTGACAGCAAAAACTGAACAGAACTAAATGTAACAACAGCTTATTCAAGAAAGGTAAAGTCTTCATGATATTCCTGTGTTTTGCTCTGACTAGAGGCAAGTTCAGACATGCTTTTTCCTTCTTTCAAGGCTCACCGATGCAGACCAACACTTTTCATGGAGTGCATCACATTACCTCATTTCTACTTCAAGAACGAACCAAAGCACAAATCTCCATTTGGCTGCCACTCAGACCGGATTATAAAGTGAGTCACCGGTTCATCTTTGAAATGATAAGCGTTTTTGTTCTGTTTGGGAAAACAAACCTTCATACAACAAACAACTAAAATGAACAACAGTTGAGTCCACAACTTTTGATTAATTGTGCATTTTCTTTAATCAACAGGTTCTAAATTATACATAGTTGATCACTGATATTTGGTTAACTGTTCCTTAGCAATTTGCAATAAAAACATATGCTTTTTGCAACCATTAACAAGGAACTGGTATGTTTCTGGCTCTTTCTGGCAACCTTCTACTCAGAAGTAGTATAGGTCAAATGAATTGTTTGAGTTCCTGCAAAAAACTCAGCTTTAAAAGTATACTCCACAACAAGTGAAGATTTAAGAATTAGAAAAAATCTCAGTAATTACTGAGATTGTATGTTATCATTATTCTAATAATATTGTGTAATTATTCTACCCTATGTACATGTGGCTAAAATGCATTATTAAAAACCTCTGACGACATTTAGGCTGATGTGTGTTAATTTATTATAGCATTTGCTAAGTAAAAGAAAAGATTTGTTAGAAAAAGCTTCAAAAGTCTGAGTAGTAGAGAGAAAAGCACACCAACTCTAAGCATATTCAAGGCTCTGTAATCAAAAAGGGGGCAAAGTAACCAGTCGTAAACATGCAGGGCAGCAGCTTGAGTAATGAGTAAACAGTGTCCACATTCAATCCTGAACAGCAAAAGCAGCTACAGGGGCCCATAACAAAAACCTAAACAAATAAAATTCTGATTTTCCCAGACAAATGGTAGTTCAAATTATTGACAAAATGTAATGTTTAAGTTTTTACTTCCCAATTATGATTTAAGAAATACACAACTGCTCATAAAAGTGCAGTATCTTTGCCCTTCATGGTGAATAAAGACTGACAATAAAATACATCTTATCGCACCAGGCAGCTCAGCTAACAGCAGCCAATAAAGTAATTTAGGTCGAGACCCACTTGTGAATAAAGATGATAATGTGGTCTGTGCTTCAAGAAGCCCATGAAAAATCCTAATGTCATAGCTGTTGAGAGTGCACGCATAAACCTGCATAGGTCCTCTGCGATAATCAAAGATCTAGTGAAAGTTATGGGGGGAACACAATCAATGTAAAGTGAAACCTTCAAGAGTACCAACATGACTTGATTTTCAGTTTTTATATGTGTCAGTCACCGCTACAAGAATTATTTTATCTTTAAGGAAAGCAGAAGAGAAAAAACCCTCACTGTTGTGAATTAAGACCACATAAACTGAAACAGATTGTGGAAATACGAGCCTTGGCCACATTTTGTGTTTTTACTAAAAGATTGTCAAAGATGTGAAGTCAGGCAGGGGAATTTAGGGTTTTTCACTGGATTAAGTGGTGTACTTTAAATGACCTGAATGACAGCGGTTCTCCACAAATGTTATTACTGAAAGCAGATTAGTTCTTTATTAAATAGCTGCCAAAAACAACACTTAAAATAAAATGTAGATTAAGTATGGTATATTTTTTCTAATTGTATAGTAGTAATATTGTAACATGACATTCAAAGCACTAGACAACTAGAATGCTTGCATGCCCATCTTTAAAATTACTTTGAACAAAAAAATGAAGTCTCAAATGAAAAATGTCAGGCTGAATGCAATAATCTTTTTTTTTTTATTGTCTTGACCTAGATCCAGACCCGATTCAGACCTTATATTTAGGCCACACTAAGATCACCCAACAGCCATGTAGAAAATACCTTAACACACTACAGTAAGCTGCAATACCTAATTAATGGGAACATCAACCACATATCCTTGGCACTCAGTCAACAGTTGTGATTATTGCACTTCATGGCATAGTTATAATAATAATAATAATAATAATAATAATAATAATAATAATAATAATAATAATAATAATAATACATTTAAAATTGCTTATCGCACATTTAATATGTCCCAGAAATCAGAGCTCAAACCTTGGACTGATGCTACACCCAGATTGAGGAAGTTTGACAAACGCGGCTCCGTTTAAACTTTCGTACCAACACCAACACTGACCAAAATACCTTGACATCTTCACAAAGCAGGCTTCTTAATGTTAATCTTTGCCGCATACTCTTAAAAAATATCTAAGATTTATTTTAGCCATATCAACGTCACACTTGACCTGCAGTCTGACGTTACCATTTAAACAAACCTTGTCAACAACACTGGCAGAATTACTTTAGTACACCAACAAAGTGAGCTTTCATAAATCAGCCACCAGGTGTACATGCATAACCCAATAGTTTGCACAAGCAAACACTAGGGAGCCTGTAAAAGAGTTTCCCCAAAATAGGGCGGGCTCACAAACAGCAGCCCGACACACACTACCCGAGTGTGTCATGGTGTGACTGTACCTTGTGTGCACATGACTGTGCATGCAGGCACCAACAAGTACATGAACCTTTAAATGGTTACCCATTGTCCCTTACTGGAAACCAGCTGGACTCATGGCCTAGGGGACAGCCAGTGCAAGTTGGGACTCGATGATTTCATCGCTGTTGTGTAAAATTCTGTCCTGGCAGTGATGACCAGTGTGTGAAACCAAACGCACAGACTTCTTTCGTACAGTCTTAATCAGCATAATAGCGCTCCTGCTCTTCTAGTCTACACTAGTAACATTTCAATGTTTTGATTAATTAGCTCTAAAGGCTCCACTCTGTGTTGATGATTTACTCAGTCCTTATTTAAGCAAGGTGGGAGATTTGTTTTTGTCCCATGGGTGTGCTGTGGACAGAAAGAACAAATAAAAAGGTGGAGACAATAAAGTACATACCTAATCAAAAAAAATTGCAATTTGCAGTTGTAAATTGATGCAAAGATAAAAAGTAAAGCGATAATCCCATTAAATCCAAAGGTTCAAAACACAGCAAAGAAAAATTGAGACCTCTACAAAATTTATCAATGGGCTACAGAAGCTTAGCTGAACGTTTCAGATTTACTACATTTACTACAGATGAGGTTATTCAAGGTCAGAGTTGTTATTTGAGAAATTGGCAGAAGTCATTGGTTTGGGAGTCTGTCCCATTGGGATTTCAATGCTGCTTTCTAATTAAAAGAAAAATTGTGTCCCATGGGAGAAAAGCAAAACAAAAAGTCATTAAGTGGTGAGTCAGTAAAAATATATGAGTAATATTTACATGCCACCTTACTGAAAAAAGAGCAATACTCTCTGATGGGGGTTCTTCTTCAGCTGTATCTGGAGTTTGTGTTACCCAGTAGAATCAGGGAAGACAGCCATATGGCTGAGCTGATTTATGAATTAACCATTCTTAATGAATTTATGAATTAACCATTCAAACCTACAAGTCTTTATTGGAACTTATTGATAATGCAGCAACATTAAGTAATGAAAATGTATAAAGTGGAAGAAAATGTATACATATTTGTATCAAATAAAATAAAAAGTGCATTACTATACCAGATTATTTTTATGCATTTTTTAAAAACCAAAATATAATTTTACTTCCATTTTACAATTATTTGCTTTGAACTCATCAGCCACATAAAGTCACAATAAATACAGTGATTCTTAATTTTACAAAATTTAAGAATAATATTGCAAGGAACTGTATATTCCACTCATCCTGGGCTTAACAATTCCAGCTGCGTCTTCTGAAGGCACACAAATTGACTGACAAAGTGATAATCGAGGGCCTCTGGTTGCATGAATGATCATAAAACCATCACTAAAGTGAGGTCAATGTGTGTGTAGGTTTTACCTCTGCAGTGAGGGCCCTCATCCCAGCCATCCGAACAATCAGGGACTCCATCACAAAGTTTGCTCATATGAATGCAGACATCCAGGTCCAAGCAGCCATGTTCATTGACAGGACACTGGTTTGGCCTGTTGTGTAAGCCTGAAAACAAGTGAAACATTTGAAGATTAGGAGATTAAAGATAAACAAGCAAAAACACTACCATTAAACTGTCCAGATTAAATACTGTCCATCCAAATAGTTGTTTTTTTTAATCTGTTTTTGGATCGTTTTACGTTTCTCAGAAATAATAATAATAAAAAAAAACATGAGAAAAGGGGAGAGGTGAATATGACTAATCAAAGCCAGTCACATAACATATTTCAGAATGCCTGTTTTGCTGGTGGCTTAGCTTTTCTAAGGCAGGTTTTAAGGTTTTAACAAAGACGGTGACGATCAAAGGACATTGGAAGAAACACCCGCTGTATTGTTCACAAAACCAGAACAGAGCTGTTCTAGCTTAAATTGAAAGCTCAAACTGTCACAGAAAACGGACTGGAAAAGATTTGTAGTTTTTTTGTTGTTTTTTTGTCACTTTTTGGCAGATTAAGAACTCAATGTTACCAGCAGGTCCCAGACAGAGAAAGATGAAAGCTAAACATGTATGCATACAGCCACTATATATACCTTCTATGTTTAGCACATTGGAAGGAATCTGGGTTAACAATCCTTAACATATTATGTGTGACACTAAGGAAGAAGAAAAAAATCAAACATCAAAAACAGATTTTTTTTGTTAAACAGATGTAATATATGAATATAAAGATGATGCAGTCCCTTTTGCTCTCTCACCCTCCCACTCATCTCCCTCTATCCTTTCAGCCCACATCGCAGAGCAAACCGTTTGCCTTGGCTGTTTCTCTTCTTCTTCTTTCTCCTCCTTCTCGATTTTTTTTGCCACATTGTAACATCTGCTGACCCATTTTAGAGAAACACTTTGAGAAGACAGAATAAAGTTAAACTCCTACAGGGAAATATATGCATAGCTTTAAGACGCATACATCTGAAACTGTAGAAATTTACATGTCTCCTTCCAATGAACTCTCTAGTCTGAAAATTAAGAAGCCGTTACAGCTCAAATTTGGCTCCTCTGAACCGCATTTCTGATTTTACAAGATAAAAAGCTAATATTAACAAAGAGCCAAAGTATATGTGATTCCAGAGTACTGTGCAAGTTTTTGCCATCAAGCATATTTATTTTGTTTTTGACAATTTTTCACGTCAACAAGTTTCACATCATCAAAAAAAAAATGTTAAAAGTAGACGACAATAGCCTGAGTAACTACAAAATGTAAATCAAACAGACTTTTTGCAGAATTGGTTTAATACTGTCACATATGAAGTTTTTTGACCATAAATTTCCTGATTAAGTCAAACCACAGAATCTCAGTCTGATTTAAGTTCAGACTTTGACCAGACCCTTTCCCATATATATTTGAACCAAAGGTAAAATATGCTTCACATCATCATCCTGGTGCATAATCCAAATCTGCCAGATCTTAAGGTCAGAACCCGACGTCCAGAAATTCTCATAACTAAATGTTAGTGGGATCATCAGAGGGTTTGTCTGGGGGGGCGAATCTGGACAACTTGTTGTATTTGGTCAGCTGTGACTTCGACAGTCCGTCAGATGCTAAAAGTTATTTTGGGATCTCCTGGATAAATCGTTAATGTCCTCCGAATAATTTTGGTAGGCTGGCCACTCCTAGGAAAGATACACCATTGTTCAATGTTTTCATGATTCAAAGCCTTAGAAATGGTTTTGTCACCCATACCAGACTGAAAGATGTCTACAACTTTGATTCTGCTATCAATTTTATTTAGCTTTGGGCACGATTCAGCCTACTTCATGTTGTCAGAGATGTTATATTTAGAAGTTTTTTTTTATTATTATCCTACAGGGCTTTTATAGTAAACATGTCTGACTATGCCAGGTGAAACTGAATTTAAAATGTAGTTAATCAGAATAATTAAAATAAAAATAATTTAAAAAAATATTTTATTTTTACATTGGACAATGTTGGTTTTGGATATTTTTTCCCCCTTAATAAATGAATTATAATTTCAAAAATTGTCGTTCTTTAGGTTATTCTTGTCTGAGATTATGTATTTCATGGTATGAAACATTTAGGTGTTACAAAATGCAAAATAAAAAACAATCAAAAAATTACATTTTGCTGTAGAAAATAGAAAAATGTGAGTATTCTTACCATAATTTATTATGATAATTTAAGTACTGAGAGTGAAACTATCCTCCATATCCATAGTTACACTACACAAACCACAAATTATAACTCTGTTAAAACAATTGTTCTTGACAGCTTAAAAGATGAACTTAAAAAAATCCTACCACAGCAGTCTTTGTGGAAAATGTACCACACTGGAAGAAACAGTTAACTGCTAATACATCTGGCTTATGGAAAACGGATGTTAACATATTAGCAGCCCTCCTACAGCCTTGCTCTCTAAACAAGTCTCATTTACATTCAATAAATTGCCAACATTTTTTTATTTTTTTATTTAAATGTCTAAGCTATACTAAGAAAAAAAACTAAATCCTACCAAGGGTTTAGCATCTGTCAACAGTTTTTAGGGAAGTTTATAAAGACAAGTGAGACTGAAAGTCATCCAAATGACATCAGCTGAAGAAATTTGTGTCTTTCCCAGCTTTGAAATGGGTAAGCTTATTTCACAAAACAGGATGTGTTGAGCACTTAATGTTCTGATGGCTCATTCAGTTGCACCAAATCAGGGATTAAGGTTCCTCCTACGTGCAGACACTGAAAAATACACATCAATGTGACAAGCGCTGCTCTTTCACACGCTCCTATGCGTCTACAGTGCATTTGAGAAGCAGAATAACTTTAAATTACTCAGCCCTGCATGTTAACATTTTATACCATGCTGTATCATCTTTCATCTTAGCTAGATAACTTGGCTATAACTATAACTAGAGATACAATAAAAATTTGGCAAGGGGACCGGAATTGGCCAGTATTCTATGGACAGAAAATAGTCTAACAACAGTTGTGTGTACGTAACACTGAAGTTGTAACTCATGCCTGTGTGTAACTTTGGGTACTCGTATGTGTAAAACAATATTTGTGAGCCATAATACATGTGCATAACTTCAGGTAACTGCAACTGTGTGTTAAAATTTACACACAAAGTTCAAGAAATTAAGAGTACATAAAACATTTACACACCCACAATTTCAAATTACACTGACTTAAAACAAACTAAGAATTAAAATCGTTAAATACTGTATGTATGCACCAGTCCCTGATACACACAGACAAAGCCACAGTTACACACAGATCAGGGTTACAAAATGCATGAGGGGTTTTGGGACTAATTTCACGTCTCCAGATTTGTGCGTACATGTTGCGTTCAAATCCTGTTAGAATGCTAGGTCATCTTAGTTTTCTTATCACTTTTGATAAATTTGTTCATCATTGACATAAACTAAAACCAATAACATAATAATGGAGGAAATTCACAAAAAGTAACTTTATCTCTGGTTAACCAAATCTTCTGGAAAATTTGATAGGTTATGTTTAGAGTTGGACATGCATCAGCTCACACCAAAAACAAGGGAGCTAAAAGGTTGTTAAAGGACGATTCAAAATACTTATGGGAATTCCGGCTCTTTTTGGAGAGCCAGATCTTACTTCTCAGTTGACTAAAAAAAATAGACTCTCTTGGCTCCCAAATGGTCCTCACATTTTTTTGTTTCTTAAATTTAGAATCAAAAAGTGTCAATTTATATTTAAAATGAATTACTAATATACAAAAATAATGGTATGAAATTTGTATTATCTATACGGCTGATTATATTCACCATGGAACAGACTGCTACAATGAAAAATATCAAGTTCAACTCTTTGCTTTCGTATTCAAATCGTTTATAAAATATTCATAAACTGAACACTTTTCAGTGAGACAACATAGAAAAGATAACATAATTTAGATAACTGCAGAGGCTACTAAATAAGACATTTTAACTTTGCATACTCTACAATCTGCCTTCTGAACTCAGTATAATTGAAGTGCATCAAAATGTTGCTCCATTACCTGCTGTCACTCATTTTCTCACCTTTCCTGTGTTTTGTCTATAGCGCTTTTTTGACTCCTCTTTTTTCCGTTTCTATAAGTGTCTGTCGTGCTATCTGTGTTTGTTCCCCCTCCCTCACTCCATTTTTCCTTCCTTTGTGCAGAAACACACAGACCACACTTTGGGAAGATGACAAATCACATGGAGCTTAAAAAGAAGAAAAATTATTGGAAGAGCAGAACCAGCAAGAAAGGGCTGGGTGCGATCGGTCCCTTTAAAGGGCTCTAAGAGCTGTTTTGTTGCCGCATCTCTTCTTCAGAGATGTACCTAAGCTTTTGTGGATTGCAACTTTTTTCCCTTTTCTTCGATTAAATGTTTAAAATGCCAAGAAAAAGAAAAAACCAAGCTTAGTGAAGATAAGTCTTTTAATAAAATTAGCAATTGGGTTTTTAATCTTTTATGATTTTCCTCATCTAAACAGTTGGAGAAAATTGTATAGGGCTGCACAGTGGTGCAGTTGGTAGCATTGTTGCCAAGTAGTAAAAAGGTCCTGGATACAAATCAGGCCTGGGGTCTCTCTGCATGAAGTTTGCATTTATGGGTTCCCTCCAGGTACTAAGGCTTCCGTCCACAGTCCAAAATCATGAGTGCTAGGTTATTTAGGCTTTCTAAATTGGCCATTAATGAGTGTGTGCATGGCTATTTGCCCTGTCTATATGTTGTCTATATGTTGCCCTGTGATGGAAAAGTGACCTGTCCAGGGTCTAAATTGCCTCTTGCCATGACTGCTGGAGATGGATACGATCCCGCATCCTTCAGGACTGGTATACTTATGCAATGGTCTTAAATTTAGGGCTCCCATCAATCTTTTGTTTCAAGTTTAAAAAGCTGTTTCCTTCTGCTCTAGGGTTCCATGGCAGCCCCCGACTGACTCCAATACAGTCTGCTGTCAGCTCTGATAATTATGTTATTCCATCTGTCAGCCAAGCCTTTCTACTGACCAACTCCCACCACTCTGTAATCACATTATACAGCAGACTCCCCAGCAAGCCTGATGACTATGCAAAAATCCTTGAAAAAGTAATGAGTGGTACACAAAATATCAAAAGCGGCAATATTTTCTGCTACAATATAAAACAGATTAATAAATTGTCATAATTATAAATACCTAATTTTTCGGCAGTGAGTAGCGTCACTGATTGGTGCCTAATGATGCCCACAGTACAAAAAAAAATTTTTTGTACATAAGTATTTAAACATTCATAAATATTTATGTCGTAACATGAGATATTTACACGGAAACAATGTGCATGTAAGATTTTTTTGTTTCTTTTTAGTTTAAGATGTACTTTATTTTTTCAAGCTTTGCCTGAAAATCAGCAGTATGGCAATTAAGAACTATGAACAAGTATGTATACGGGTTTTGCAGACTGTCAACGCCATGTGGAGGGCAAAAAACATTTAAAGATCTTGGCAAGTACAGCAAAAAATGTCTAGTTTTCTTTATTAAAAATATTGCAATCAATAGTATAGGTTTTATTGTTTTTTATAGCCAATTTCCAGCCAGTGAATGGGAAAATTACTGCATGCAAAGTAATGAGGTTGCAAAAGTCTTTGAAAAATTCTTGTAATTGGCCGCAGCGCTACCATTATTTATTAGTGTACCTGTATTATTTATACTGAAATTGTATTGTAATTTTATTTCGCATCGCGAATACACCAACCAACACCTGCCCCACCCCCACCCTGATCAAGCACCATGGCTAGAAACATTTCTAGGGAAAACACTGGATTCACTAATTCATGTCAAGCGTATGTGCAGTAGCTCTATTAGCTTCTTTGATTGCCAGCTCGATTGCCTTCAACTTAAAAGCTGCATCATATGCATTTCTTCATGTCGCAGCCATGTCTTGGAAGGTTTTCAGTTGTACCATAATCCTATTTTTTTTTTTTTTCAACTTTGTTTAAGTCCACCATAAAATCCTAAAGTAATAGGTTGAGGTCTATGGTTGTACTGTGACAAAAAGCTATCAAATTCAAGGGATTGTATGAACTGTCTTAGAAGGCACTGCTTAAAAAGTTATCTAATCAAAGTAGTAGAGTCAAAAACAGTCAAGCAAACGTCTTTCAACAAAAGGAAAGACTGAAGATGAGATATGAGGGAGAAAATAGTTTTGTTTCCATGCATAATTTAGGAAAGGAACACAAAAGAGAAACCGGAGGAAAGAAAAGATGGAAAAAAGGAGACAGGGTGTGGAGGAGACAGCAGAGGAGGAGAAGTGGTGCCTGCATGGCGTGAGAAAGTCCTGTGTTTGTGGTGTGTTATAGGCTGGTGAGGCTGAGGAAGGCTCAGGGCCACAGACCGGAGGGATTTACAGGGCTTTCCTTCTTCCTCTGTGGAGGCAGTGGATGTTGCACTGCCTCCACAGCCCCTCATGCCTCCGCCTGGTGCCCCCTGCGACTCAAGCTACATCACTGATTATTAGTCATGAAAAGAACCCACTACCATTACCACCTGTGCTGTAAAAAGCCCTTTAAACAAAGGAGGAACAGAGGAGCCTTGCAAAGCCATTTCCATTTTTCTCTTCAGTGCAAATGCCACTTGCTCATTTTTCATTTTTCTACCTCCCTCCATCACTACAGGTCTCCACAACAATCTAAAAGCCCAGCAGTCAGCTCTACTCCATCATCCAGGAGAGGCTCAGGCATGGTAATCACATGGAGCAGGACATTACTGGAGTTTAGAGGGATCTCAAGGGCATGTGATGGGCAGATAATCTCGCTTCGAGGCCCCCTGCCTGCTACAGAGACATCTTTAGCAGTTCAGTCCCAGGACACAGCCTGTCCTCAGTGTGTGTGTGGCAATAGGATATTATACAGCTACACGTTAGGGTGGTGTTTTTCAGGAAACTATCTTACTAAAGCTGCAATATACCTGGTTCCAACTAAAGAACATAAATTTGAAATCTTCAGTATGTGATACAGATTAAGCTGCTGTTACACAAAATGACCTTAGTTTCATTGGCCTGGGGTAACTCGGTTTCGTTATGAAGCTGCATTCCAAGAAATATCCACTCAAAATTACTTTTAAACATCAAAAAGGACAATAGAATTAAGTGTGTGTATGTTTATGAATCAGAATCAGCTTTATTAGCCAGGTTTGTGCAAACAAAAAAAATTTCTTTGGTTACACTTTGCTCTTAACAGAGGCATTTTAAATACAGATATATAAGAATAAAAATAAAAATGAAAGCTTTTTTATTAAATGTCTATAGATAAACAGGTGTCTAACAAAATAGAAAGACATGGTTGCATTAGTGCCAGTATACGTGGGAAAAAGACACCCTGGCCAAAGAAACTGTTTGTATGGTAGTTTGTTTTTCCAAAAAAGCGTTTTGTAGCGATAGTAAAATTGTAAGCAGTTGGTTTCCAGGGTGTGCTGTGTCTAGAGAGATATTAGCAGCTCTTTTCCTGAGCTTAGACATATACAATTTCTGGACAGAGGAAAGATCAGTGCTCATGATCCACTTTACAGATCTAGTTGTTTGTTGCAGCTTTGACCTTTCCTGTTTTGTGGATCAGCCATTACAGATGTGGATAAATGAACACAGGACAGACTGAATAATGGCGGTGTAGATTCTCTGCTGGGCTTTCTTTCAAACAGTGTCCATGTGTGAAGATTATCTCAGGTCCCTAGAAAGGGTGGTTCCATGAAGTGATCCACAGTAGACACAGTGTTGATGAGGATAGTTAGGGGGATGAGTTTAGAGTTGTTCTCCAATATCTTGAGCAGAAAAGGCTTTAGGTGGTTCTAACCGCATTAGTGGTCCAGTTGATCCCCATTATAAATGTATAACTTGCATAATAACTCTGGGTCATTTTGCCCCTTTGCCAATTGGTATCCCCATTTCCTTTTCATAAACCTAATCTAAAATGTATCTGTATGCTTTTTTTGTAAAATGTTTCATGAAATATGGTGACAAATATCATGAAAAATGTTAAAATCACACATACATCTTAACTTCATATTGTATTCTGAACACCTGATGACTAATGAAACATGACCGATTATAAACCCTAATCAAATAAACATTACTACACAAGGCTCCTGCCAATATACCTAACCTCCTAGAATCAGATGTATTTAAATCCAGACAAAAACTCACCAGCTCAGGACAGTACTCTCATTAACTACATTGTTAATTTTAACAATGTTTGTTCCTAAATTTTCTTTTATTGTGTCTGCTGCTGTTGTGAATTGACATTGGACATCCTAAAAAAGGTACATAATAATAATAATAATAATAAGTTATTTTATTATTATTACCTTAACTCAAAGCACACATGTCAAACTCAAGGCCCAGGCGTCAAATCCGGCCAGCCATAGCCATTTATGTGGCCCTCTAAACTCTAGAGGAACATGTAAATAGAAACTTCAAGTTCACTTTATGTGTACCTACATACAATTTTATCAGTAAAATCAATTCAGTCCTCATTTGAAAAGTCATAAATCACATCACTATGAAAGATGTTCAGTATTATTTAACTTTAAAATGTACTAGTCGAATGCAGAGACAGATTTTTTTTTACAAATATTTTTAATGGTTTGTAAAAGTTTTAATACCTTCTGCCAAAATTGGCCCATTAAGGATATTCGTGAGCTTGATGTGGCCCAAAATAGAAATGAGTTTGACACTCCTGCTCTAGAGTATGAGCAGCAGATACAGTCAATTCAAAATATTAGTTTTCAAGTTGGTACAAAATGTCCTGCACCAGACGTCTATCTATATATGAAAGAGTCAGGGATGACAAGACCAAAACCTCAATAATTTATGTATGTAGCTACCACTAGATAATTTACTCTCTGTATAGACATTGGGAACACTGCAAGCAGAAAGAAAGGAAGTGTATTTTCATGACTAAGATGCATTTCACCCACTGCTTTGTAGTCCCTTTTCATGCTAAATCAGGGCTAAAATAAAAGTCTAACAAGGAATCAGACCCAGTCAATTGTTGCATAAGGTATTTTTGATGTTGAAAGAGATTCCTCAGTGGTAATGGCAAGTGATCCTCAAGATGGAGAAAGTGCTTACATGCAAAGGCTTATTCAAACATCTGTTCCCATTCTCTCGCTCAACCACAATGAATGTGGTTCATGCAAGAATCCTAATTGCACACAGACTCGACATAAAAACAGGAGTCCGTCTATTTTCACAGCAACTGCTCTGGGGGAGATATACGAGCAAAATCTCAGTTTTTATATAGTGACATTGTGAACTGTAGGATGGCTTAAAAGGAAACCAATGGCTGTCAACATTTTCACATTTCTTTCACATTTCTTTTGAAAGAGGGCTGCATTTTCCTTCATGTCTCTCAAGAACCAAGTAGAGAGCTGAAACAGCAACTAATTAATGAAAAATATGTGCAAGCCCCAGAAAGAGAAGAAAGAGTGACAACCTTATAGATGTGTGTTATAGTTATTCTATGAAAAGTAAGGATGGAGCAAGACTACTGAAGGCTATGTGTGCATTGCTAAAGGATTTTACTTGTAGTCAGTGGTTTTAATTGTATTAAAGGAAAACTGTTTTGTCTTCTTGCTCTACAAACTTAACCCTGACTGCAGGGTTGTGGTAAAACTTAAAGAGTTAAGGGGAACTATCAGAACACCTCGCTGAGAATATGTTGGAATGGTTTTGAAAGCAAACATTGCGTTTTCTGTTGTGCCTGACTTCTTAGATACTGGAAAACCAGAAGAAGAAAGCATTTGGAGACTAGCTTAAACTAAACAACGGCTAACCTGTTAAATTGCTTTCTAACAAAAAAGCAATCATTCAATTATATAGAAGCAGCTCAAAGATTTAAGCAAGTCATCTCCATGTCTAGAAGCCTAAAGTGCTAACTGATCATCAGAAATAAAACGAAACAAGATCAAGGAGAGTCTAAAACTTGCTAGTTACATAAAAACAGACTTATGCATTTCAGAAACTGCTGGTCTACTGGGATTTTCTTGCACCAAATATCTCATAGAATGCTCTGAAACATAAAGGGGTCAGGAGAATTGGCTGACTGGTTCAAGAAGAGAAAATGGTAGCTCAAAGAACCACTCGGTTGAATGATTCAGGCTGATGTTGGTAGCGTTATAGTATGGTCAATATTTTCTTGGCACATTTTGGACAACTTGGTACCAATTGAGCATCATTATAACACAGCAGCTTTACAAAGTATTGTTGCGGACTATCTCAATCCCTTTGTTTACAGCTTACCCATCTTCTAAGGGTTACTTCCAAGAAGATATTGAGACATGTTACAAAGATCATATGAACTTATATAGATTTTTTAACAGGAAAATGAGTTTACTGTACTCTAATGGGCTCCACAGTCAGCACACAAAGTGGACTTTTGAGAGGTAGGGGAATGAAAGATTCTAAGAATGTGCAGCTTCGGGAGTTGTGTTGAGTAGCAGTAAAGCGACCGCCCCATATGCGGAGACTACAGTCCTCAACACAGCTGTCTGGTGTTCAATTCTCAACCTCTGAACCCTTTGCTGCATGTTTTTTCCCCCCCTTTCTCTGCCCTTCTTCCTGTCAAGCAACTGTCAAATAAAGGCCACTAGAGCCAAAAGATATAATAAAAAGCAGACAAAAAAAATTATATGCACCCAGAACACCACTAGGCTCTGTGGTAGTGTATGTGCACCATATACAGAGGCTACATTTCTTGACACATCTGTCCCAGGTTCAATTCCTGGCCCCGGGCCATTTACCGCATGTCTTCCATGTTTCTCTCTGCGCTTCTTCCTGTCAAGATACTAGCGAATTAAGGCCACAAGTGCCAAAAAGACATTTAAAAAATAAACAGGGTTTTCAGTAGGAAAATACACAGCAGCTATAATATTTCATTGTAGACTACAATCTCTTAGGAATGTTTTTTTTTAATCGTGTTGAATCTATAGTTAAAGGGTTTCTGAAGGCAAAATGTGCTCCAGCCATGTACAGTACTAGCAAGGTCTATCAAATAAAGTGGCTTGGAAGTGTGTGTACTAAAAGAAAGGTATTGCCAGTGGCACTCTGCACTATGGTTGAGCTGTCAACAGTGAGTTGATGATACACTATCGAATCACTAAGCTTTTTAGAACTCTGAGCAATAACCTCAGTTTGGCAGAAATCAAAGCAAACAGTTATTTGCCATTCAGGATTATACATTCACGAGACAGGCTTATAGGCTACATAGCTGGTGGGAAACATCGTGGTTCCTGAAAAAAGATGGATTTAATTAATGTAGTGATATAAATTATTTCATGTTTGCTGTTAATGAGCATGTAAAGGGAAAAGAAAATTGGGACTACCTCAGAGCCTACTGGAGAGCCTTAACCTTAACCAGTTGCCTCTGGTAAATGCAGAGGACATATAGTTCAGATATGGATATCATTTAAATTATTGAAAAGCAGTACCCAATTAGATTTGCAATCAGTAAAATCAGTAAAAGGATGCAGTGGCCAATGATGTCAAAAACAGGTGTCTGAGGCGAAAGGCCTGTTTCCACCATCAGAACTTCAGGGTAGTTTGATCGGACCTTCTCGATATGCATGTGTCTCCACTTCATCAGGCCAGACTGAAAGGGCACTTTGCAGGGTCATCAAGAACCAGCTGAGTAGACTACCTGTATGGGAGGTATGAACTTGGAATGGCCAAAGTCACAGCGAGAGCTGTGCTTGAGTCGGTTGTAACCAACTGGTTGTAATTCAGAGGGAGATGACGTCACCAAACATCTAGCTTTTTTAAAATAAGAAGATTTGCTGGCGAAGCAGTTTATCCAGACAGACAGCTGTTCTTTCTCCTGAAATACAACTGCTTCAAGACTGAAAAGTTTATTTGGGTTTAAATAATGGAAGAGGTCAGATGGGAATAACTGGGGAACAAAAATCACCACACAAATGAGGTTGCTAAACTTAGAATGCCAACCTGCAACATGCCCAAAAATAAAAACCAAAATCAAATTAAATCTCATACTGGGCAAGAAGTATGTTAATTTCTGACCTCGTGATTGAGATGAGTGAATTTCCTCCTCAACATGACGTTACGTTCAGAAGAGGCCGGTTAAGAAGCCATCAGTTCAAGCCAACTGCTTTCAAGCATGACAATGGTTAAAACATGTATGACAATGGTACTCAAAAAAACCTAGTTGAAAAGATGCCAATCTATCTCAGTCGCACTGAGAGACACATACTACATGTATGAGCTCAGCTCAACCAAATGGTTTTTGGTGCTGCTGTCTGCAACCATGAAATATGCAATGCTTCTATTCAATGCCCTTTAGTCAATAATCCTGCATTTGTCAATAACAGGCTAAATAAACCATTTTCCATTTATCATGGGTGACTGTGTGTACTTTATTCAGAGCACATCCTTGATTCTGCCCTCACCCTGTGTTTGTAAATTTACAACATCTCATTGATGGCAAATTAGTGATCCAATTTGCATTTTATTAAAATCAACAAGCATTAAATGCATCAAGATTCTGGAAAAGCCATTGCAATTTTGTGTTTAAGACGCCTGCCAAGAGGTGCCTCACTTTGTTCAACTAAAGAAACAACCAGAGCCTGAGCCAAGTCTTTGAACTCAGATTTGAATAAAACCAAGAAACAAATGCAAGAACTTTTTTTCAGGCAACATTAGTGAATGTGTTTTCTTAATGGATGAGATGGTAGTCACCACTGATATAATGTCAGAAACAGGAACAAGTATGATAAATAGAAACACAATCACACTTGCTCCTCCTAGTAAGCAGACTGCAAATATTAGCATTCTAAAGTCTTATAAACCACTGCAACCCTTGGACACAAACAAATGTTCTTTTAAAAATTGCCCCAGAAACATTTGTTTGGGGGGCAGTTCATGAGAGTAATACCTGCAGTTTTATACCATGCTTACACTTTTAGGAATTATCATCATATTCAACTCCTTAAACTCCAGTTTTAGCAATTAAAAGAATGATTTTGCTTCTCAAAAAAAGTTTTTTTCCTCCCATTCGATACATGCAAAGCTCAATTTAGGGGAGAGAAATTATCCCGACTTATATAGCTGGAGTGTACCAAAAGCTTTGTTTTATTTTTTGCTATATGCTGTATATAACACATGTTCAAGCATTTTGTATTAATTTTCCAATGCAGATTCAAACTTTTGGTGGTGGTATTATAAGACTGAGTGCGAAAATGAGAATGTTCCTCCTTGCTTGATCAACCAGGTGTGTATTACAATCTCCAAAAATCTGAAGGAATCTCTCTCATCCCTTTATTTAAAAAGACTTTTTTCCAATGACAACAGCAACTGTGATTTTGATAAATTTCTATAATTGGTGTAAAGTCTTTAAAGAGTTATTGAAAAGTAGATATTTTTGTTCTAACCAACTCATGCAAACAGGTAGGCTTACAGTACCTGAGAAAATATTTTTTGCATATTTGGAAACAATACAGCATGATGTTTTGTAGGAATTTAAACATATAGGAATACTAAATAAATAAAAACAGAAATTGAATGGCAACATAGTGTGTCTTAATGTATGTAAATCTAAAGTAATAATTCCATCCAAAATATACATCTCCAAATTTTACATAAACTGCATTACAACCTACCTAGATATAATATAGCTGCCATCTGAAAATTTTGAGCAATCATTGAACAGAAACCATTTTTATTTTTACTACCTAATCAATAATTAATGGGTTTGATTATAACATAAAGCCAGAGGTTTCTAAAACTTTACTGCTTTAGCAGAAAAGTAAATTGTTGTTTTTAACAGTTTTATTTTTCCAATTTAACAAACATAGGTTCTCCATTCATTCTTGTGTTTCTGCCACTCAGTTTCGAGACAATTCCCATCTTCAAGGTTTTAGTTCCAACATGTCCCAAACCACAGTTCAATTCTTTGTGTTAATGTTGACAGACTGCCAAGTGTTGCCTACTACTATAATTACTTTATCTCCAATTTAAGTTAATTGCTGTATATGGCCCAAAAGAGTTTTTGAAAAGGATCTTATTTTCCTTTTTTGTTTGCAGAGTCCTTCCCCCGTCTGCTCCCTGCTTGGCTGGGCTCCTTTCGTGGTGAGGGATTGCCCTCCTCCCCCCTCCTTCCCCCCAGTCTGTCCCACCTGTTAATGAAAGGCTGATGCTGCAGGTGGTGCATGGTGCCAACATGAAGCCTTGCTGCAGAATGTTTGAAAAGTATGCTTGAGAAAAGTGCAATTAACAATCTGCTTGTAATGACTCCTTCTGCCTCAGGCTTGAGTGTTATGAAAACTTCATAATTTGAGGTAATCTGTCTGAATCATTATCTTTGTTTTTTTAAATTTTGTATTATTTTATTTGTCCCACCTGTTTTGTTCACGATGTTCATGAACATGCCTTCACTGCGATGGATATTGTAAATGTATATCTCCGTCTCGTGTGGGTCCTTGATCCACACTTCTAGTTGCCATTGTGGGAAGTAAGTATCCTGCTCAGCACCATACTGTCTCAGGATCTAATTGCCAGTCATTTCCAAGCAGTTCATCTAAGCTTTAATTATGCTGAGGAGCTAAAGACAGACTTCTGCTTCTGTAGATGAGTTCTGGCACTGCATCCCATGAGCAGCTGACATGCTGGTGGCGTATGTCAGCATCTTTAGACTGTAGGCTTGTTAATATGTTGGATACTTAGTAAAGCTGATGGTGAGTCAGACTGTAGGCCAGATTCTCAAACATTTTTCTGTCAGTAAAGGCGCTTTATGCAGGTGTCACCTCTGTCATCCTGGCTTCTCATCAGATTTCAGTGCAACAATTCTAAAATGCTTCATATTTCTGGATGATGTGACTAAATTACACAGTAACATCTTAAAAAAATAGAATATAATTGAATAGTTGTTTATTCCAATAATTCAATAAAAAATAAAGCATATTAAAAAAGGAACACTTTTTTACAGTTTTGAAAGGGAATGGAAATATATACAATATCAATAATATCGCTTATCAAGCCTAACAGCAATATTAATATCAGACGTCAAAATCGTCCCAAAATGTTTACAGCAGTGCATCTCGAATGAATTTTTTGACAACAGTTTTATTTTTATTTTTTGACTATGCAAGACAACTGCAGAACAAGGTGCATGAGTGAAACACTGCAATCTTTTCCACACTTTCTTAGACTCAAATTAACAGACTTTTCCATTGGTTATTTTACCTTTAAATATATACAGAAGCCAGAAACTTTGAGAAAACTGAAAGATGAATAGATTATTTATCTGACCTTCTGAACCAAAAAAATAAAAATAAAAATCTGTTTAGCAACAATGTGAAAAATCAACTGCCATATGCAAAAAGTTGAAACCAAAAGATGGCACCTTAAAGCCCAAAAGTAGGAAATACACATTATTTCTACTAGCTTATGCATTTGCAGCAATCTCACCCTAACAGACCCGAGTTTGCTTACAGCAACACCAATTTGGTGTTTGGTAAGATTTTCTTGTAAACATTTTCTTTCAAAATAAATAATTAGAAAAGTAAAAAAGTTAACTAAAACAGAAAAAACACCAAAAAGGGACAAAATAGACTTCCTGAATTACATGAGCATGAAAAACAACCTTCAGAGTCACACAGTTCTCCAGTTTGCTACTCTCTTTTACATTTCAAAGCTCATTCACCTTAACTATAAGTTGCTTTCCATTCAGAACACTTCCTAGATTTAATAAGTGAAACAAGGAAATAATTCTATATAAAACACTTCAACCATAGAAACAACTTTCCTTTATCTATGCTTCCAAGTGCATTGTGAGCCATATGAGGGAAGGCACTTTAGTATTAAAGGATTGTTATTACGACTGACTCAAAAACTAACAGTGATAGAGAGGAAACCCCACAGCTAAAAGTATAACAGCAGGTAGAGCAGTGCACCAGTTGGAAAAGTGTAATTGAGCAGAACATATCTTGATGTTCTGGTGAAACACTGCTCTCTTCTTCTCCGTGCAGAGGATGAATCACACCATTGTCTGAGTCACTAAATTACATAAGTTTTATGGAAAACTCACTCAGTTCATACGCTTAACATAAAAGGGAACTAACTGGATGAATGTTGCTTGACTGAATGAATTAGGCATGGCACGCTTAAATGAAATCACCTAATATCACTGCTATTTACACATTATTATTTTCTTACATATTATTATTTTCTTTTCCAAAAAAAGTAAAGGCATTTATTTTACATAAGGCACTTTGACTGACAATAGCAGTTATCTATTTTGTCAGTCACTTTTGTATGTTGTATGTCAAGCAACCCTGTTTTTTCCAACCAAGTGCTGAACAGTTCTTTAGTTTAGCACCAAAATCAGAGCCAACTTCAGTCATTAGGACTAAAATGTTAATCAATTGCAGTAGTTCTGCAACTCATTAGTGTCTTGTCTGCCATTTAGTCAGTTTTTTTAACAAAATAAAAATACATCAAACAGCCCTTTAGTTTTCATCACCCCAAGGAGATGTTAAGCTTAGCATTTTTAGTAGGTTATGGTTAGTCGGGTGCTGTATTCTCTGTGAATACCAATCAACTGATCTTTTTTTACTCAATCTCGCTGTTTTTTATAATGATAGTGATCATTCAGATTTAATACAATTTAAAAGTGTTGGAGGCTTATTTAGTGATTATGTTACTGAGTGTTGTCAGCCAGCCTGCAGAGAAGTCTTTATTAGTCAGCTCAGTCAACACAGCAGGGTAACTTGAGACCTACTTCCCTTCTTAGTTCAAACTCGAGTCTCACACAGAGATGCACCACGGTGTCAAGCTTAAAGCACTCCCCTCCACCAGACAAAGTCACATGCTGAAAGCAACTGGATAACTAGGCAACAAAACCAAACTTTGTTGAAAAATATGGTGTTTTAACATGCAGCGAGATCTCATAATGGGCAGGAGTATGCCCATTGAGATCATAGATCTCAATGGGCATACTCCTGCCCATTAATTTTTGCACTGAATATAGTCAACATGGAACACCCTACTGCAATCAACTATTTGAAAAATTTGCCGCCTCTGTGCTAATACTTTTTTTGTGGTTATATCCAGAGTTACCTAGAGTTTAATGTTTGGTGTCAGTTGCTCGTCTTTGCAAGCCAGACTATAGTGAGAAAGCTTGTGACATGACAGATGTAAGGTGTGGCACTGACCAGATGGTAAAAATCCCCACTAGTGCCTTAAACAAAAGGAATGCTTTTACTAAGGATAGTTTATGGACGCTCAGGCTGGGAGTTGTAAGTGTAAGTAGCTAGAATCTAGACTTCAAAGAGCCCAAATGAGAGTAGACAGATCCCAGAGTGTTCAGACTAAACAAGGCTGCATGATTAGAGCTATAATTCAGCGAAACGGTGTCCTTTACAGAAAGGGCAATAGTGGCATCCTTATTAAGGCACAAATGAAACTGTCTATGTGTTCTAATGTCTCTGTACAGCCTTATGCTGATAATTTATACTGATGTGAAGAAAGGAAGCTGGGACTATAGGAGGAAGAAGAAGGAAAGTATAAAAATATAATAAAAAAATATCCATGACCAAGTAAAACTGATATTTCTCACTGGCCTGGACGGGACACAACCCTGCTGAGAGTTTTAGCTTTTTATGAGGTTGTACTCACAGATATCTGGAGATTCATCAGAGCCATCAGGACAGTCTTTCTCCCCATCACAGCGCCAACCTTTGGAGATACAGGTGACTTGGTCCTTACAGGCGAACTGCTTAGGGTTGCAAGTCTTGGGAGGATCATCTGATTTGGGACCTAAAAGCAAACAGGAGTCGTCAGCTGTAAATCTATCAAAGTTGTGATAGAGCACATATGAAAAATTTCTACATCATTTTGTTTTAAATTTGCTTTTTGCTTCAAGCATGATCTAGATAGAAAGTATACAGCTTCAAGCAATACAAATTTTATCTCAGCAGCATAAAGCAACACATGAAGGTTAATCTCAGTTTACAAAGCCGTTTTTGTATCAAAATACTCACAGGCACACTAAATTTAAAAAAAGGAAGGTTTTCATGTTGGCAACCAACAGTGGTGCCTTTTATTTCAGGGTTTGTTGGTCGTTTCTCCTTCCTCTTCCAAACATCTCATTTCTTTCAGCTTTTTTTTTTTTATTACCCTTAAGGTGTTTTTCAATTCTAGCCACAAAGGCTCTTTCATGTGTCACTGTGAAGATATAACTGGGCACTCAGTCACCATCTGACCCATGGGAAACTGCTGCAGTGCACAGTAGTTCTGGGCAGCTAGTCAGCACAGACTGTTGAGGTATACCACAGGCTAGCAGTGCCACAGCAACACTCCTGACCCACCAAAAACCTGACCCTGCTCCCACGATTCTCCTTTCTTTTTTTTTTTTAAAGCCAAGGGAAAAAGAAGCTGCTTAAACTGAGCTTTAACAGTTTACTACAACTCAGACCAAGACTCAGTACCCATTTCACAGATTATAGTGTTTAAGTATTTTCACTTGAACTGAATATGTAAATTATATGTCTCTTTTGGACCATAAACTAATACATATTAGACTTCACTCTTCAATATACTACTTAATCATATAGTACAACAAGAGAATGATTGTGGATAAAAAGCCCATTGTTATTGTACTTTAATCTACAAGGTGCCTTGCTTTTGTCCATGTTTGCTAATACATGATGAACCAAATGAGGGAATCTGCTTAGTAGTATTAAATTACATTAATTATGACGAACTCAAAAACAAACAAGGAAGGAGAGAAAGCCTCTAAACTAAAAGTAAAAATACAGATAAAGCAGTGAACCAGTGGGGAAAGTGTAAGTGAGCAGAATATATCAGAAAACCCTACCAGGTGCTGCTCTGCTAGCCAAAAAATGGGAAACTGTGGCAAAAATCCACACTGGCTCAATAAAACTGGATGGTAAGAGGTTGGATAAACACTTCCTCCCAGGTCTGATTTAAGCTGCAAGATTCAGATTGGTCATAGACAACTTGAAAGAACGGAACCATGCTGCTTGGATCAACAATTTAGACTGGTGGTGGTGCTGTAATGATACTGGGGATATTTTCCTGGCAAACCTTTGACCTATAATGAGCGGTGCAGTAAGGATAGATGTGTTTCTGTATGTTGCAGTATTTTATGGCCCGATGTATTTAGGATACAAGGAATTTGTACCAGCTAAGCATCATTTGAATAGCAAAGCATATCTACTGTAATTTCCGGACTATACACTGCTATGTTTGTCATACCATTAGGACCCTTCATCTTATATAACAATGCGGCTGATTTATGCATTATTTTTACTGGCTAAGGGCCTCTGAGGGGCACTATAACAGGAAACGCCAAAATGAGACAGACATGTAGGGAAAGATTATGGACCGAAGGAGAACTACCAGTAGTTTTCATGTACACACCCTCATCATGGAAAACACATGACGAAATGTTAATGATGCAGCTTTTAAGTTAAAGGCAATCAAGCTGGGCATCAAAGAAGAAACCGAGCTGCTGAACCTAAGCTTGACCTCAATGATTTGGTTTGATGTTTAAGGAGGCAGCGGGAAGAACTGAATCAGAGTAAAAAGACGGCAAAAGCTTTCAGAGAACATAATGACATTGAAGAAGACTATTTCAGTGTCTTTAGTGAACAAGAGGAAGAGCAAGATAGAGACCAATGATTTTTCTGGTAGGCCAAAGTACATTTTACTTTCTAACAAGGCATGATACTGTAAGTGTCGGTGAAGTGTTTTATTTTCTAACCAAACATGTACTTTGGTGTTAAGCTGAAGACGTACTGCTTTTTTGGGCAGAGCTTGGAAAAAAAATCCCCCCAAAAAACAAAGCCTGTCTTAAAGTAAAACTTAACACCTTCCATGTACCGACTTTCTGTGAAAATAGCTCATGTTACAAAATGAAAATGTACGGCGTATATTTAGATGCTGCGAATTAATGTAAAAAATGTATATTCTTTTAAAATTGAGCCGAAGCATCCAATATACAAGTGCACTCAATAGTTTTAAAATTACAGTAACTTACTGGTGACCATGTCTATACCTTTATGACCAGTGTACCCATAAACAGATGGCTTCCTCCAAAAGGGACAAACATGACAACCATGTCACAAAGCTCAAATAATCTCCTCCTGGTTTCTTGAAAATGACAGATTTCACTGGCTCCAATAGCCTCTGAGAGACCAGATCTCCCTCTAACTGAACTCCTATTGAATGTGGTGGAATTAAGAGATTCAAATCATGGATGGGAAGCCGACAAATCAGCATCGATTCTTTAATATCATCCTGCTAAAATGAACCAAAATGTCTGGCACCTTGTCTAGTCCATGCCAACTAAGAATTCTGAGCACAAAAAAGGGGCAAACCATGTAACAAGATGCACCTAAAAAAAAAAGTGACCACAAACGGCATGTTCTTTAAAGAGAAATTGGAATCGGTAAAAAAACTAAAATAAAACCTGTATCAGCAGACGTGAGCTGTAACAAAATTGGAAATTGATACAAAACTGAAAAGAGCACCTCTATTTCTAGATAGAAAAATTGTTCTTATCATAAAAGTTTTTAGTCAAGTTTTAAATCTTGTCATTCAGACCAACAAGAAGTAGAAAATAAAGAAGTCACCGACAAAGTAAACGCAAACTATGAAAATAAATGGTTTTCCAAGGATAACTACAAAGGTCATCACACCATTAGTCATTTGTCATTTCAACTACTTAAATGGCAATCTTGCAACGTTATTACATCTTTGGTATAACCTTTGGAAAATTTAGCATGTTGGATCCTGTATCATTGTAAAAAGCACATCAAAGTGAATCCTTGAGGACTAACTATGGCTGTATACCAGACTCTGAAAATCAACAGTCAATTTTAACATTGTATTGTGTCAATGTTTTATTCTAACATACAGTTAATAAGACCCAGCTGATATTCATGCAGGTTTAGGACATTCAATTTGACTTAGTTATCTGAATAATGTGGAAAGAATGTTTATCAAAATTCTACAGAAAAAGCTTTAAAAAAATCTCCTGTAAAGTGAGACAGAAGCAAACCATGTTGGCCATCTGAGTGGGGGAGGTTGTTGCTGCTTTACTGTCTGAGGAAGGACAGCACCGAAGGACTCATTGTGATTCCCTGCAGGGACTCAGCCCTCACTCGCCCTGGATGACTTGCCTTCCTATGTACTTGGCAGGCAGGGAGGTGTTTGAGGTGGGTGGTGGAGGGGAGGGGGAGCACCGCAAGAGGGCTGCGATGTGACTGAAATCACAAGAGAGCCACGAAGCTCAGTGTTTCATTGCAATCACGTTCTTAAGTACCGTCGACCTGAGGTGGTTAGACTCTGCTCCTTTTTCATGTGACAGCAATGTGTGCGTGAGTCCAACAATAAGAGTGTCACTTTCTTTGTGCATATAATTAGAGGCTGAAGGCCTGAGCGGATTCAGTTCCACTAAAACCATTATTTGAACAAAATCTTGACACTTCAGGAGATTAAGCGGTGGGTTTGAATTTCAAACTTTATAACAACGACATAGTCCTGAAATTGATTCACATAATAACAAGCACAAGTTTTACATCAGAAATCCCACAAATGTTATGGCCGGTTTTAAAATAAATTGGAATATTACTCAAAATTTTATTACATTTGATTTTGAAACTGATATATTCCATTAATTTGGAGGATTATGGCTTACAAGCAATGAAAAAACAAAGTTCAACTACTCAGATAATTGGCAATATTACCTGAAACTAAAACAAAAAGATTTCTAGCACATACCTGTGTTGTTATCAATCACAAAAATCATACAAGAGGGTGCTGATCAACAAAAGATAAAACCTTATAGTCCAATTTGAAAGAATAACAGAACACATAAGGAAACTATACTACGGATTAATTCTGTCAAAGTAATTCCTGCTGAAAGATGAACTTCCGCTGCAGAAATCAGGCCAGAGCAGCTAAACGCTGCAAAGGGCTACTGTATCTGTAATGTTAATTTTTAGCAAAAATAAATTGCCTATTTGGATGGCCGAATATGTATGAAAACTTACCCAATTTAGCAGACTCATTCATCTCTGACATTTATATATTTTAAGGGAAAAAAGTTGGTAAGTAAATGCCTCAACAGCACCACCCGGAAACTTTCAAAACAGTATCCGCATATAGCTTTGTTCATCTTACAGGCAGGAAACTTTGCACATACTGTATGTATAACTTCTCAAGACCTACCCAAAAGGCTTAGAACATCATAATTTCAAACATACAGGAAGTTTGAGTTTCAGAGTTTACAGCCTCCACATTTGATCAAACTCCTAAAGATTTTGACTGATTGGCTTCTAAATTGGTCAGGATTGCCTTCTGGCATCCATCCATCTTCTTAACTTATCCAATTCAGGGTCACGGGGGAGCTGGAGCCTATCCCAGCAATTATCAGGCGTTAGGCAGGGTACACCCTGAACAGGACGCCAGTCTGTTGCAGGGCCAACACAGAGAGACAGACAACCATTCACACTCACATTCATTCCTAGGGACAATTTTAGAGTGATCAATTCACCTATCATGCATGTTTTTGACTGTGGGGAGAAGCCGGAGTACCCGAGAGAACCCACGCATACACGGGGAGAACATGCAAACTCCATGCAGAAAGACCCTGGGCCGGGATACGAACCCACGACCTTCTTGCTGCAAGGCAACAGCGCTAACCACTGCGCCACCGTGCAGCCCGCCTTCTGGCATGGTGGATTTTAAATTATGAAAAAAAGCGACTTTTCATACAGTGGGGGAAATAATTATTTGACCCCTCGCTGATTTTGTAAATTTGTCCATTGACAAAGAAATGAAAAGTCTCAGAACAGTATCATTTTAATAGTAGGTTAAAATAAACCTAATATTAAATTTCCCCCACTGTATATGTTGAATGAGTGGTGCCTCAAACTTTGACTAAATTCCCAAAATATAAAAGCCGTTATATTTCCTATTCAGAAAGTCGCAGAGGGGTGAAACCTACTGTGGTGGTTGGTCATCAGGTCTCTGACGAATCCCAATGATCAAATGCTGATATCACTTAAGCCCCACCCCTTCAAAACAGGAAGTGTAATATTTTGCTGTGAAAGGTCCATATTTTACACCCTTGACCTAATCAACATCAAACTGTGCACAGTGACTCTCCACAGAAGAGGGTGGAGCTTTGGCAGCATGGAAATTTCTGGTGGGAATGGTCTCAATTTCTCAGCGCCCCCTTGAAGCATTAAAACAACCAGCTGAACTTTATCCAAGGACTGGTCCACGGGAAAAGATTGATGAGCTGAACTGAACAGCGCTTGATGAAACGGAGGACCCCGAGTCTTGCCAAATCAATGGTGGATGGCAGCCACACCTGAAGCTTCACTTTTAGCGCCCCACAGCTATGAGCTTGCCTCCTTCCTTCAACGGTGATTCCCCAGACAACAGAGCCACCCTTCAATGGAGATCTAAGATTTTTTTTCCAGTAAAATTGTGTCAGGGCAGAAATGAATTAGCTTAGAATGAAAACTATGTAAGGACCGTGTGTCTATTTTCCTGTGATTTTGCTGCATTTGTAAGAATTTTAAGAATTCATTTTTTCAGTGTTTCTTCAGTGTTTCCAAAGATTTTTGACTGATATAAAGAGGTATTTTAGATCACACAATATGAGTTAATCCATCAGACCGCAGTTATTCCTTTATTATTCGGTGATAGGCTAAGACAGAGTGGCGCTACATAGATTAGCTCTGCACCCTTGATCTGACTGGTTGGGCCTGCTTTTAACAGACTGCCAGTTGATAAACAATGGAGATTGCCACCTACCATATTCAAAATACGGATACCTTTAAAACAGATAGTTTAAACACAGAAAACTTATTGTATAAGTCATTTTTGAAACCACCTTCTTACTGTGTCAAAATACTAAAATTAGATCCATCACTGCGTTGTATATACATAAAATCAAAGAAATTTTCCAAAGGTTAAGTATTTCTTAATCGGCCGATTATAGAATTACACGTTACTTCAAAGCTGTAACTACTCCAAAGGACATTTTCTCTTAACTTTTACTGCATTATGAATTGAATGTTTGAACACACACCAAAAAATTATATCTCTTCTACTTCTAAAGCTTCTACTCTTTACTTTTGGTAGCTAGTTTCATTTATCATTCTTCTTTAGTTCAGTTGTGTGTCACTGGCTTAGTGATTTTGCTGATTAAAGCATCTTTACTGGAAAACTGATATTCTTTTGTAAATAAACTCTCGATTTTGGAAAGTTGTGTTTGTTTTAATTCCATATAAATATGTAGTAACTTGCTGTTCAAAGGGCGTCAACAACTTATTCCTTCATTTATTTAATTACCTCAGCATCATCAGGCAGGTATTGATACAGATATTGATACAGGTATTGATACAGAACGAGATTGACCCATTTAGCTATCATTATTTTCCTGGATCCCATGATGGTGCTTGGTAACATAAAATTATTAATCTTATTGCTAATTTCCCTAAACAATAATTAAAAGCCAAAACATATATACTGTCTCACAAACTGGGATAAATGCTTAAGTATGACACACCTGAGTTTTATTTCTAAAATATTTTTAACACCTTGCGTCCTTCATTTTACACTGCACAGTTGTGTACTACCTGGTGTTCTATCATACAAAATCCCAAAACATTTAAGTTTGTACATGTTCTATAAAAACTTTGAGTGCAACTGATTTTCCAATGGACTATATTAACCTATTTGTCTCTTTACTATCTTTGTCAAATAATGTGCTGTGTTAAATTTGCAAACAGAAAATACGTTTTTTTGGGGTTTTTTCCAACTTATTAGCTTGTTTATCAAGTTCAGCTTTGCCAGTCCTGCAAAGTTAAATTGGCTCAGAGGCTCATTTGTATTATTGTCACTAAAAGATTTACTGAACAAATGTTTAAATCCCGAGCTATAATGCACATAATGCTGTAAATCCTTAAGTTACTTCCTGGAATGTGGATGCACTGGTTCGGGTTAGGTGAAGGGATTTAACTTTTGAGTATACTGACAAGCCTTTTTTTAACTGCAAGCTGCTCTTCCTTCTGCACATCCGCCAAACTGCAACACATTCTGAACAGTGTACAATGGATTTCCCTCGTGAAAATGCATAGCAAAAAACATTACGTCTGAGTGAACGATCAAATGCATAAATGTAAACAGAGCACGACTCCTAAAGAACTGTCAATCACGAGATACAAATAAAGTACTCTCAAGGCCATCTCCCTCTTTTTATGTAATCCAAAAAAACATTCTCATGCACCGACAGGAAACAGGATGCAGTGGTAAGTAAATTGTGTTGTGGCATCAATTCATCAGCCAAGTGATGAAGGCCTCCAGACACCATCACCAGCTGGGATGAAACACTGAACCCCCCACTCCCCGCCACACCAGACTAGTTCCCTCTTCCTAAATAAGGCCATCCTCCTCCACAGATCAACTCCAGAACCATGCAGCGCATTCCAGCACCTTCTAATTGGTTTCATATGTGGCGCTTTACTGAAGAAGAAAAAATAAAGAGCAGTGTTGCTTTTGAATTCAGGGGAAACTTTTGAAGCTCCATGATTCAGAAAAGTATCACTGTCTGCTATACTCATTGAGACTTTTGATTTACTAAAGAACAGACAGTGCAATCTGGAGTCAGGCAGCAAAACAAGACTGGAATGTTCAGGCTTTATGATATGCAAAACTTACTTTTGTTCTCAATGAGAATACTTCTTAGATTTAAAAGTATTAAATGAACCTGATGACCTTACATATAATTAGAAAACTGATCATTGCAGTATGGATTCTTTTAAATGCTGTAAAGACATAATAGGAAAAAGGGCACAAGGCGAAGAGCCTAAAGGGCATTTACAGCAAATAAATGAACTCTCTGTCTTTATAGACTTGCTGGGGTGCAATGAGAACAATATGAGGAAGCCTGGTTCTTATCAACCATCAGCTCTATCCTCTATGTTGCTTCAATTTGAGATTACATCTTCCAAAGAGACAAGCAAGTAACGTGACTACAGGTTTAATATTTGATCCTGAAGTCAAATTTGAAAGAATCCTAAAATTCCAGCTTGGTAAATTAGGCAGATTAAAAAACAACAACAAAAAACAAGCATTTAGTCTGATTACTTTCTTACTCAACTATGGTAAATCAATTACAATATTTTCCAACTTTTTTTATAGTTATGCCACAAAGTGCTTCACATTTAAAAAGCACATATTATGTAGCCAGAAAAATTAAAAATATTCAAAGTATAAGCTGCAAATAACTCACAATCAACCCTTTCATTAGTTTTCAAACCACACAGTAAATCATTTTAAGTAATTTTCCTGTTTCGAAGGAATAGAAAAAAACAACTATGCATGAATTGTGAGGCATCATCTGTAAATCCTAGTTTATACATCTCATACAGCAAGTATGCACTCACATGCACATGTATTGATGGAAACGTTTTAAGCCTAGTTCATACTTCTCCAACAGCAACTTTGCACCCAGATGGAGTCGTACTGATCAGTGTTATTATCGTTAACGAAAACGAACAAAATAACGAAAACTAGAAGTAACTGTTAACTGAACTAAAAATAAAAACGAGAATTTGATACAAAACGAAAACAAACTGAAACAGTAATGAGTGTTCATAAAACTAACTAAAATGAACAAAATTTAATGTGAAAATGTGCTTAGTTTTCGTTTCATACAGTGCCTCATAAGGTCAAGAAGAAATATTTCTATGTCGCTCTCGTGCTGTCACCAGAAACGGATGCGATCAGCTGTATTGTGCCTTTTTAGTTGCACAAATTGTCTCGATAAAAACAACAGAACGGGAAAGCTGGATACAATCCCATCGACTCGCCTCCTTTCAAGGAAATAAGACTTCTTTGGATTGCAAGCTATCAGAAGAAGGGATTGAAATGATAATTAAACAGTATACAGCAACAACTTCATAACAGACCTTCGGCGGCTAACAAAGAAGCTAAAACTGCGAATGGAAACTGCAAACAATAGCAATGGGAGCCGGTGTTAACACTGGTGTTACACTGGAGTTGTGTAGCTGGTGTAGGTTCTGCGTGTATCCGCTTTGTTGGTGGACAAAAAACTGGCTGACTGCATTATCCCAACATGTCAGTCAGTTCTTCTGTGTTGCTGTGGTTCGCCTTGCGTCATGTCAATGAAGGTTTAGAGAAAGAGCAAATGCAAAATGATCAAAAGCATCATACTACTCAAGATAGCCTGGCTTTTATTTTGTTTCCACTCAGTGTTTTTATAGAACTGTAGCACCTGCATTAATAGTTTAGCTTTTTAATGCACAGGTGCTGTTATTGTGTGACATATTTCTTTTATACTTGCCTGATTTGTATGGTTGTTAATCTGGTCCATATCAATACGGTTTTAAAAAAGCATAATCATTTTCTGAGAGTTTGTTATACATTTTTTGTCTTGTACACAACTTGTTTAACAAAAAGACTAAAACTAAAAAAAAGCTAAACTGAAACTAAGCATTTTAAAATATTAAAACTAAACTAAATTGTAAAAACTAACTAAGACTAAATAGAATTAAGTCAAAACTAAACAAAAACTAGAAGTAATGAAAATTTTAAACTATTGTAACCCTGGTACGGATGGAGATTTTTTCCATTTATAGTACTCCGTTCCTCTGTCTCTCTCCGTTCTCCTTTGATTTTTCTGTGTTGTGAAGCATTCCCGACCAGGACAGCAGGGGGTGCTAACTTTTCATGCCAGGTCTGCCTACTATTGCAGAGTCGTTTCAGGTTAATTTGAGGGTTTTTTTTCAGCTTGTGAACGCAATCCACCTTCAACGAGCAGAAGTAAGTAACGACAGAAAGAGAAAGTAAGTTTTGATTAAGCTGTAAAGCCTTTTTACTGGAACTGCCGCTAATAGAATTCTCTAACACATAAAACAGCAGCATGTTTTGTTGTTTCTCTACACCATCTTGTGATAAAATTGCCAAAAGACCTTTCGATATAAAGCATGTCGTGCCTAAACATTGTTTGGAGCATTTGGGGGGGGGGGGGGTTAAGTTATGCAGATTGGTTGTAATTCTAATGGAAATGAGCAGATGATGCCCAACAATTGGCTCGGCGGGTGGATATGCGCTTCGAGTCAGATGAACCCCAAAATTGAATCCGTTGTTCTTGGTCTCATAGTGGACATTTACCAAAATGTAATGTAAAACACAGGTTTACATTAAGAAAGACAGACAGAAAGACGGGCAAAAAAAAACAACTCATGTAGCTCCTGCCGGAGGTCAATTAGATAATTGGATGCACCATCTAATATTAGGAAAAAACTTAAAAAATACCTTACTAGAAAATGGTGGTAGAATTGGGAGTGTGAAAATATGCAAAATACAGCATACGCAACTAAATCTTTAAAAAGGTATTCAAAAGGCTGTGTAGTTTAGGATGTGTTGGACAAACATTTGGTTAAGCGTAAACACGATGGAACAGAGTTTACTGCCAGAATCCAAAGAGAGCAGGCTCTGTGACTTTGATTAAAGTAAACAGCTCTGACACTTTGCAGCAGCCCATGAAATTGAACCCTATCTCCATGTATCAGCCCTTCTTCCCCGACCAAGTGTGAAAGCAGCCAAGTGTCCGGAGATCAATCGATTCTGCAGTCAAGCCAGCAACTCCCATTGACATGTCAGTGTACACGTGCAAGAGCTGAAAAAGTTCAATGCCAGAGAACACAAAGAACAGCAGGTTACCTGCAAAAACAAGTGGAGGAAATAGTTGGTCAGGCTCAAGCACCATGTGATGAGTTCATCATTAGACAAAACAGAAAAAAAAAATATTTTTACAGCTGCACAGAAAATGCAAACTTTAAAAACAATTTATAATTATCTCAGAATAGGAAAAGAAAATTCAATCAACAGATAGACTGATTTGCTATAATCTGAGGTGACAAAGTGAAGATCAGAGGCAAAAATCACAGTTGCCTATTCTATTGAAGAGGCCAAATCATTGCTTTTTGGGATCATTGGCTCCAAATGACGCAAACAGTGATGTAGAGAGCAAAAACCAGCAATTACAGCAAAACCCCCACAATTCATTCCACAAGAATATCCAACTGACTCCCACAAGATGTGGGCAACAGCACACAAATGTTAAAGGTGGGGTAGGTGATCTTGGAAAAGCTGTTCGGCAAACTGTATTTTGGAAATAAAAAAGTCCAACTCCCTTTCTTACGGTTCCCTCTCTAAGCTATGCCTCCAAAATATAGGAAGGTGAAATGCTTGTTTCCAAGGGTTCATGCACTGTCCAGCCCTGCACAGCATTGATCAGCTAAAAGTTTCATGGTTCATTCACTGGTAATAGAAAAAACTTGAAATAATCAACAACATTAACAGTTAACTCGATTGTTGTTTAGAGTTATATGCATCTGTACAATACATTACAAGCTAAACGTTTTGCTGTTATTTTGATATGTATTCAAAGTAATCTTGGGCAAGCAAGAACAGCAGATTGCAGTTAGACTGATCACAAGCAAACAGTCCATTAGCCCAAGTAAGCTATATATTGCTACATTTTAGTATAGCTGTATTATAAACCCTTTTAATATACTTAGGCTTTCCGTGACAAGGGCTTCCCACCTCAGATCAAGCCACATTCAGAAGACAACCTCAGCAAAAGGTCTAACGGGGGGTTCACACCAAACCCGTGTGAAGCGTCATAAGCGTTGGGTTTACATGTAAAGTCAATGGAGAAGTGCGCTGACGCACCACAGGGGGTCCCGCATCATGTCAAAAGCAGATTTGCCTCACAAAAACCCTTTTCTGCTATATCCGCGCATCGGATTAGTGCAAATAAGGCATTTGACGCATGTCAGAAAATACGTGCGTCATTTTATGTTAAATAACAGTCGAATAACCGATTGTATCATTCTGCATTAAAAAATTATCTTGCAATCTCTCTTTGTTCTAAATAATGAAAACCAAAATATTTCACTTTTTCTTATTAAAGATCTTTAGGGTCACACAATTTATGATCATATCTATGAAAGATTTGATCATAGCTGATCAAAGGTCGGGCCATGCTGCAACACAGCACAGCTTAGTCTGTGGGTGCTGAAGTCAGTGCTGTAAAGACAACATATGAAACAAACATATCACAACCACAGGTGATTTGCTTCTGAAACAGCTCTTAAGTTATTTGGGACCTAATAAAACTCCCAGTCTTCTGGAATTCTCTGGTCTTGATTGTCTGCTCTGTGTCATCCAATCTTGGAGCATCAAGTCTTTGACACGGGATGGCACTCTGTGGGTCTGATATGTAGCTGTAGTTCTATTCTACCAGAGAGAATGGCCTCCATTTTACGAACCTCCTCTTGGAAAACTTGCGATTGCTAGCAGAAGACATGAGTACACCTTGGTTAATAAATACAGTTTTTTGCAGAGACAAGCTTTATAATAAGGGAAAGTATTTTTTTTATAGAGACCACTTTAGGGTTGACTAATTTAGGCATATAAGAAAAAGTTACTTACTAGAGACATGCTGCTGTCAACATAAAGTTCAGCGACTCACCGATCAGAGGAGGATTGTGAGACAGTTGTAGATGCAGGAGGAGGATGATATCTCAGCAGGAAACCTTTTTCTGCTGGTGTATAATTCCAGGTTATGTCTTTTTTTCCATAGCTTGTAAACTATGCCACAGATCTCAAATGAATTAAACCTAGGTACATTTTACTCAATACATTTGCATGGCCCATTTTGGAAGATTATTTCTTTGATCTGATATGTTTTGTAGCCAAAAACAGAATGTGGTATGCAGCATTACAAAAATAACTCCCTGTGGCCTCCCCTTTGACAGGTTCAATACAGTAATCCAAGTGCTATTATATGTTGAATTTGGATAAAGGCTGTTAAATTTCTGAGGCAGATGTTGTTAGTAATGGTCCTAGGGTATCGTTCAAAGGGTCAGGCAAACAAACAGGCAACTCAGGAATTTAATCCCTGCAGCTTCTGAAACACATTTCACTTACAGCATTCAGCTTTTTTTCCATTATGGAGATCGCAACATATTATTATCATTGTATTAATTTAAAAACAAGGGGGGGGAAAACATTTGTAAAATTGTATTCTTTATAATGTAGAAAGGTAATTTCACATAACTATTATCATCTCAACAAGCAAAACAAAGTTTGCTTTGTCAATTGCTAACCACTCATGCAAAAGATGGCTACGTTTTGAGAAAACACTTACATTTGTTTCTATATATTTACATTTCCAAAATAAAACTCCAACACTGTCAATCTTGTTGAATTTATTAAGCATAAATTAATTGAATGTAGACCATCAACGTTGGCTAGTTTTACACAGAGTGGTATTTTCTGTGGTTGTTTTCTGGTCTTTCTATGTTTAGAGGTTTTTTTTTACGAGACTTCAAAACTTTTTTCAGCTTCTCACAATTTTAGGATCTGTAACAACATTAACTTTAGACGGAGTAAAATGGTGTTCATTCACACAGGAATATCTGCATCCTATAGATAATTCTAAAAATGCACAATATTCGGAAAATCTGAAATTTTAATAAATCTGAAGATTGCAATAACAACGTTTATTTTAGATTCATGTTCATTTTCTTTTCTGTAAGAACATTGATCCCTTACAACTTGGTCACTAAAGTGTTGTTAAAAAGAAAGTAAAAGTCCATTCAATTGGTCAAATGTATTATTTTCATGCAGACTGAATGTGTAATATCTTAAAATTTCTTTAAAAGTGAGATAATAAATACACAAAGTTCGGATTAAAAGAAGAACAGACTGAAAGTTATATAAATTAAGCCCATTCGTTATGCTTTTGAAAATATCTTAATCAGTTAAGTCAAATGTGTTTTCCATATCAAACGCACTTAAGCTTGACAGAATATTGTTCTTTATTGTGGCAAATGCAGCAGATGAGTTTAGGTTAACTGGAGGAAGTCTGAAAGGGAGAGCAGTCTAATCAGGGACTGACTACAGGTACATCTGATTAAAGATAGGTATCATGCAAAATATAGATTCTGAAATTGTTAACGGATGTGTTGTAAAGAATAATGTAGATGTGAAGGCATGTTGAAATCCATCTTGTGAAGAAATTAACCCTCATTTAACTGAACTGGACATTTCTAAGTAAAAATACTCTAAACTACAACGCTTTACAGAACACTGTGCTGTTGTAGCTTTAACATGCAAGGTTATAATTACATAATGTTTACTTAGGGATGCAATAATGCCACATTTTTCAAACTGATAAGGATCCTTGGATCTGTGTACTTGCCAATACTGAGTGCCAATGCTGAAACTTCTACCACATAAAAAATGCAATAAATTGGGAGACATGTTTTATTTATTTTTCTCTGCTTGTCACAACAAATGATCGTTAATTGGATAAAAAAGTAAAATATATAAAAATGACCACAAAACAAAAATTTCAAGTGAAAAATTAATTAATGTGAAAAAATTGCAGTTTCCACATTTTAAGTAATGGTTCATTGTATTGGTTAACTTTAACTGATAGTTGTACTAGTACATTAGAGTGGTATTGGTGCATCCCTAATTTTAACAAAAATAAGTTGTGATATAAAGTGGCCCAGTCTAAGGCATGAAACTCCATGGCTTGAAAATGAGTCCCACTCCAGCCCTGTTCACATCAGAGCATTAATCTTAGCGTAAATGACGACAGAGTCTGAATAAATCCGAACAAACATTATACATTAAATGTTTGTGGCCTGAATAATTTAAAAAAGCGACACATATTTTACTTTTGAAATAATTATCATCTAAATTTCACCAGATCAACTGAAATCTTCTCTTTCTGGTACAAAAAAATCTTGAAAGAGGCACAACTGTTGGTTTTGTGGTTCCTGAAAAAAATCAGTGTGTAATAGATAATCAGAACAGTTACCGCATGATGAACCATGTAATCAAGCAAATCCCTTAGTGAAATAATGTGTATGACTGGGCATGGCTGACAAGGAGGTATAATAACACTTTCAAACTTCCCTACTTTTCCAAAATCCATTTTCAACTTTTTCCACTGTTTTCTATGATGTTATGGACATACAAAATATGCATCTACTCACAAAATAAAGGCGATAAACCTGGCTTCTGATTGAGCAGTGAGCTAAAGGGTCATTTTACTATTTAGGGGGGTATCTGGTTAAGTTTATGATCAATTATATTTTACAATTGATTATACTGGATTAAAGACAGATCCATCAAAGCACAATCTGTGATGTGCAACACTTTCCTTCCCTAAAAATAGGAAATCCAAATTGTTTTTAACCATCTAAGCCAGGCACGTCCCATCAGGAGGAGGGAAGACCCAGGACACACTGAAGGGACGATGTCCCATCTAAGAAAAATTGTAAAATGATCCATGACTTTGACAGAAATTCAAGCTGTAAGAAGTAAAAATAAAGTTAAGCCTGGTTTTTAATGTAAAACTCTACTTATTTTTTTCTATAAACACTTTTCATAACATGTAAAATTTTCCAGACAGCATTTTTTTTCCTTAACATTCTTTCAACTAGCTAAGTGGCAGAGTATACAGCAATAGACGGAGGAGGGGCAGCACAACCCTACTCAAAGCTATATATAGCTAGTTGTTTACTCTGACATCTCATCAATATGATTTTAAACCAAAGAAACAGTATGAAAAAATGTTTAGAAGATTTTAAACTATTTAAAACTTTAGAACTGGCTATTCTTGACAAAGTATAAAATCTACACACTTTGCATTGTGTCCTTTTAAATAACTGGAGACTTGGATAAAAACTATTTTTACAACAGGTATCGATATAAATCAAAATGATTCTTATAGCAGCTGAGTATTTTCTTAATATCCCTCTCTAAACCAAATTTACTTCATGTCATTGTAACCTTAAGAGGTTTCTACCAATATTTGAGACAAACCAACATGTATAATGTCAGCATGGGCTCTACAAATTGGGAGTCCCTTTTATTCTTTCAAACAGATTATTTTTGTTTTTGGTTAGAGGATGTAAAATCCCCAGGAGCACCCAAATCAGATTTGCAGGAATAGAGATCATATGAGACTGGACTAAATTGTTGTAAATACCCAAAGAAAATCTATTGACAGGCATTTAAATAGGCTGGAAAGCTACTGGTGAAAATCACTGTACTTGTTACATGGGAATCTGTCTTCTTGGAAGCAAAACTGAAAGAAAAGGGGGAGGTCCCTCAAAAGTTGTGCACAGTACAGTTACTATGCATCAACTTCAGTGGACAGATTCTTTTCCTCACATCACCCCCTCCTTCACCCTCAGCTATCCCTTTTCAATCGCATCTAAGTTGGATTAATGGTCTCCCTGTGTCCAGATGTTGCATAGTGATGGAGGCAGAGGGTGGAGCCTGCATACTTCTTCAACCTCAGCTGCAGCTTACATTCTTAGCAGGCCTAATGTATGTAAGACCTGCTAGAGAAGCGGCCTTTCATGCTTGATTTGCAGACATAAAGCAACATAAAAATGACAGAAATCTAGATGTTATGCCATCCTTTCTGCTACTGGCCAAACTGAAACGATACATTTGAACTCACATTACAACCAGTCAGGCCATGATCTGACAATGGGCATGTTTGGTGCAGGTCTGTGGCATTCTGTACACTGAAACGGTGCCAAAAAAAAAAAAACATCCCGTGAAAATCGGAATATGGTGCCTCTCAAAGACAAATCGGCTAGCTCAACAGGTCTGCAATGCATTGTCACAGAAGCAATGGTGCATTTGATACCTCATAATTACCTAGAGGGATTTGGGCGCATTAAAGTAGTTCCTGGGATGTAAGAGGATAAATACACGACTACTCATTTCACTCTTCTGCTGGAATACCTGGCTGTCACTAATAAACTGTAATTCCCAGGCAGCCCACGGACGGCACATATACACGTTAGGACAAGCCACGCCATTAAGAATCAGGCAGATAAACGCTGTTTTCATTTGCGCCAAGTAAGTGAAAACAAACATGAAAGCTGCTTTGGGCGATTTGTTCCCGTATCCGCTTTTTTGGCGTGGGGTGGGGTAAGGGTGCCAAACGTTGTTTTATTTTTTTTATCGTTTATTTATTTGGAGAGTAGAAAAGCAGCAGGTTGATTTGAACGGATGCTACCAACTGTAGCTGTAATGAAGATTTAGATGATGTTGTTTATTTTAGAAGGGAGGGAAATAAACAGCAGAGCAACATTTTGTCGGGTGTTTTTTTTTTTATGTAAATAGGTCGCTCAGCTATGAGCTGCTATGGTAGCCTACCTGCTGAATATTCAGTGAATAACCTCACTGTCTGCTGTCCTCACAGGGAGGCCCTTTCTGTCTGCTCAGACAGCAGCGGCTACAAACGCAGGCAGATTTCCAGGCCAAAACAAACCTAAATGTACGAAACTATCTGGGGGAAAAAGCTCCCCCCTTCAGATAATGCTTTTTTTTTTTTAAACACGGTATTTTTACAGCTTGACTCCAGCTCTGATGACCATGCATGGGTGTTTTTGTTGTTTTTTCCTTAACAGACAAAAGTGTTCATACCTTCTTAAACAAATAATTAAATACAAACACACAACAGGCTTCTTACCTACGGTGACACCGCCAGGAGACATGACCTCCAAGCAGAGAATAAATCCCAAGAAGAACAACCTCATCGCCATCTCCTGAGCAATGCCCGATGGCACTGCTGTTAGAAGCGAAAAGATGAAAAGTTGGCTGGATTTTTAAAACCGAACCTCCTCATCCAATCCCCTCCCCAAAGGTCTGGGGTGCGATCGTTCCCCCAGTTGCACCCACACGGTGGTCGCTCCAGGCGGGGTTTCTGCAATAACAGTAAAAAGAAGACCTACTACAGCCCGATGAGGCTAAGAGCGATGGAGCAACACAGTCATGTATATTTATAACTGATTATCGGCGTTCAAACATGATGCGTAGTGGAAGCTGTATTTCTGTGTGCTTGACAAGCGAATCGTCCAGTTATACGAAAAAGAAAAATAGAGCGTTACAGCCACCCACCCCGTACGGATCCCTCCGTGGCAAACTAAAAAGAGAAATGGAAAAAACGCGTTTCTTCCCAAGGAGCGCCAACGTCTCCCTGCGCCAGTGGATGCATGAGTGGATGGTCAGCCTCTCTGAGCCCCAGCACTGTGGACGAGTCCGTGACGCAACGCTCAACTCCTTAAAATGGGATTACTGAGGGACCAAACTGCGCATGCCCACAAAGCAACTCGTTTTTAAATGTGTGGAAATTGGTTTTATCATATAATAGTCAGACGGTAACGTCAACGCATATCTAACTTCAGTTCCACATATTGATGGAAAGTTCGCCTCTTTTTGAAGGATTTTTCTCTATTGGTAGACCTTTTCATTTGTTTCCTTGTTTCGTTTAAATGCTAAATATAATCATATTTTAGAGCCAAAAATATGTCCCAACAAATATTGTGTTTAAAACTAAGAAGGCTAGATCATTTTAAAACACCCGTTTTCACGGGTGTTTTAGGCCTACAGACAATGTTCATTCTTGATTTTAAGAATGAACTTGGTAATATCTGGAGCACACATGATTGAGGACATATAGGTAATTTGTCCAAAATAGAATGAAATTTCAGATACTTGAAATTAGATTGCAAACAGCAAGAGAGTTCTTATAAACATATCAGTGCAGCACATAGGGATGAGGGGTTTTGAAACTTTTGACACGTCCACAAATGATACGGTAGAGTTTGGCATGGATTTTGTTCTTGGGACTGACAGTTATTATTTGCCTTGCAGCAGAATATATATTTATACTGAGGTGTTGGAGTATATGGTATAACTGCCTGCCGTATTGCTCGTGTATTTTTTTCCCCTCAACCGTGGAAAGGGGGGGAGAGAAACAGTGGGGCTGCAACTGGCTCACTGCAGCGGGCATGGTGGCTCAACATTTCTGTGGAGCTTCTCATTCACGCTAAAAAATACGGTTGTTTTTTAAAATATAATTTTTATCTTTTTTTTATGCTCATGATTATCTCTTCTGTTTTCAAATGCTTTCCGTAGAAGTAGCTATCTTCCTCACCTAACGTTGGAAAAGAAATATAATATTGTAAGTGATCGGTTAAAAATAGGCTAATTTATATGATTTATATGTGACAAAATATTGCAAACTAATATTTCCGTCCAAATAACAGATCCTTATGAAAAAAAAGGTCGCGATGTCAGTAGTCTTTCGCAATGGATTCTAAGCCAAAGCCTGCCATCTAGTGGTGTAGTACATGCATAACTGCCTTGACAAGTAAATTAATAGCCCTGGCTCCAACCATCCATCTTTTCTATATACAGTGACACACAACCATGCACGCACACACACTGACTACCGAGGGCAATTTAAAGAGGTCAATTAACCTAACATGCCGGACTTTGATCGTGGGAGAAAGGAGAACAAGGAGAGGACCAATGATTGCGTGGGGAGAACAACTTGACTGCATCAGAAATATTCTACCTTTGTAAAACATCCTACAAAAAAAGTGTCATTGGTGCAAATTTTGGGAAATTTTTCAGATTTAGTATTGGGGAAAACATAAAATCATTAGTAATAAAATAAAATATAGAAAGAAAGATATTCTCAAACAGGTTTATATTTATTTATTTACTTTAAGACTGTAAATTTAAATTGATGGAGAATGATTTGTCTAAAAAAATTACAGCAATTGAGTAAAAAAAAGCTACGAGAAGGGAATGAGAAGGTCTAAATCTGGTTATGTGTGAGTGTAAGCAGGGAAATACAAATCTTACAGTAACATGACTTATGAAATATTAACATATTCAGTAATTTTCTTTAGAAGAAGTTATAGCATGGCATGTCTTTGAAAAAACAAAAACATTTTTCAGAAATTTGTTTTATACTTTTCTGAAAGAATTTTGAGTAGCCTGAAAATTCGAACCTACAGAGGGCGCTGTATGCACATAATACAGTCAAAGAGACAGATTCACTAACATCGCACCAAATAAGTCTGAATCAATATTTTTTCAAATGCTGTTAGAAATTCAAGGAAAGTTATCTGGTTTTTGAATTCCCTGCTGGTAGAAAAAAAGGCTTTTTCCCCAGCAGAGCTGATATAGGAAACACTAATACATGACTCTTTGTGTAAATCTTTGCATTCTATCTATATTTAATTGAAAGCATCAAAAACAGGAGTCTATTTTAACTTATATAGGTAGTGACTCTGCTTCATCTTAAGTCGAGGATCAGCTATGTGTCTTTCCGTTTACAGATGTTTCTTTCAGAGCTTGAATTACAGCAAAGTATGTGAAGTATGTGAAGAATCTGAGATCTGGCTGATGTTTCCAACTTCTTTTTAATCCATAAACTTCTCTGTACAGTTAAAGGTGCGGTAGTGAGGTATGGTATTCTTTTTTTTTAAACCATACATGTCTTTTAGTAATTCTTTTTAAATCAATTAGAAGAGATAACCCTCTGATTAAAGTAAATTAGGGTTCTCAGCATTCTTGCAGTCTTCTTGTTTGTCAACATGGGAAATAAGCATAATTAAGGGTGTCACCTCAACCTGAGAATGTCCCCTTTGTTGAAGGAGGAGGACTGAGCGTTGTCAAGCAAAGAGAGACAGACACCAGGGTGCTGTGTGGGAGACAGCTTGAAAGAGCAACAGCGTAAGCACTCCCAGACCACATGTTCTCCCAGGGCAGAGGGGCTGGCCTCTCTCCAAGCACATCTGCACACAATTCCTCAGCTCTTAGCAGGCCAGCCAAGGAGACAGAGCAGGGCGAAAGAGGGGGAGCGTAGGGGGAGAAGTGATCCAAGACACTTCTACAACCTGCTCTTTCTCTGATCTGAGTTTCAGCAATGGCGTAGAAAAATGGAAATAAAATAAAGGATGAGAGGTGTAGACGAAAAACAAAACAAAACGGATTCTACTTATGAAAGGTTTTGTGTAAAAATGTGCAACACAATTTGCATCACAACAACAGATATGTATGCTGGCTTTGACAGCTGAAATCATTAGCCCATTAGCAAATAAACCTTTAAAAAATAGTTTAAGACAATGAGATTAAATAACCTCCGTCTGGTCTCTGTAGAACACATCTGTCAGTAATGTATAATTTTTTTTTTTTAAAGTTAAAATGTGTTATCCTTTAATGGAATAATTAAGTCTTGGGTTTTGTTTGTGGTGGTTTCTCTCTTTTTCACCTTTCCACAGGTTGTCCACCAGAGGGCACAGCGGAGGCACAGGCTCCAGCTCTGCTGAGTGGAGGCCTGCAGGTGTGTTCACGCACACCTGCAAATCATTAGGACTGCAGGATGAAAAATAAGGAGCTGGTTGTCAGTCATTCCTCACCTGAACGTTAACCTACATGATCAATCCAAGCTTGATGAGCTCCTTGAAAGTATTTTCCAGCTTTTCTCTAGACACTTACCATCTCATCTTACTTGCATGTTCCTCTTTCTCCTGGTTTTTACTTCTGAGATTTAACCTCCAAGATCCAGCTCACAGTTAAGATTCTCCTCTGGTACTTCTACCACGACCCGATCACGGCTTCTTCAAAACACCTTAACCCTGCTGCTCCAGTTCAGCCTCGCCTCCACTTCCACCATCACTGTGCCTTCTGTCCGCCCTCCCTTGACAACCTGTACAAAAAAATCTCACCCTCTGGATTATCACAACACCAGCCATCTCCAGAATCCATACATGCCTTGGCAATTCCATTCATCCTCAACTGTTGCAGAACTAATCATAAATATTGTCTTCAATCGGATCTCCACATCTTCTCCCTCATTTTAGAGATTTCGCTCCCTAGCAGTTTCCCAGCAGCTCCTGTTCCAGATCTTCCATGTCACTTTAAATAGACTTCCTAAAACTGATTTTGTCTAAGCGTTTTCATGCATGTGGATCAGACAGCTTCCTAAGACCATGATGGATATATCTGTTGGTTTTCCACAAGCTTTCCCTGCTTGACGCCCTCTGATTTGGGAGTAAATCAGTGGCTTTGTTGCAGCTAGATAATCACTAAGCATGCTATGCTGACAACACCTGAGGAATGCAGAGCATGCAATAGAAGCCTCTGCTCACCCCCAATGCTGACCCTATCTTAAATCTCCCTTATCTACAGCCTGCCCACACATCAAAAGAAAGCTACTTAATACAACACTTTTTATTTATAAGTTGTTTTTTCTTTTGACTTGTTTGTAAATGAAAACTTTTCCAAGCCCCCAACAGGTCGCATTCACTTTTTCTGGTGAATTGCAAGGCCCTCCATAAACTGGCCTTGAGCTATGGAACTCGCAGCCCATCTGGATGAACACTTGCACACCATATCAATACAGTGCATGCATGAATGTAGACAGGGCGGGACAAACAACTCTGTGACCTAAATGTCCTCTGAGTAGGGTCCAGCTGGAAAGAAAAAGTCTATATCTGTTCAGGAAAAATATCAATGTGGAATTGTTTTTAGGATTTTTTTATGATTATGGCAAGAGAGAGAAAGTCCAAGATTATGGATTTGATGTGTTTGGCCAACTAATTGTGATGAAATCAAATTTTGAACGTATGATAAAAGTATGGGCTATGCCATCTGAATGTTGAACTTGTGAAAGCATAATATAAATTTTGGGGCGAAATATAATGCAATGGCACATGTTTTCCTCAGAGTTGAGGCCCAGTCAGTCAGGGTGCACGTGACAAGGCATAAGATTGAGGAGTTTTGGTTGCCAAGCAACTCCTGTCTGCACACTTTTTTTGAATTTATCGCAAGAGAAGAGCTGTCAAAAAACCTGACAATTGATGAAAACCGAACAAAGGTATGAACTTTTCTTAGTTTATCTTATTTAACTGGTCTGATTTTATTGAATTGTTTCTATGGATAAACTTTTAAAAGGTAACTCACATGCAAATTCGTCACTCTACTTTCATTTATTTCAGTTAATTAAAATATAAATAGTTTTTTTTTAAATATTTGTAATACAATACTGATATTAGTCCAACTATCTGATGACGGAAAATGTTATACAGAGAATAAGTGATTAAATCCTAATTGCATCAGCTCCAGAGCTCCTTAGGCCCTCCATAGTTTATTTTAAGATTATTGACCAGCAACAAAATTGAACTGAGACATATTTCTAGGTGCAAAGGTGATATAAAATAATAGTTTTATTAGTCATATCAGGTTTCGTGCAATATGCTTTAGTTTACATTTTTTGATAATTTTCCAGCTGTTTGCTGCAAAGATGTCTGCATACTCGACAATCTAAACTCGCTAAATTTACTGTTTTAAAACTGCAGCTCTTTGACTTACCAATATTGCCAACTTAGAATCATACATGAAGTAAATCAGTTTTGTCCATTTTGGGAACCCTTTTCGACCTCACTATTTTTACATGTGATACTATTGTCCACATGGAATAAAAACTTTCCCATTGGGCAAAAGGGTTTTGCTTGGGCCAAATCTAAGATGTGACTTACACCAAATTGTGTCAATAACGTATTCTAAAAAGGGCAATAAAAAAAGGAACCTATCAATTCTGCTTCGTGTCTGACATCATTAGAGGCACAATAAATAACATCATAAGCTGGAATTAGTAAGTATTTTGGGGAATGAGCATTTTATGATGAATTTTTAAATTTTGGAGCATTTGAGTTACAGAGGATTTAGCCATGTTTGTTTGAGCCAATGTTTGAATTACCTTCATTGCATGACGGGTTCCACCCATCATCTTCAGAATTTCAGTTTGTTTTCATTGATTTACTTCCATCTGAACAATCTTAAGATATTCCCCCTACTTGTAAAATTTGTAAATAAGGTATTCTTCTTGAGTCACTTTAAATAGCGTCACAATTTACCCGTACAGATGCACGTCTGAACTTCCTCGGGATTATTATCCTTCTTCTTCTTCTCTTTGGCGTTGACTGGAATAATACTGATATTCACAACTGCAGCTGGCTTTACCTTGTACAACTGGGTACATCAAAAGCCAGTCTGCCTGTTGATCATTTTCATAGGAAGTAGTGAGGTGATGCTGTGCTTCTGCAGGAAACATTATTGGGACATTTAAATTGTTCCAATGGAACAAGCTGACCAAATCAAGTGGTTTGATGGTGCATACTTACTCAGAAGTAAGAGTTTGCTCAGCTCCCAGCTGGAAATACATCAAGGATGTCAGTGGTCAGAATTCTACCTGGAAAAGTTTGAGGTTCCTAAAAGAAACAGAGTTCAATATCCAATATTTCCTCCGTATATGTAGAATGTTGATATAAACTACTCATCAGCATGTCTGATGGCTTTGTCTCTTTAAACCAATGGCATACATAACTTTAAAATATTTATTTGAGAACATTTATTTACAAGACCTATAATAAAGCACATTATTTTGGCTTGTATGGTAGATGTTAACACAGCATCAATTAGCCAACCTTCCCGTTTTCTGACTTGCTCCTTAAGTGGGAGGGACATCATTACTAGTCTGCTCTGGTCTTTTTCACAAAGCTCTTCCATGTGTTTCATTCATGTTTTATTTTCCTGAAAACCCTCCAATGTTTTTGCATTGTTTTATTTAAAACCTGCTAATAAAATGGTTAAAAGGAGAAAAAATGAACTCAAAAGAACACCTTGTGTGATGTTAACGGAGGCATGTTCGATGTAATCCTGCTTCAGGGAAAGTAGATTTTTATCTTAACAAAAATATGAAAATGAATTAGAGAAACAAAATGAGAGAGGTGAAAACTACATGTTAAAGTGGGCATGGCTGATTGTTAGATAGAAGTCTGTCCAGCAGCTTTAACACAGAAACATATAGGCTGTACGCTGCGTGTGCGTGTTGTGCAGAGAGCGACTCCAATCACCGCTGCTGTTCTGGCTGAATTTCTCTGACTGACGTCAGCTGACTCTCCGCTCCTCCGGACACAGCGCCGCGTAAAAATGCTGCTCTCGGTGCCGCCAAGGACAGGAATCAACCCGTACGGCGGCTACTCCGGCAAAAGCTACAAGAAGGTAAAGAGGCAGCCTCAGACCACTTCTATCACCTCTTTTCTAAAGTAAACCAGCCGTCGATGCGGCGCTGTTTGAGCTCTGGATCTCCACTTAAAATCTGCTCTGCTGTTTTAAGCTGCAGTGTCCTTGAAATTGGATCGCGTTAGAACTCTCTTACGGGCTTTTACAGCGTTTGTTTTTTGGCGTTTCCTGTACGCTTTGTTACACTGTAATAAAGCAGAGCGGAGTCTGTTACATTGTTCCCTGTGGATTACTTGAGCCGTTTGCTTTCGTTTGTTCCGACACGGTTGCGGCTCTCTTCCTATTTCCAGCCTACGCAGAGAACAGTTTATACATTTCCCCCTAAGTGCGTCTAATCTTAAAAAGAAGCGCAAAAGAGCTTTTCATTTTCGACGTTAAAGTGGACCGAAGCAGAAATATGCGTCGTATCGTTTTGTTTATATTGAATTTACCACAAGTTTGTAAAGTTTTTTTCCCTCTTTTACGCGCTCCGTGATGCCCCACCCCTACAGAAATGATTACTGAGAGGGTTTGCATAGAGCTATAAGGAGAGGAAGAATATGGAGTCTGTTTTAAATTAAAATAATGAATGTACAGATTAGTTGAACAGTACAATGACTCAAAAATGGAACAGTATGCGAGCTGTTATATTGATTGGCTTTGCTCTGTGAGATGAATAATTCATGAGGGTTAAATTATCTATTCTCAGCCGCTGCTACTGGGCAGACCATATATTTCACATAGAAACCTTCTGAAAAGGAAACGACTTAGCCTATAGTATTATTCCCATCAAAAACATCCTCACCGCAGGAGCTTGTTAAATATTAAAAGAAGATTAAGAAATGCTCACTTATAAAAGATAGGCTACTGTTAACGTTTAAAGAGTAAAATGGGCGTAATTTGTGTCGCTACATATTCTAAATTGTCATTAAAAGTGTACTTTAAAATTTGAATTTTTTTTTACTAATTGTTCTGATAATTTTACTCTGATAACTTTATTAGTAAAATAAATTATTTTCTTATTTTTCAAAAATCATTTAGACAACTTCGAATTTGATCAAGAGAGGCCACATGTTCAATAAAGTTCAGAATTTTAACCCTTTAAATGACATAATAATGATCGAAAATCAGGTTTATGTTCTACAAAATATAGTTAGGGCTTTGGTGAATGGTAACATGGTAAATGGTAAGGATGTGTATTGCAAGAATGGGGTGATAAAATATGTATCACAATACAGGGTATTGTGATATTATGAGTATTGCGATTTTTGAAGCTGAATTTAACTGGAAAAAAAACATGTCACAACATTCTAAACACTTACCTGTTTCATACTTAAAACATCCAGTTTTTATTACTAGATTTATTGATCTACTGGAATTAAGAATTTGAAAACAGCTACCAGTGATTGATTAATTTTACTTCATGAATTACTGTCATCATTAATGGTTCCATAAAAAAAAAAAAAATTAGATACACTGAAAATCGATACAATAACATGACATAAAGTATCTCAATATACTAACATATCGATATTTTCTTACATCGCTAATGGCCAGTACTTTTATTGTGCTTTATTTAATCCTGAAGACTCCAAAGCGCTTCATGCTACATTCACGCAGCATTGAGCTGGAGCAGTTGAAGGGGGGTAGATGCATTCACGCACCACTGACAAACATTTTTTTTAATGGTAATTAGAGTATGGAATATTATAAAGTTTATGAACAGCATTATTTTTTTCCAGTAGTATTAATTATGCATGATCTTTTAGTTTTCTATGTATGTACATTTTTGCTCTGAAGGGGTTTTTAAATTTCAGGGGAGCACAATGGTAATCAAATGGAATTGCAAAACAAATGCACAATTAACACACCAAAAATACCAGGAAAATGGAATAGATTTAAGTGCTCTCTGCACAGAATCATATACCTCAAAATTTTGGATTTTTATTCCCTTACTTTTGGATAGAAGGTAGAAAGCTAGCATCCATACAAGCTTAGATAAATCAATACCAAATAGCCTACACCTGATTAATGATACTGCCACTCCTATGCTGCCATTGGTGCGCAGCAAGTTTTATGGATGCAAAGGATCCTCTCAATAACAACAGCCTCTTATGCTGGGTATTGGATAGAATTATGACCAAAAAGCACTGTTTGTTTCAGTATCATCTGGTTTGTCCTTCAAGTTAACAATAAATATAAGAATAAATGAAAGTGAGTTTGTGATTCAGGCCTGAAATGTTACTCAAAATAGTAATACACCTTTAAAATATATACTAACCAGATGTCTTAAAAAGTTTCTGCCCTGAAAACCATATCTAAGATGTGCTATTCCGTGATGATTTCCTCAGGGTTAAGGGGTCAAACTTGCTTGCAGGGCAACAAGCATTTGTTATGGATACATTAACTGAAGCTGGACATAAACTAATTGCTTTGATACAGTGCAGACGCTTTCTCAACTGCAAGCCTTATGACAGATCTTAAATTTTACTAAGTTGATATTTTGATTTATAATACAACAAATTCAAACACAACAGCTGTTCTGCTGGAAACTGCAGATGATGAATCAGAACAATGGTTGGCTGATCAAACATCTTCAGTTAATTAATGTTTTAATGGTGTTTTTTAGCAAAAAAAGCTTAATCTGTATTGAAGAAAGCATTTCCAAACCAATACTCAATTAAAGTGTAAACAATTTTAATGGCTAATATTTATTACCACCCAAAATGTATTTTTATGGGGCTCTTTCGCAATCAAATGAATGAGCAAAAGGAAGTGCAATGCTAGGAGTAAGTTGTATCAAAACATCCGAAACAGCTGAAATCAAACGCTTCCCACCATGCCTGTGTCATTCCCATCACTTGTTCACTGCTGGAAGGAATTTAGATTGCTCGGATTAATGACCCGGAATTCCTGGAATCCTAGATTCAGACAATGTGTTCGCTTCCACAGGGGCTCAACAAACGTTTAAATATTTCTTTCCTGAAGTGAGCTCTGCACACTGTTTTTTTCCCCCCTTTTACAGCTAAAGTCATAGATGGGGACTTGAGAATCCAGTGTCAAGGGTTAACCCCTGTTCTGTGTTATTTGTTAATGTGAAAAGGGTTGACAGAAGAGGGAGATTAAGAGATACTCCCCTTTTTTTCTGCTTCCCATTAACTCCAAGATTTTTTCTTCCTCCTTCTTGTCTCACACACATTGATTTCTACTAAAAGCTGTTTAAAATGGTTATGAGGGAGAGAGTAGATTAAGGCGTGAGTGCAGGAGCTTCTTTCTCATGACTTTGTTTGCTTCAATTTACATATTTAAGTGTATTATTTAATGGAGAGATTGCATCTAGTATACCATGATCTTTGTCAATGTGTCTTTAACCAGTAAGGTAAGCCTTAATGTTTAAAGTGTAGGATGCAGGTTAGAGCCCCCCTTAAAGCATAATTTAGAGAAATATATTAGGAACAGTTTCTGAACAAAAATTTACTAAAATTATTTTTGCTTTTAGAGTCGTTTTTGGGAGAATTCCAGACCGGAAGTGACTTTGGGGAGGGAGTTGTGTCAGCTCGATCGATACAAAACTCTGGATTATAATCTTTGATACAGATTCAATTTTAAACATTTTACAACTGCACATATGATGGATCACAACCATACAGATATGAGCGTAGTGCCTGCCCCAGATAACAGAGACAGACGAGGTGGAGAGCAGGGAAAGCATCAAAGCCCTAATCAAACCAGTGCTTAGCCCCTCGGTGCTACAACTTGGCTTTACTGTTTATTTTACAATCAACATATCATGTTGATTCTAATCTTTGATATCAATCTTTCAACAAAGTTGGTAATAAGCAGATATTAGACAACAAGACTTTCAAAATAGAGATTCCGTCTGCATAGAGCTAAGCTTCTGATCGATCCGGTCGTGTCTCCCAGCCGGCTGCTGCAGTTAGAAGCAGCTGTGGACATAGGTCCCGTGAAGCTGTAAGAACCGCAGCATGATGGCTGGTTTAACCTGGTCTTTGCTTCGGTATAAACTTCGTCACGTCACTGGTAATTTAATCCTCTGGTCTCATAAATTTTTGGGGGTTTTCCATCGCCAAAGCACAAGTTCACGGCAGTTCTGTTTATCTGGATAAAATGCACCCAGCCAGAAACGGAAGATACTGCCCGTTTTTTTTTTTCTTCTTTAGAAACCTGTGGGCTTGATGTCATGACAGGCTGGTGTTTGTAAAGCAAACAAAGTAATTTACCATTTTTAAGAGAAATGATCTCAATCCAAAGCTAATGAACACACCGACTCTTAATACCACAACCACAGGATGTGATAACTAGAAACTGAGAAGGCAGCATATAACCCTCCCCATCACGTCCCAGTTTAAGATTACGAAACTTTTAAATGAACATATTTGTGAATATGCACAGTGACATTTAAAATAACCTCGATAATAACTTCAAATAGTAATTTTTGTACAACATTTTAAATGCATATTAGAAACTATTTAACCTGCAACCTGAACTTTAAATGATGTCTCTGCATACACTAATGTACCCTGATTTAAATAAAATAATACAACACAGAGCAGTTCTTAAAATGTATTTAATACATACTGCTAAACCAATTTCTGCCAGAGTTTGATTAATTATATTAGACTGTATATAATTATATTTTGAAGTAATTCATTTTTCCCTTTTTATGCATTAGTTAGACTTTTGCTGAAAATCAGTGCTGTATAAATAACAAAAAACAATAGACCATTAGAACACAGAGGTAGCACAAAACATAGAGAATGGCCACTTTGTTTGTGTAAATTGCCGGTTTACTTGTTAATCACTGAAATGACAATGTATGATAAAGGGAAATTATATTTATAATAAAAATATATGCTTTTTAGCAAATTAGTAAACTTCTGAGTGACACTGTATAGACAAAAGCAAGTTTAGGTTTCCACTGAGGTATAGCTTTAAAAAGACAGTTACTGTCAGTCTACCCTGTTAACTAGAAAGTTCCCACATCCTGCTCCCTTTGCCCTTATTGTTCTGTTTGAGTAAAAAAGTCCTTTAGTCACTTGCGGTCCCTGCAGGCATCACCTCTACTGTAATCATCTCATCACTTTTCAGCTGCTGGCTGTAGCATACAGAGTCTCTGCACCATGCTGAGAATCACTGGTGGCACACCCCTATCTATAGAAATAAAAATTATATTCATTGCTCTGCAGACAGAACTGCTAAATCTGAAAGTAAAATGAATGCCATGAATGGATGGTATGTTTCCAGATGTACGAATAAGAATAATCATCTGTTACATATTGTTGAAAATAAAGGTCCCATATTTTGCATTTGTCGCTTTGATTTCCACAGATCCGTCCTGCTGCAAGAATTTTCTTTAACTGAATATTTTTTTGGATCCACCCATTCGTATAACCTTTTATCTACCTGAAGCAGATAAAAATTTTGGCCCAGGAACATAAAGTATGTGAGAAATCACTCTGGATGTGTACGTGTTGTTAGATGATGTAGATTCTCTTATTATAAGTGTGAGTAAAAATACAACATTTTTACCATATCACATCACTAACTCACACACTGAAATATGATTCTATAGCTTTTATTTAAAAGAGCTTGCCAACCAGCTCACAGCTTGCGAACTCTAGCCTTAAAACACTTTTATCTTAATAGGATTGACAGGTGGTGCTCAGGTGCATATCTACCGAAGCATAGAGCTGCCACCCAGACAAAAGTAAAAACAGAGCTGTATGGTGTTATTTCATGAAAACTTTATTATTAGAACAATATACTTTTCATGTTTTTACAGTATAATACCATACAACATTTATTTGTACTAGGGATTGACCAATACGATACTGGTATTGGGTATTAGTCCCAATACAGTCTAATGTACATGTATCAGTATCGTATAAACTTAACCGATACCATGAACTGATACTCAGAATGTGGAAAGTCTGCAATAAATTTACAAAAACAGATACATTTTTCACTTGAATTTTTTTTGTTGTTGTAATTTTATATTTTACATCTGTTATTTTGTCTTAGTTATGTTTAGTTAGTAAAGTCTGGTGCCTTTAGTCTCTTCAAGAAAGGTATAAGGTGGAAGTTATACAGTTTAATTCAGCAAAAGTATCTGATCAGTATCTGGTATCGACAGATACACAAAATCCAGGCATCGGTATTGGGACTGAAAATGTTGGATCGGTGCACCCCTAGTTTGTACAATATACCATGTTATTACCTGAAAACATTATTGTTAGAGCAATATACTTTTCACGTTCGTACAATATAAATATATTATACAAATGTGATAAAATGTTGTACAAACGTGAAAAATGTATTGTTTTAACAATAAAAATTTTACGTTATCAGCATATGTTTTTTGTTTGAACACAATATATCTTAGCTTAAAACATACTGAAATTGATAACGGTACAGATAAGTGTGTCCAAAAATGTCTCGTTTCATGGAATTAATTAAGTTCTATTTTATGCTTGCATTGAGGCATCCAAGGGGAGATTTTGCAGTCACTTAGCAGCTTGTACAGTATTGTAATAAGCATGTGGACAAGGAACCTAAAACGCATGGGGCTGTACAGGAGGAAGAATGAGTCTGATCCGAAGTGGCTGCATTTCATACTGATCAGCTGGAGGGACATGGGTTGCTCCATGGATACAAACTAAACCACCTGAATTACATTCAAGCTGCTATGGTGTCACTCAGAGCACTATGTGACTTACTAAAATATCTTGATCCTCATGAGGTTCAGTTCAAACGAAAAAGTTTTCACATAATAACGTGATATAGCGCTGTTTATTCTTTAGCCCGGTTGGCAGCTCGACGCTTCCGTACATATCTGCCTTTGCTTTAAATGGTATAAGGAGGTACTAGGGATGTGTATTGGCAAGAATCTGGTGATACAATATGTCACGATACGTAGGCAACAATACTATATATCACAATATATCACGATACGATGGGTAATACTATATATTGCGATTTTCAAAACTATATTTAACTGTAGAAAACCTTTCACAGCATCCTAAACACTCCAATCTGTTTCATCCACAACACATCCAGTTTTATCACTAGTTCCAGTTGATCCACTGGAACGAAGGAGATAATAAAGCCACCAATTACATGTCCTACCTTCAATTTTTACTGCCAAAATTATTTTGGTGTATCAGAATTTCATTGAAATTCTAAAAAACTAAAAAAAAATAGATTCTTTGCTCTTGAATATCGATACAATATTGTGATATAAAATAATGCGATATATTGGCTTATCGATATTTTCTTGCATCCCTAGAAGGTACAATGCCATACGGGGCATTCAAAACTGTAGTATGCATGATTTGATCGCCAAATGAGCAAAGAACATGTTGAAAACCCTTTGCTGCTTCATTGCCACAGAACAGAAGGCACTTGAATATCAAAGCGATGGCCCAGCAATAACGTTACTGAATCTTATGCTAAGCCATCCTGTCTGCCCTGATGAAGATTCACTTACTTCAGCATCCTGGATGGATGAAATTAGTTTTCTGAAATTAATTTTCTAACAACTAAAGGACACTAAAAACAAAATAGGTCTTTCTGTCTGTGTGAAAAAAGTAGCAGCCTGTTATCAGCCAGCTGACCATCAGTGTGCAGTAAGAGGTGGGGGTAGGAGAGTGCTACACCCCATGCAGCTGAAGGAAACTCAAGTCACTCCAGCATTTTTTTTCTGTCATCTAATTAAAAATACTTTAACTTAATTAATTAACTTAATGCATAATTTTTGCCATATTGGCACCAACATTTAAAAAATATCTTGAGATAACTTGATAAAATGATTGGTCTTTAACAAACGTGTTGAAATGAAGAGAAATTTGCTTGCTAGGTGCTCAGGTTTTTTTTGGCACAGATTAGGTGAAGGCTGGAGATTATTGTTAATGGTTTAAAGGTTTTGTTCAACATCTCTCCTCCCTTCTTAAATATGTGTTGCTCTTCTTAATGCATATTTTTTCCTGTTTGCACCATTATATTGTAAATCACCTTGCATGGCTGGAAAAACATTTTGAGCTGAAGCAGTTGAAGGGGGGTAGGTGTATATCTGACTTCCTGCCATCGTTTTCTCAGATGAGGCTTAGCAGAGCGGTTTTAATGAGACACTACCTTCTGACTTGGGTGCACATGAGAGGGATTAACACTTTCTCCTAACAAGTTCAGATCCAAATTAGACAGGCCTCAACAGCCATGCCTAGGCTCTTGACTCTCCAGTTTCTCCCTTCATATCTTATCTCACCAAGCTGTTGCAGGTGCATCCCTCCTGATGGTTCTTTTCGCACAGGAGAAGGCAAGGGAGGACAGAGGAAGTAACTGTGATTGTGAAAAAACAAACGGTGCACTGTTGCTGATTGAGAAGGGAGGAACCTTAAAGAAGCAGGTGAAAATAAATCGAGTCTGCACCTCTCGGATTTTCTTACCATGAGTAAAACAAAATAGACGAAGAAACTAAAAGTCTTGAAAGCTGAACATCAGTTTTGATGCATCTGGATTGCAGGAATACAGAAAAGGTTTGGATATCTGTCATCCAATTTATTTCACTAACATTAACTTATTAGTGAGACAAAATATATTTACTCTAGAAAAATGATTTGCATGACTGTTGACTGACTATGATTCATAAACATACATGTAATTATTTATTAAAGTAGCTTGTATATACCAGTTTTTACAACTTCCAAGTATTACAGGGTTTAAACATTGCTTCTAAGTTGTCTTTTTTTCATTCAAATAATTTGGATCTTCAGTAAAAAACAAAAAACAAAAAAAAACTTCTGCAACTCAACAACTTTTCAACTATTTTGGTGATTTTGGTTAGTTTACTCACACAGACCGGATCACATTTAGCTTGAATGAAGCTCTGTTTGCTCCTCTTTTTGCTACACTGGTGTTGGACCTAGTTGTAAAACTAACTCTGTAATAAAACTAATAGTTGCCAATATGTTGTTGATCTCAACCTTGATACTCCTTAAATGTATCAGAAGCAGATTTTAGGGTCTCACCAACCACAGCATGGTATCACCTTCCCACTACCACAGTCATCTCCTGCAGATATAATACCTATGTAAATGTGCTTTGGTCAACAAAGACATAAGCCAGTTACTATTGTTAAGGTTTTCCAAGGTTTTAAAAAGTTAAGATTTTAGAAGTCTCCAGTCTAGTCGTTCCTGCGGTTTAAAGCCTTTTTAATAAGAAGCCAGGGTAAGAAGTGGATCTTTCTTTAGCTGCTTAAAACATCAAGTAGAGCTGTTCTTCTCCCTAAATGTTGCTACATGCTGCTTTTCAGTTTGCCCAGAATAGAATCCTTAACTTTTTCCTTGCTTATAAGAAAGACAAATTAGGCTGTTTGGAAATATTTCCATTCAAAACAGGTCAAGAGTCACAGTCATAGTGTGGAAATAAGAAAGCATCACCCATTACTCTTACTAAACGCAGTGCTGTTTTATATCTAAACTTGGAGAGCTATGCATCTGTAGAGCAACACACTGAAGGCAAAACTACAAGAGAAACCCTGACTTATTAACCAAATATCAACTTGTTATCCTTGTTTTAATCTATAAATTAATATATGTTTAATTCCCTTACATATAACAGCAATTGTGTGCATTTTATTGATTAGTTACTTATGGAGCAGCGAAATCATGAAATAAGAGCTTATGTACGTTAATACAGACATGTATTAGGATCTCATCAAAGGGATATTAGGGCATGCAGGTCATTTAGATATTTCTTCCAGCACAATAAAGTTGATCTATGCTGCGGCTGTAATATAATTTTACACATGTAATCAATAATTAAAAAATAATTTATCCTAGAAAATTATTTACAGTCAAAGCAGGTTTTTGTTTTCATCAAAACTCCCTGTACCAAGTGTGTCAGAGGTGCAGAAACAGTGGCCACCAATGACGAGTGTCATTCTGTTAGTAGAAAAACGTTTATTGTTATCCAATGACTTACTATTCTTCCTTTTAGCAAACACATATAATCAGAAATATGTCTGCCGCTTACCTAAACAAATTGTTTTTGCTTTTTCTTTTTCTTCAGATACTTTCTCATTTTAGGATCATTTATGTTTTTTTTTAGCTCTTTGAAGCACAGACAGAGACTAGTTTGCCTCATAAACTTCAATCCCTTTATAGTTTTGTGCAGAAAGATTAATATTGGCTGGTAGGGTTACCATACCTTTATTTCTTGGGAAAAAAACAACATGCCTGGGAAACCATATAACTTTCAAGAATCTACTGTGGTTTGATAAATTTGTAAGTGCGTAATGTGCCTTTGGGTTTTTATGAGGCTCCATCTGTCTTTTACTCATAAAACACTGTTTTTTTCTGGTTTATGTTTTTTACTGTCCATCCTATATCACCTATGATGTCACATAACTTAGTCAGATGGAGCTTTACATTTCTATTGATGCCCAAGTTCTGATCCAATGGGACCTACTGACAAATCAGTTTTATATCAAGTTGTGTAATCCATAAATAATTATATATTTTTGGCAATAAGGTCTAGTAAATATGTATAGCCCAGGGGATTGGATTTAATATATATGTTTGTTGAAATACTTATTTCCTTAGTTTGACGTAGATATTTAGTTTTAGTGCTCCAACAGTTTAAGCCATGCCTCCTAGAAGTCTCTGTGTCAGTATTCATGACTTTACTGTATGTCTAACTCTACTGAATTTCTAATGGGGTTTAGCACAGGCTTTTTGGTGCTTTTGGTTTTATAAGCTGGCTTCTGCATCTTGATGCTATATTCCAGAAGTATATATTTTTTTTAATCAAATTTAATTTTAGTTAGAAAGATGGAATGCTGTTAGAGCACTTGCTATAAAAGAACCTTAAATTGCTCGTTTGTTGAAAGTGTGGTATACCAATAAAATTGCCTTGTCTTGCCTTCCATTGCCTTGCAAATTGAGATTGTGTTTATTAAACTTTTTAGTCTTTTGCTGTAAACTGTTTGACTAAAGAGATTACATTGGGATGAATTAACTTTTATGAGGAAAGTTGGATTTTGGTTGCTAGGTTATAAATGTACAATGAAGATAAACATGTTCAAATTGTCAGATTGCACAGAAAGGTTTCTTGTAGCCAGGTGGAGACGCGCTGAGAGCGCAGTGAGTTATGATGCGTCTTTGGGAGAAAAATAGTTAAATATTTACATAACTCTCAGGTCTATGGCTATTAGAGTGTTAATTATTATTAGGTTAGAATGTGTGTGTATGACATTTTTTGTTTGTCAGTAATAAACTTGTTGCATGTTGGATGTGGTGGCGCAAAGTTAAGTCATGCCTTTCAGAAGCGCTAAAAATAGGTGCAAAAATAGCACTGGATTCAACAAGCACAAACCGTTGACAAATCAGGCCCTTTCGTATTCTGTAAAGAGAGCATTAAAATTGTATAAAAGAATCCATGAAGCAGCAAGGGTGAACCCTGTTATAGTGAGGGAGAGCTGTACATGAAAGGCTGCTTCACAGTCTTTGGTTTTGCTCTATTTTCCGTTCAGTTTCGTCTTTTAAGCTGATGTGTGCAGAATTGCACACAAAGACGAGCACTTTGAGGAATTCTGCTGTTTCATCAGCCTTCTTACAAAATTTACTTTGTTGGGGGTAATGACATGTACGCTCGCCGCGCTGCTTACATCGTATCCCCCCATCCAGAGGATTCATCAGGATCATCCGGTAAATTTCTTGCTTTCTGAAAGGAGCTGAAAGGCAATGTTCCGGTAAAAAGTGGTGTATTTGAAAAGACAACTCTGGTTAAAGAGCGGATGGAATTGTCAGCAAATTTTCCGGAACGTCTATCTGAAAACGGCTCATGAAACTACACATTGGAACGATTTTGGATTGTCTTCAATGGGATGTACTTACTTTTAGCCACCTAGAGTGACCGAGCTGTGCATAAGCCTTTGCTAGAGCTTTGAAGTAAATGGGGCCCATTCTGTTAAGCATTTTGTGGACTAACGTCAGTTACTTGAGATTGGTGTTTTTAGATTTCTATTACCATCTTGTTAATATTTACTCATTTCTTAGTTTTTTTTCTCCTTTCCTTTTTCGTTTGCCTTTCATTATCTGGACTATTTATATTATGGTGCTGCCTTTTGTTCAGTGTTAATGGCTTTATTGTAGTTATGTATAAAGAATTACATATTATACTTTATAAATAACTTATATGACACACTATCAAGATGGGTATTTTCTTTATGTATGATTGTACTGTTTTAAACCTGATTTTAATTTATTCTTTCTGTTTTCAGCAAACATATGTGTCCCCCACCAACCATCAGATGGCTCCTCCAAGTCCCAACAGCAATAGCAACAGCAACACAACCACCTTCAGCAATGGCAGCAGCAACAGCAACAGTGGAGCAGAGCAGCTCAGCAAAACCAACCTTTACATCCGTGGCCTGCATCCAGGAACCACAGACCAAGATCTGGTCAAGCTCTGCCAGCCGTGAGTTGCTCAAAAAACAGTGCTCCTACACACCCAGTAAATCTCTGCAGCTGTCCACTGTGAGCGGGAACCAAGGAAGCGGGGTAGATTATGGTAGTTCTGAGTGATGGGGGATTGGCTGAATGGTTTTGATTTTAGCATGAGAAAATTAAGTAAATGGATTGCTTAGTTGCACTCAAAATGCTTTAAATATTGTTCATTTTGCTTTACATTTTTGGGTATATGGTTTGATAACAATCCAACTATTATTCAAAATAAAGGTCATATTCTGCATTTTGAATAACACGATTTGGCTTATCAGTATGTCTTGAGGCTTGAAAAACATCAAACTTGAAACAAAAGCATTATCCAATCCATCTGATGTGTTTGTTAGACCTATGGTTGGAGAGGAGATCAAAACACTGAGGGCTGGGATGAATGATCCGCCTTTACCTAATTGAATTCTGGAGCCTGGTGATGAGAACCATGAGAGCTGGGAGAGAAATGGAGGGAAAAAAGGGGTCTGGAGAACGATTGAAAAAAAAGGTGGTAGAGAGGGAGGGCAAGGCCTGTTATTTTACAGCTGTCTGGAAGATATGGCTCACATGAGGCTGCCCAACCCAACAGGAAACAGCAAACCCAGGGGAAAGGGAAAGACAAACAAGGGCAGTGGTGTGGGGGTAGTGGGTCGAGGACGTAGAGAATCGTAGGGGGGAGGAGTGTCAGGTGGTGTTGCGTGGGGGTAGTTCTCATATTTCTGTTTTAACAGAGCAGATAAAGTCATTGCATGAAATTAGCCTCTCAGCAGAGCACATTATGATCAGTGTGATTGTCCCTAAACTAGACTTAAAGAAGACACTGTTTTCAGGAAGAAGTAAGTAGTAAAAGAAAAACGTTGTATTAGGAATATAATGCACCAAGCAGATTACTTAGGAAGGGAATCCGATTTTTGTAGCTTCGGCTTGTTCAGTAAATGTACACACAGATCCACTCCCTGCCAAACCCTCCCAACCCCCTCACTGAAAGTTGTTGGATGCTGAGATTTACTATGTACAACGTTTGTAATGAGAGGAGGGAATGTGGCTCGAATCTCCTCCTCTGGCCCCTGCAGTTTTCTCTCTGGGATGTTTGCTGCAGCTCTGGTTCTTGGCCTTCCTTGCCTAAGGTTGTTAGCAATAGATGGATGCTCAGCTGGACTGTGTAAGATGTGGTGAAGTCTCACACTAGAATAAGGCTATAGCCCTTCTTTACAATATGACGAGCGAGTCCTCTGAGCACAGCCCTGTTAACTCGACTGTGTGAGCAGCAAGTATGCAGGCAGAGCTCCCAGGCTAAAATGCTGGCTTGATGTGAAGCAGTGGAATCAACATGTAGATGCAGAGCAATAATTATGAGATGTCCTTACAGATCAGTTGATGGCATTTAACATCAGAAAATAATGTGGTAGACAGAACATATCCAAATTCCAACAGAACTGCAGTTAAACAGTTTGGTTGATTTAGACAAATAAAGTCTTTATAACAATATTAACTGTATTATTCAGTAAATGTATTCACACCTCATTTGATTATTTTTACCTTTGGTCACATTACAACTATAAACTTCATCATGTTTTGATAGGTTTGTATGTGGTAGATAAACACAAAATAGAATATAGGGGTACTGTAGAAGAAAAAAAGAAATATGGTTATGATTTTTAAAAATGTTTTTATCAACAAAGCATTCAGAAAGGTTTGGCTTAGTCGTGGTTGACTCTGCAGGGTTATAATACTGTCGCAAGAGTTTCAGACCACGCACACAGTGATAGAAAATCACAGATATCCCTGTTTTGGTCCTACAGTGTGGAGTGTGTGTCCACACGGTAATGACGGGTCACCACACACACACAAGCAGATTTTACTCACAAATATTCCAAGCTCAAATCACACAATCAAACCTCATGATATAAAACATGACTTAAGTCAAAGGAGTGAATAAATATGGATGCCGAGGATGAGGCATTAGCAATAGAGTCTGGACTAGATTTAACTGAGTAATAAATGAAATCTTGGGGTTGGGTAAAGGATTGGACACAGCAGGAGCAGGGGCTCTACTTACTTTACAAAAATATGGAGATTTATTATTATTATTTTTTGGGAAACGTTGTAACACACTGCTCTGACTGATCTCTGTTTCTATGCATTTGTGGACTGCAGTCATGTAATCTGGTACTTGGAAATACAATTAATAGATGCTTCCAAGGTTATATTGCTACCTGTCACCTTACTGTCTGATGTGGCTACACATCACATTCAACAGGCTTCATGTTCATATGTTCATACCACACACACTGTGATATTGGGCCAAGGCAATCCAACATGTTAAATATCCCCGATTTATGATCGGAGCGGTCCCAACATCCTTCAGAGAAGACCAGAGCAGTCTGAACACACACTACATAGCATAATTATCTGAAAGGATCATTTTAAGAGCCATCCCGATAATCAGGGCATGTTGGAAAGGGAGAATCAGGACAAAACTCAGACGTGTTCCTACAGCAGGATTTTTAGGCCACAATGTGAAGTTCAACAGCTACTTTTGGATAATTCTTGCCCCTCTTAAGGTACGTGGTCTGAAACTCTTGCGCAATTTTAAAATCCTTCCATGTGAACCCGGCCTTACATCTAGATTTAGATGTTTGTGTCAATAGTTTGGAAACACCTTTCACAATTTTAAGTGCAAACATCTGAATATTTTACCCATTGTGATTTGCAAAATAACTCAATCTCAGTTCAAATGATCAGAGCTAGTCTCTGAACTGCAATTTTCAAATGCTCCCCTGAATAGAGCGTCACTTCAGCATGTTTGCTGTCTCCCCTACGTCCACCTTTCCCAATGCTGGTGCTCAAAGAGCACTGTCCTGTATATTTTAGAGGTTACTTTAACACACCTAATTCAGATGATTGCAGTTAAGCAAATGCCTGTTAATCAGTTATTAATTAAAATCAAGTGTACTAAACTGGGGGAAACATCTAAAACATGTAAGAAAGTATACCTTGAGTACCACAGTTGGAGCCGAATTGCCAGTGGGACTTCTTTTAATATTTGTTTTCATCAACTAGTTTTGGCTACTTCCTGCCACTCTTCCATAAATGTGTGTGCAACCTCTTTATTAACCATTGAAGCCTTCAGAGAGTATCTGTATTTGTACTGAGATTATGTAATTTACACAAAGTTTCTGGATGCAAAATTACTACATTTTACTAAAGGTTAGCAGAGTAAAGGGAGCTGGATACATACACACCGCATGCTTGTCAGATTTTTATCAGTAAAAAGAGTTTAAAAACACAAATCTTTTCCTTTTTACTTCACAAGTGTGCATTACTGTGTGTTAGTATTTCTCACAAAATGTAAATACAATACGCTGACAAATGTTAAAAAATACTTTTACATAGCTGTTTATTTTATATATTTACTGTATTTACAATGAATAGTTGATTCACTTGAATTTATGGCCTTAATAGAGATTTCGATTAAACATTCAATCAACATCAATAATACATGTGTCGATTGGCAGCTTTATAAAATCTCATTTATAGAAAAGAAAGTCAGAAATTGTTTATCAAAATGAAAAGTGAAGTAGCCTAAAGCAACTTGTAGTTTGGAAAGAACCATTTTTGAGTAATCCACTAGACATATTGAAAGATTGCAATTTTAGCAGCTCATCACATAATCCTTTACCAAAAAAAAAAAAAAAAAAACTCTGAAAGATGGACTCTGTTGCCTCAATGAAACTCGCCATTAGTTTAATATTCCTGGGTATAAATCGGATGGCAATGCAGAGGAGGCACTAAGGCCCAGCGCAGCATGCAGGAATTACACACAGAAAAGCTGGTTAGTTGAATGGGAGCATGGCTCAGAGCCAGCATTGGACAGGACAGCCAAGGAGAGGCATATCACATTACACTGGATGCACATGCCTGGAGAGATGGGAACCGATAGACACTGCTGCACGCAGAAGCTTTTTCCTAAGACAGCCACTACCTTTTTTTCCCCTCCACACTTTCGTTATGCACCAAAATGGATAGATAATTCAGGATTAGTATTATCGTGGTCTGTTGTAAGGTAGTCTGTTAATGCAACATGGACATTTTTTGTAACCCACTTCTCACACCACTTTGGATCTATCAATATTGTGCATGAGCTGGAATGAAAAAAAAGATGGAAAATCTGTATTTCTGTCTTGCATGCAGAAACCCACAGGGGATTACCCTCAGTCCATTAAATTTACCCTCTACCCTTAAAGATTTCCTGATACATATAATTTATTCTCTGGTTCTATATATGTATTCATGGTCACTGCCTATAAAGCATGAGTTCAATTTCATTCCGGTCATCATGTACAACTTGTGTATTTAACAAGGAAGGAAGCCACCTTACCTAAGAAATTTATCATAGTAATAAAATGTGAAATATAAAAGTTTTTCAAGCATTGTATCAGTGATCTCTGGTTAAGTGTATAATTTTGCAGGTATGGTAAAATTGTGTCCACGAAGGCCATCTTGGACAAGACGACCAACAACTGCAAAGGTGAGACATACAAAAACCAATAACTTTGTAATTTTTACAGTTAACTCTAAAATTATTCATACTCCTGGCATATTTAGTTCAACCAAGATATTTGCTTCTGACAGAAAGATGATCTACTAGATTCATGTCAGAACTTTATATTACTTTTCAGCCAGAAGAAATATCTATTCATTCTGTACCAGTGGATCTTTTCAAGGTCACTGGGGGCGGGTGCCTATTTCCCACCGTGGCCAGTGGGTGACAGGCAGTGTACACACTGAACAGGTCGTCAGCCTATTACAGGATAGAACAGAGACATACTGTACAAACAACCATTTACACACTCGCTCATACCAAAGAGCAATTCAAACTCACCACTTAATCTAACATACCTTTCTTTGGACTGCACCAAGGGAAAATCCACACATTCACAGGGAAAACATGACATACAAACTCTATGCAGAACCTCATGGAGGCATTTGAAACATGACCTTCCTGCTTCAAAGCAACAGCACTACTAGCTGTGCCACAGTGTGGCCCGAGAAGAAATACACTGGGAAAATTAAGAAATTGTGTTAGTATTAAATTTATCAGGGTTATGAATAATTTGGTTTTAGCCGGATGTTTTTTTTTTTTCAATTCATGAAGCCAAAAGCTTCAATTTAAACTCTAAAAAAGTTAAAGTTTTTCACCCAAACAAATGGCAATGATAAAAATGAAAAAGTTATTTTACCACAGAGATGCTCCAAATATAGATACACATTGTTTTATTTCAATATTCTTAACAATTTTACAAACTTTTTACACTCTTCTAGTCATCTTGTTCACTTTGTCTTGTAATATTTTGTACATTTTATTAAATGGGTGGCGTTCAAGTTGCATTATAACACTCCAATTTCTGAGGAAATTTGACAGTTTAGAGAAAATACAGGTTTAACGTGACAACCCACTTCTTAAGAACTATTCTCTGTAGAGTTTTAATTTGATGTGTTGAAATATTAAAATGCAACTTGTTTAACAAAGAAAGAAATTGTGATGATGTGGGTGATTCTGTGTTGATCTTCATTACTGTGTATAAAGCTCAGTTCAAATATATCAGCGGTATTTTGGTCTGATTTAATTTTTGTAACTAAAGCCAGTAGCAGTTTTTGGTAACAGCAAAATACTCCCTGGCCAGGCTGCCATTTTATCAAGGAGCCACATCGATGCTCATAAAAGAAAAAAAGTTATCTGCCAGTTGTGTCAAATTTTCTATTAATAATAAAAATAATTGGACAATAGGTTTCATATTATGTTTTTCAGAACATGTAGGCTGATGAGTATAAGGTTGGTATGTGATTTTTTAGATTTTGTGTTGAGTTAAAGAGCTATTTTTTTCAGAGATCTGGACTGCATTTGATCATCTATTGTTCATTAAACATTTCTGCTACTTGTGAACACAGAAAGAAAATCATTTCCAATGCTGGTTATGGAATTCCAACCACCTTAGATTAAAATGAGCAATAAAAGTGCTAATATAACTGGAAGCAATTATTCTACACTTTTCTACCCAAATAAAATGAGGGATTCATAAATCTCTAAAAAAAATAGAAGTAAGAGCACATCCAGGACGCCATTCATTGAAAAAAACAAAAATAAACACAAAAAACACTGACCGAGGGGTTAACAAGTTCAAGTCATACCCTTTTTCTCTGATATGGATCATCCTTTACCGTCCTAACTTGTATATCAAGTTTTCTGTTTTGGTTTCTGCAGGCTACGGCTTTGTGGACTTTGACTGTCCAGCCTCAGCTCAGAAGGCAGTGACAGCACTGAAGGCAGGCGGAGTGCAGGCTCAAATGGCCAAGGTGAGAATCACAAAATATGCTCTCATCATATGCTGGGTTTATTTATTACAGCTTGATTTACAAATAAATTTGTTTATATGCTAATTTTAACAAGGTATAAAAAAAATTTTGGGATAAAAAATAAATCCTCTTCTTATTTAATTTGATAATTTTCTTTATTTTTAATTTGTGATACTGTACCGTTATCAGCTGTTTCCTTTTCAGCCCAACACAAGTGCTAAATTATAAGAGAATAAAAATGTCCAAAAGGTAAGCAGCTGATGAGCAGCATGCATCTTTTTTATGAATGAAAAAATAAAAGAACAATACAAACAGCATCTTTCTTGACACCAACAACTGATATAAATTAAGAACAGATGCTGTAGTTATCATAAACAGCTAAATAAATGCAGGACTTTGCAATGTTTGTATTGAACATTTCTAGCCTTCAAACAGATATGACCCCTGGTGTACTCCTTTGAAGTGTGTACACAACTGTGTATTTTCACTTTAATGTTAAATGTTGGAAAATTCTGTAGCATCATAAGGCAACGCACAAGTTCAACAAACTTAACAAGCCTTTAACTTTAGAAACTGACAGAAAAGCGAGGGGTATGTTTTTAAGTATAACTAAGCCTTTGTGTATTTATTTTGTTATTTTTTAAATTATTAATAGAACTAACATGGCTTTAGATTGTAGAGATGCACCGATCACAATTTTGTGGGCAATTTTGGATTTTTAATTTCCTTTTATTTAAAGCTTTGACCATCTAATGTTAGCCAATTTCAGTTTTTCTGCAATGTTTATAATATAATAGGATGTAAAAACTGCCTTAAAAGCGGTTTGCCGCCCTAGAATAGTTAATCATTTTCTGTAGCGGGAGCAGATGCCATGTTGTGCCACTCTCTTAGAGAGAAGGTGTTATCAAACTGGGTTTCATCCTAATTTTAAACCAAAGACAATGAATGTGTAGCTGATATTGTAAACCAGCTTCAACCTCTTATACTGGTGATTAGCATGGTTAGCAAGGCTAGCATTACAAAAACAAATCTTAAAGTTGCCAGATATTTTAAAGAAAAACAGAGAGGAACAACCCATCAGCAACATGATTTTTTTTTATTCTGTTATTTAAAAAAAGAATCACTTTGTAATATAAAAATTGTAACAAAAATGTAACATCTAAATGTCAGAAATGAAAGTATAAACTTAAATACAGCTGTTTGATAAATGACATGTTGAATTACTGTTGTTGTATATCTCAATTCTAATCTTTCATTTGCTCATGCTCATCTGTTGTTTGCTGCATGCTGTGCTGTCCGGGTGTGTTTCTAAATCTGTCATAATCCACCGAAGGATACGTGTTTCCACAAACAAAACCCCACGGACACAAGCAGGGATACGTGTGTGTTCACAGTGGTGACAGTGTCTGGGGAGGGTCCCGGGGGTTGCTCCCTGGATTCCAGGTACAAAGGAGCTACCTGTTCTCCCCTGTGGCTTCTGACTAAGTGTCTGAGCAGCTCCCCAGTCAGGAGGGCATAATGCCCAGCAGCCCGCCCCGTCCATGCACGCACGCACACACATACACGATCATGCATACGCTTCAGCAGCCTTGCCTCAACTGGATTTTCACACACACTCAGAGTCACGCACAGCTACCAACACCCTGGGAAAGCTGATCCCTCGTTAAGCTGGATCACTGACATTCATACCGCCCTCTCGCTCACAAAATAGCTCAAATTCGCCCAACCCTCGTGGTGAAGTTTACAAGAAGGCTCATGCCTGCGTCACCGTGCTCTCCAACTCACCCCGACTCACTTACAGCTGAAGTTTGTAGCAGGTTTTCTCTGCTCACTCGCTCTGCGGCTTCTGAGAACAGGAGGAGGGAGGAAGGTGAAGGAGAAATCACCTTCCTCATAGGTCGCAGAGATTACACATGCATTATTCATTAAATGGAAATTACCTGCACGTATTAACTGGCTTTTAATCACATCTCAGATGATAAATATGCATAATAGCCGGGGGGAGATACAGAGCGAGCATCTTACAAGATACCTTAGGTCAAATAAAAATTTGTTTGGGCAGCACATAAAGGGCAGAAGAAATTATCTCACAAAAACACAACGGTGTCCTTTATGAGGTAATTTCAATTCGTTTTTCAATTATTTCAAATGCTGATCCAGCAGAACTAAAAATTTCACTCTGATTTATGAAACATAGGACGACAGGATTAGTGATATATAACCTTCAGCAAACGACAAGATGTTTTTCTTCTCAGATATTTTGCTCTCACTACGAGAGAAAAAAAAAAGGGCATTTCAGATCATTCATGAAAAAAAAAAGTATGACCTCAGAATATGCTTAGCATCCAGTTTTATCAGTTTCCTGGTCCTATACCATGACTTTCTGTTTTCATTAATCAACTGTTTTTATATGATTTCAAGGTATTATTTTGTGTATTAACCACTTCTCCCTCCTCCTAAATCTCTTTCAGGTTTCACCTTACTTTGTAAAGGCAATATAATTTTTCTCATATTTCATTTGATGGGCTCGGATCACAGAGAAGCAAATATATTTGTCACCTCTATGCGCTCATCGAGTAATCATGTTGTGTCTTTGTTTGTGGTCAGCAACAGGAGCAGGACCCCACCAACTTGTACATCTCTAACCTTCCATTGTCCATGGATGAATCAGAGCTGGAGAACATGCTGAAGCCCTTCAGTCAGGCCATTTCCACTCGCATCCTCCGCGACTCCAACGGGACCAGCCGAGGGGTCGGCTTTGCCAGGTAGAACCTTTGTGTTTCTTATTAACATTTTGTCCTTGTAAAGATTTGTAGTAGGACTTAGATACATTTTTGTTGTTGTTGTTGATGATTTCATTTTGAAACGCCCTTTGAATATTATGCTGGATTACAGAAAGTTTGAATCCCCAGCAGGTAATTATTCAGAATGACACAGATGATTGGAGACTGAGATGTTCATTATTCTTCATACAAGAATATGTTATGAATACAGTTGCATGGGAAATCAGGAATTTTGCACTTGACACACTTTAACCCGGTATCCTTGCAATATACCTTGGAGAACCTCAGCTCACAATAAAAGAGACACAAGTTGTTGCTTTTTTCTAGAATATGTGTTACTAAAGTGAGGGAAAGTTCAGGGGCTCTGTGATTGGTCAGAATCTGAGTGGAGGTGTGCATACATAAGTTGTATTAATTTAATTTTCTTAAATTGGGCATTTTTTAAATCCCCAAACAAAAGTTTTTTGTTTTTGTTGTTGAAAATATAAATTTTAGTCTCACCTGTGCAAAACACACATTTTCATTTAGGTCCAGGTTGAAAACTTCTCATCAATGTATTTTTGCTAGTTTGACACTTGTATTTTTCCTGCTTCCCTTCCAAACAGCCAGTCATTTTAGGCAGACTCTAAGGGTTCATATGGATACTTGATAACCGCAAGACGTCAAGGTGCAACTATGTGTTGCAGGAGCTCCTGAATATCCTCCTTATTAGGTCTATCGTCCTTATTAAAAACAACAACATGAAAGGATCTTTGACACCGATTTCTTTCAACCCACTGAATGGCCACACTTGGATTAAAATCTTGATAAAAAAATCTAATTATTTTCTGGTAAGATCATACTTTTGCAATGAAAAGATACATTTATTTTAATTTTGCTCATCTTGACCAAATGAGTGTGGAGGGCACAGTAATTTGCAGGTTGCTATGGTTGAATAAAATAAATTCTGAAGAAGAAAACTACTTGAATCAATAATCAAAGCAAGTGAGCGTTCTGGGGTCATTTCAAGTGGAAAATGTTTTAATTACTTTTCATAGGATGGAGTCAACTGAGAAATGTGAGGCTATCATCCAACACTTCAATGGGAAATATATCAAAACGCCGCCTGGAGTTTCAGGTGAGTTTAGATTTTGTTTTCTTGCTCTGCCTTTTCTTTCTTTTTATTTTCCCATTTTGAAAAAAAGCTAATGGCCAAGTTGGTCAGTTTCATTAATCAGTGTGACAAAATATTAATAATGTTAATGATACTAACCCTGAGCAGTCAAGAGGATTTAATGTTATCTCCTGGTTCAGCACCTACAGAACCTTTGTTGTGTAAATTCGCTGATGGAGGCCAGAAGAAGCGTCAGAGCCAAGGCAAATACCTTCAGAATGGTCGCTCCTGGACAAGAGATTCTGAGTCTGTAAGTTCGTTTATGTTTGGCTTGTTCTTCTCCATAAACACTCCAATAATATTCCACGTTGTGGTTACATACTTATGATGTTGTTTTTGTATAGGGAGGAATTACTCTCACCTATGATCCCACCACAGCCCTACAGAACGGGTTAGTTATATCTCTAACCCATCCGATTTACAGTCACAGAAACTGGCATTTTATGATGGTCTCTAAGTCCCATGCATGTCTTCGTGCAGGTTCTATTCCTCTCCCTACAACATTGCCCCCAATCGGATGATCGGACCAGCCTCCCTGTCCCAATACATGCCTTCACCAGTGTCCACCTATCAGGTATAAGGATTATTTTTGAGTAATGGAAAATAATGTAAATTTTGTTATCCTGACCGTAGTTAATTTGAGCTGACAGTAGCTGGCACAATAAACAGATTTGAGGTTTATTCATAATTCATAATTTAAAATGAAAACAGAATAGCTTTGCCAAATCGTATGCCTGCAACACGGTCAATAAACATTGGATAGGTATGTTTACTAAAAGGCTTAATCACTTCTCATAACACTTAAATACATTTTCCTACTGAACACGTATTGACTGTCATGATGCTGATATTTTTTTTAACACTAGATCATTCTCGAAAGGCTGAAATATTGGGCCAAGTATCAGGATCTGATTTCGATTGTTTTTTTTAAAATCTTTTAGACTTTTCATTTTCTGTAACTGCTTCAAATTAATGGTCTTCTTGAAGCCTGTTTATCATGGAGTACCTCAGGGTTCTGCTTTGGTGTCCTTGTTATTTCTGGTGTATTTATTGTGCCTCTTTAGCACATTTAGAGAACTTTTAAATGTATTACTTATCACTACTACCCACATGATGTTCAGTCATACATCTCTTTCAAGCCTTATCAGGTCTCTATGCTGCATGGGTGCTTAGACTTTGTACAGAAAGTGGGATGACTGAAAAGATTCTCTGGACTGATAAAGAAAGAACTGAAATCCTTGGTTGTGCAGCATTGAAAGCTGTGAGTCACAGTGTCTCATTGTCAGAACTAAAACATTGTATTCATACACATATATGTTTCAAATTGGATCATTGTAACTTATTACTCACCTGCTTGAACAAACATCCCTGCAGGTTATGCAAAATGCTGCTGTCAGGTTTATGAACCTGCCAACCAAACTTTGCCAAAAATTTGTCATATCACACTGCTTCAACTCCAGCTACGCTGGCTTTATATGAAAATATATAAAACTTTACTTACCTTAACATTCGCTTAGGAGAAATATCTGGTCCGGTTAAGCATACCAACTGTGTGCCTAGGAGGCAATCCTGCATCACATGGTAACAAAATATTTTTCATCTCGAGGATCTCCCTGCAAGACAATACACCTTGTGGACCGCATATGTTTCTCCATGTATTTTTCAAAATTGGTCATCAGCAACGGCAAAAAGCCCTATAAAAGCAGAAGTTTTGACAGCTTGCCCCAGAAAACCCAACATAAAGGGACATGAAACCTATTTTAAACATTTTAAGTCCATCATTCAACACTGGAAATGATTAGTGGAAAATTTTTAGATAGCTGCCAGTCTTCAATGTAGTCACATCATATTCCTCACATTGGGACAGTGTTGCTTAGTTTTGTTGAGCTGTATTTAATATCAGAGAATACACTACAAATGAATAATAAAATGTAATACTGCAAAAAGAAACAATATTACTAAATGAAATATTTATACTTAAGTGTATTTATGCTTATGTTATCTCTCTGTCTCTTGCTGCAGGTACACAATCCATCCTGGCTACATCATCAGTCATACATCATGCCTCCCACCGTGAGTTTCTTTAAACCTTTCTGCTTGTTATTTTTGCAGTCAAGCTCCATCACTATTCTCCTGCTTTCACATTTTATGTCACCACTGTCAACGTTCTGTCTGAATATGTCCCGGTCTGTTTGTTGCACCTTTTCCCACAGGGAGCAGTTCTCGCATCAGGAATGGAGCCCTCCATGTCCATCCAGCCAACCTCGATGATAGGGCCTCTGACTCAGCAACTTAGTCACCTTTCCATGGGCGGCAGCGGCACAGTAAGTAGATGTTGAGCTGCCACTGACATTTAACTGATAAAGCTCTGCACAACTTTTCAGATTTCTGCCTAAGAGTAGAAACAGGGATGACTAAACCCTCACATTTCCTGCTTTCCTAGACCATCCTAGACAGAAATGTTTCCTCTATTTCTCTTTGTGAGCTATTTTCAGTGTGTGGTGTGCCAGTATGTACTGTATGTTTATAAATTCATTTAAGTACATGAACAGATTTCACTTGTGTACTGCTGGATAAATGTCACTAAAAGGTGGAAAAATCTAGGATAAGATTTATCGAGGTCACAGAAACTAATTTTAGCTGGGCTTTATAGACCTACATACACTGAATATAAATACGTTTAATTTTCAGTTTTTAATTTTGATGTATTATCTCATCATGAGTTGTTAGATTAAAATATACACTACCAAAATCAAGCTTCCATACATACACCTTTCAGGTGACGTCTCATAAGGTAGCTGATCTGAGGTGGCTTATCCATTTGTATTTACTTACTAATATCCTGTGGGGCTGAAGCAAAAGGTATTGGAACCCACTGCATATACCATCACCATCTCTTTAACGGTTTCAGTCAGCCTCTGCTATAGTGTTTATTAATGCAGAGTGGGCAGCTTTACTCCTCTACCTGTTTTAATGTCACTGACTCAAATAAACACAAAGTTAAATTAGCAGTATTTTCCCCCTGAACTTTTAGAGAACTATGTACTTTAAAAAAATTCTGCGGTGTAAATTTGTAAAATAAAGCCAATATTTCCATTTCCCTGCAGTATATACCTGCGAACGCATCTCTGCAGGGGACTTACATACCCCCATACACCCAAGTGCCTGCCACCAATATCTCAGTGGAGGTAATGTCGTTTTTTCTAGGTTTACCTCTAAAAGTCTGTGGTTGACTTAAATCATGTGTGTGTTATATCTTTATTGTTTCTTTAAGGAAAGTGCCGTCCAACAACCTGTTCCTATTGGTACTCCAACAGAGCACACCGCATACGCCTACCAGCACAACAAATGAAGAGGTTAGTTTTAATCTTTGTTTTCTTTGCGTATGCACAAATCACCTTGAACATATTTGTATTCCAGCAGATATTGTTTTTAATTTGCTCTTTTATGTCTCAGATCTTTTTTCTGGAACCCGGAGTGACTTTCCAAGGTCCAAAGTGCTGAAACTGGGTTTTGTGACTCACCACATTAGGCACGGGAAACTTTGAGGTCAGGCGAACGTGGACCATGTAAAGGACATTAAAAATAAAAGACATTATCCATGAACTTATATTTCAAAGCAAACTGGAGAGTAGTGGGAAAAGAGGAAAAAGTGAACAAGGAGGGTCTATTTTGAGAAGAAGTCCAACACACTAGACAGTTTAAAGATTTTACATCAGAAATATGGGTTTTCGATTCTACTCCAGTGAGCTACAAGGAAGCCAGGAAAATAATATCACGTGTTATTTTGATCTATCGTAAAATATGTTGAGATTAATCCCCCTTTTTTGGTCGGATATTTTCAGATGTTGAACTGCCTGTTTCTGATTTTATTTTCAAATATGTTTTTTTCCCCGTTATTTTTGAGTTTGTATCAGTGCAAATATTTGATTGAAGTACCTCAAGCGGAAAAATATTTTATTCTCTGGGACAGGTGGCAAGTTTATTAGTCATAAAGCCTTATTTAAGATGGTGTGACTCAAATAATTTTTAGTTTCAACAAAGCTTTGGACAATCACAAAATAAGAAAGGTTACCAGGTAGGGAAAACTTCGAGTTAAATGTGATTGATGAAAGATTTATCACTGGTGACTACCTTTAAAGAATGACATAGATTTAAAGCATTCCAGATTCAAAGGCATACAAATAAGTTCTTAAAATTTCTTGTTGCAAGTAGCTATGCAGGCAAATGACCTGATTCACAAAAGTCATAAAGACATCATGTCTAATTTATTTAAATATGTTTTCTAGCAAAAACAGAAGTGTGCAAAACAGTGTTGTATGTCTTTCGCTTAATTTTATTTGGAGATTCTCATTCTTCTTCCTCTTTGCTTCTTTGAGAATGTTTTCTTTCGTCATGGATATTGCCCAGGCTGGCTCTGCACTAAGCTGAGCTTTGGTGAGAATGGCCCTTTTGTGTGTGGCACACTACATACAACCAACATCGACAAAACCAGTTGTGCATTATAAGCAAGTCAGAGCAAAACGTAGAAGTTATTAGGATAACGTATTTTGTGGGTTCAGCAGCAGAATTTAATATCTGGGCTGTGCCCATGAAAAACACGCCTAATCCTCTTTGCCATTGTAGAATCCACTGATGTTGTTTGGTGTTGTATATTGGATTTGATGATTGATGTTTAAAGAAATAAGGCAGATTGTTCATTGTTGTTTTAACTGCCTCAGTAGTGCATGGGGGAGCCATACACAACCATCCAGCATTTGTCACAAGTCAGCCAGTGTTGTTGCGTTGGGCTCTCAGGCCTGAACAGCATCCCCAAGCGGATCCCCTAAGCTCAGAATTGCTGGAAGTTCATTTCATCCTCTCCACTCCCAAATCTGGAGGTAGCCTTTGCTCTGCTATAGTAGCCTAGGGATTTCAACTGGCAGCAGAATCTTACCTTCATCTCTTTCTGCATTAGGATTACCGCCAATGATTCACAGCTTTGTTTTTCTGGTGGAGGAGATGCAGCCCCATCCATCATACTGCCTCGACCAAAGGCTGTTTTGTCGCTAACTTTACACTCTGCTGCTCAACCAACAAACACAGTCTTGGATTTTGGATACCGTATAAGGGGAAATAAACACACTTGTACATATCTTTAGCTTCCTGCCTGTAAATAAGAGATACATTCGCATTCAGACTTCCTTTGGATTTCTTTATTACCCAATGAAGGGATGTGTCAGTTATTTTGTTCACATCCGTCCAACTGGTCCAACAGAACCCCATGAAATGGATTCTATCAAACAGGAATGAGATGCTGTAATTAGAGAATGAAGACCGTGGCTCTGCTCTGTTATACTATTTGGGCCAGAATTGAGAAGCATACATCTGTACTGGCCTTTGCTGTAACTTTGCCTATTTTGGTTTTAAACTTTGTTGTTTGAAAAATTTGTTATTTAAAGGATTTTTTTGTATTTCTAAATTTGTTTTCCTATTTTTCACAGAGGCTTTGATTTTATTTTTGATAGGGTGTTTTGTGTTAAGAAGTATGGTGAAGAGGTTTTCTTTTTTTTTTCTCTCAGATAGTGATGATTTGTATGTTTGCATTCTTTTTCTAGTTTCACTGTTGATGTAAAAAGGCTTTAATATGTTCGGAAACACTATTTTTTATTCCATCCGTGTCACAAAGGCTGGCACTTTACAAACCTGACTCCATATTATTGATAATGTTAGGTTCAGATTGTTACAGAGTTGAAACCAATACAGTTGGGATCATTGAAAAAAAAATCCTCAAAACCTCAATTTACCTCATTCTGCTTGAGCGATGTAGTCTCAGTTCTGTGTATAAGGTTTAAAAGCAGTCTCCACATACAGGCTGTTCACAGCTGGTACTGTGTCCTCATCCTTTAATCCATCCGTCCAATCTTCTGAAACTATGCCTAATATCTGGTGATCTATGCAATCCATTTATTGTCCAATAATAAATCTTAAAAACACCCAAAAGACACCTCAGATAATGACAATGGTTAACCTCACAATATGGCCTCATTCATGGCTTTTATATTTCTTTATAAATATGTTTTCTCTTTTTAACACATGCACATTTATTGGTGTGTGCTACAGCTATTACACTTTAAAGTTCCTTTAGTTGGTAGAGAAAGTGCCTGATTTGACCGGAGCGCTCCCAGTCCCCTTCCTATGGCCCATGCTGCCGGTCAGCTTGCTAAAATGTCTACCATTTCTTTCCCATACTCTCAGAAAAGACCAATTCAGCCGTTTTGAAACAGTCAAGGTGTTGAAAACTAAAGGCGTCCACACCCTTTATCACGCCTGATCAATGCCAATTTAAAGCAACAATTGAAAGCTTTGAGCTGGATGGCTAAACAAAAGTAGTTATCTCATGTTTTGCATTTTTGTTATAAATCGTTTCCATAATATGGTTTACCATTAAATTGTGGTATTTTTTGTTAAGACTGTTTTATACTCAGTGCCTGTCTGCATATCTGGTCTAGTCATTGTTGGCAGAATTTCAACACTAAAAGGGAACAATGTCACACCAAAGAATGATTTTTAAAAGAATCGTTGAAAATTTACAGGCTCTGATAGAACATGGCAGGCGTAATTTAATGTCCATTAAGAAATAATATGATTTGCTTTGTCTGCATTCAACTCATGCAGTTTCAAGATTTTGGATACATTTATTTCAGTTTGCTGTAAAGACATTTTGGAAATTTTCTTTTAATTAAGAAGCTTTTCTTCACTTAAAAAGAGGGAACGACTCATTCAGAAATGCCTTAGAAATTACTGAAAGGGGTTAGGGAAAGCTGCACTGTTGTGCTGGTTTTATCTCTGGATTTGTGTTCATACACTGCAGATTTTAATATTTTCTGGTGAAGCAGAATGGACATGTTCAAACTTCATTATTTAACCAAATGTGGTGTTTCAGACCTAAACATTTAATATGTTGGCTTGAATTTAGTACACACTGCTGCTAATTTGGGATTTCTGTCTCTTAGCTAAAGGTCATTAATTATTTCACACATGAGGTCAACTTGTAACATTTGTTTAATGTCCATGAATTCTTGTTTGCTGCATCAATTTCTCCTCTGTAATGCTTGTGCCATGATGCAAATATTTTTTGTTCTGTTCAGATGAAGGGGAAAGCATCCCAAGTTTTAAGTTGTCGCTTGGTTTGACATTTTAAATAAAATGTTTTTCACTATAGTTTGTGTGGGTTTTTTTTATAGATGCATCCAAGTAAATTAAAATATAATTTATACGAAATTTACATTCAAAATTTGAAACTAGAAATTCATTAAATAAAAGTGATGGATGCATTTTTTTTATTCTTGATTATTTTGGAAACCCCAAAATTTAGCTTTAGTTTATATATAAGGAATCTTATATGTTGGCCATATTATAACCAAAACATAATCATAAGGAAAATTTCCTTGTCAAGACATATGACACAGATTTCTAAAGAAGCTGGATACTTACAAAGTCCTGTATTCAAGCATATTATTTGGAAAGTTGATTTGATTGAACTGCTGTAGCCCATGTTTTGGTTGGCTTGGCACAAAACCCTTTTTTGGATCAAGGTAAGCCTTGCATTTTTGTTCATTTAAAAATCAAGACCTCCAGAGTCTGGAGGTAGAATGGAGAGGTATAAAATCTATGATGCTTAAGGTTTAGAGTGAATTCTCTAGAGCCATGTCATCTGCTGCATTTGGTCCTCCGTTATCTCAATACCAAAGTCAGAGCAGCCGTCTACCACGTTTTAGAGAGCTGGATAATTCCATTTGCTGAGGAGCTTTATGGAGGACGTGGCACTAGGGATGCATTGATACCTATACTGGTATTGGCCCTGATAAAGTCTAATTTACATGTATCGGTTAAAGTTAACGGATACCATGAAATGATACTTAAAATGTGATGAATCTCCAATAAATTCACAAAAAAATTGTCAATTTTGCACTTTCTGTGTTATGGCGACTTTATATTTTACATGTGTTAATTTGTCTTAGTTATGTTGAGTTAGTAAAGTCTGGTGCCATTAGTCTCTTCCAGAAAGGTATAAAGTTGATTTATTCAGAAATAGTATCGGATCGGTACATAAAGCCCAGACATCGGTATCGGGAATGGAAGAGTGATCGGTGCACACCTACCCAAAGTTATTTTAACCCATGTCTGATCAAAAGGTTATAGAAGATGGTTTTAATACAATGGCGTCACTATATTTGATTGCGCTGGCAAATTTCCCTAACTTGATCTATAAGGAGTATGGAATATCTATGGAAGATGATATATGCAAAAGTACAGATAAGCTAAAGGCTGCTATAAATGCACATCAGAAAAGCCACTGATTGCTCCACTGCACTTGCTTGGTAATTCATGTAACTGTAAACCTGACTAAATATTCATTGGATCTACACTCACTTCTGAATTATTTGTTGAGAAACTCAATTCTAGATTTTCATTAGCTGCAAGACACATTCACCAATATAAATGTTAAAATAGAGCTTTGTAATAAGACCAAATATTAGTCTATAATAATATACAGTAATACACATAAGCATCTTGGATAATACATTTCTGATAAGGACTTCAATTAAGACAGAATAAGAAATACATAAAAATGTTTATTGTTACATTGTAGGCTGTATATGGTTCAAGTATGTACAAAAAAATTCAAAATCCACTGAATGACTCAAAAGTTGTTGCCTAACAAAAAGACTCAGATACATAAAATAGATTTTAATTTACAATCTTATCAAGAATAAGGAAATTGCAAAGTTATAATACCCTGCTGTTTTAGGCTGTAAATTCTCCAGTACACCTGGATCACTGAAAGTAACTTTTTTTCTATTATAAATCATACTCTGAGGCAGTATCTATTTGACCTTTGTGCATTTTATTCCATCCATTCTTAGAAATGTCCATACTGCACACACCTGCAGCTCTCAGTCAGGTGACTAAAAACAAAACAGTGTCAGTATTCAAGTTACTAATCATAGATGGGAGTTGGCAGCCCTTTTATATTTTTAAGAAATTGTAGGAGGATGCATTTTCATGGTTAAGATGGATTATGTAATATTCTGACAGAAAAGGAGAAAACCTCAGAGTATGATTCACTAAAGAGCACATCACTACAAATGATGCAAAAACAGTTCAGACTGGGCATTACAACCAAATGCAAAGAGTTTAGCTGCTATTCTGATGCTCTTCTGCTGCATCGAATGTCAAAGAGCAGAAGAAGAGTGGGAGGCAGTGATCTGTGTGCCAGCAAAGTCCCGCCACCCAACATTTGCTTGAGGGGCTTCAACGTAACAGCTGGTTTCTGGTATGAGTAGCTGGTGTATTGGTCTCAGATGATCATCTGGAGGAGTTGAGCTCAACTGTAATCATGAATCGGCTTTAAAGTGTCCAAGCAGCAATCATGACATCACAACAACTTGTGGTTCAGAATCTCCCAAACCATCCTCCTTCTGAAGTAGGGCATGTGTTTCTGTTCAACAGAAAATAAGTAATCCACATAAAGACCACTGCGACCTGGAATTACTCATGCATTTCTATTAATGGTGTCAGATTACCTGTGTGAATGTGATTGGTTTGTCTTTGGTAATATAATCTGCATATTTGCAAGTGAACATTCCACAGTCGCTACCGTTCATCTGCTGTGGGATCTCCTGTAAGAAAGAAAAGCTCATTGAATTTCATCAAGATACAAACAATGCGAGGGGAACTTTTGATTAACCCACAGGGGATGATTTTTAAAGCATTTTTTTAAAGGCCCTATATTATGCAAAATCAAGTTTTTGGAGTTTTCAACCAACTGGTAATGCAATTTTCTCATAAAAACACCCACCAGACTGGTTTTTAGCTTAATTCACACATGTCTGGGTAATCTTCCTGAATTCTTCTATCTGAGAAGCTGCCTGCCCCTCTCCTAGAAATCAACTGAGTGTTCAACTAGTGACATCACTGGTTGAAAGTTGAGTGAGTTCTAGAGGCGTCTGCACCGTCCCTGCAGGCAGAGCGCTTTACCCCTGGTAGATACCCATCTCCTTCTCAAAGTTCATGGCTGCTTTGGTATTAAGAATGGGGTCAACGGCAATGTTTATAGTTGACATTTTTTATGATTTAACTTTTTAATTCTTACAGTTTGTAAGTTATAAAAAAAATGTTATCCAAAGTGCTATTTTTGTAGGGAGTTCCTTCTCTGCAGTACTAATGTGTGTTCCTGTACCTTCATTTCAGTCAGGAGTTTGACTCCAGTCATTGGCTGGCTCAGTCTGCGCTATGCTACAACATAATACAAACATGGCGGTCAGAGCATCTGATGACTCTAGGGATGGGGACCCGGGGCTGATTCTTACGGTCCACCCGGACCAATAAGCTTCAGCCTTATCGGTCCTCTTAACGGTAAAAGTTATGTCGTATTCATCTTTTGCGGGAGATATAAACACAAGCCAACACTGAATTGGTCGCCCGCTCCCCCTTAACAAGCACACACGCCGTGGGGACTGAGGGTGGGAGGAGGGACTGCTGCGCTCTTAGGTTTTCGCTTCGTGCTCTCACAAGAAGCTCTGTTCACCAGCTACAATGGCAGAGTGAACGAAAGACCCAAAATTGTGGGAGAGATGGAATTGCAGAATTTGACAAAAATCGACTACACAATTAAACGCTGTTCCTGTAATGATCTGGTGGCTACCGCTCCTGTAAGGAGGGCTTTCAGTCCTTCTCCGTATGTATGCAGAATTACAACCTGCCGGCCACTGCGAAAAAACTAAAACACAGACGCACTCCACCCCCCAAAAAACAAAAATGTGACGCTTAACGTGAGGATCAGAGATGTTTATGAATCGCGAGAACAATCCTATAAATGGTGATGGACACATTAGAAGGAAGGAGAAGAAGCGAGCCCTGTCGGGCAAAAAAAACGCAAACAGAACGCTGCTGAAACAGTGCTAAACATAAAACACAGAAATGTCATGCATTTATTTCACTGGAGTCTGGAAAAAAGTAAAAAAACAAAATAAAAAACATTTCTGTTCCCTAGGGGGGCTTGGCAGAAGATAATTGAGAAGCACTGGCTAATATAGTGTTTTTATTAAGTTATTCATTTTGCACTTTTTATTTTTTAGTTATTTTCTCTGCTTTGCTGTTCCAATTGTTAAAAATAAAATAATTGTAGGTCATTATTTGTTATTTTCCCCTTCTGTTTTAGTCCCCCCCCCAAAAAGTACAGATAAGGATACCAATAAAGTACTGGATTGATAAGGAATACCGTTAAGAGTAGTAGTATCGATAAAGCCTTAACGATACCCATCCCTAGATGACTCCGTTATAAGTTTGGTCATGAAAGAGTTTTAAAGTTCTTCAAAGCAAAAGTGCTTAAACATATTGATGGATCTTGAATTAGTAGATGAAGGCTAAACAGATTACGCTTTGTGAGCTTTGACTTAAACTGAACTGCAGAGGACAAGCAAGCAGGAGAAACGGATCCAGGGCCGATGATTATCCAAAAAAATCCCACAAAACAAATCAGAAATAATAACTGACCATGTTGTGTGTTAAAGCTTTTCTGAACAGCTAGTTTGACAAATTTGCAGCCAGCAGATTTTAACTAAGACATAACTAGTTTTATTCCTTCCTGGTCTAAATGCACATAATTTGTCTAAAAATCCCTACATATATATAATACTAATCATTTTAAAGTCCCCATTATTCCATTGTAACTACAAGGCATTATTCATTTTCACCTTTGGAGTAACAGTACAATTAAACTAAGACTTTTATTTATTTATTTCCAGTTTTAGCTTCTCTGACACTCTGAATATGCAGATCGTTTTATTTGTAAATCTTTTAATAATTGTTCATTATTTTGTCATAAAATCTATAAATATAAAAAAGAATCATTTAGTGGCAGTCATGCACTGTGAAGCTGGACGAACCACAGAATTTCAGTACAGCTATAACATCACAGTTTGCACCAAGTAATGGAGAAAAAATTGAATACAACTACATATATAACTACAAAGTTCATGTGTATAAACGGAGTTATGATTTTTACATGCAAAAAAAGGTTTACTTTTGATTATTTAATTCTATTACATGATGAACAACAAAAATTATGGACTGTTAAACCATTCTTAAACCCCCTACTGCCCTCTGCTGGCCATCCTGCTACATATTCACATGGAAACAACTAGTAAACCAATTAGGATACAAAGAGACATGTTGTATTTCTAAATAATGCGTTTTCTTACAATGCGTTAAACTTACACTTTGCTTCTTGCTGTAAAGAGTCCAGTCTGAGGTATCAAGTTCTTTGCCTTTTTTGTCCCTACTTTCCTGTTGCAGGTAGTCACTGAACACACACATAAATTTGTATTTTAAGATAATGTAAACAGTAACATTGAACTGCAAACACAAATTCTATTGATAAACCACAACATGACGCACCACAATATATGGCAAGCTTCATCATTGCTTCCTCCCATAGAATCAAAGTATGTAACAGACTTTTTACGGAAATCCACCACCTGAAAAGCATAAAGCATTAAGATGAACTACATTCTAAATACTGAAAACTACTTTTAAATTGGCCTTCACTTGGGCTCACCGAAAGGCACCAGTGCATTCCCAGGTGGACAGGGACCAACAGGATGTCTTTAGCAAAGATGTCCATCTTTTTGGTCCAGCGGCGGACAGCAGAGTAGCCACTGCTGCGCAGCTTTGGGTAGAAAAATGTGTTGAACGTATTAACTGATGGGAGGTTTGGGTCTTTGCTGCGCTCAACCAAGAGGTTCATGTAAAAGTTAATAACCTGCAAAAGAAATTAAAGAGTCTTACTTGAAGTACAGCTATAGAGCTGGTATAGATAAAATATGAAAATGGTAAAGCAGATTAAAATATACATATGGATGCTCAAGCTTTTGATCAGAAATATTCCACCCCGCAACAGTGTGTTACAATATCCTCTGAGGTGCAAGTAAAGCACACAGTAGCACGTCTTTAAATTAGCTTCAGCACAGTAGAAGCTAGTAGAAGACAAAATATGGCTAAATATTCATTACGTTGTAAGACTAATCATCCTAGACAGGGCTCGACATTAAGGCTTGTCCGCTTGTCCGGGAAAAGTGGATTTTTTTTGTAGGACAAGTGGAAGAGAAAATTGGTTGTCCAACTGGACAAGTTAAATTTCAAACAAAATAAAAGGCCATGGTAATTAACGTTATGTGCCATTAACGACAGAGCAGAACGTGCAGCGCAAACACCGAGCGGAATATTGAACAGAGAGCACAGCGCTCCGACACAAACACACACACGGAACGGAAAAGACCTGCTCGTGAAGTTACTGTACGATCACAAAGCCGCCAACTTGAGCTGCAAAGAAGCTCTGGCCGCCCCGTCAAGAACTCTTGTCAAAAAGTACGAGGAAGCTTGTTGACGCTTTGGCCGCTCTGACGTAGTAGCATTGTATGATCGATCATGGGAGAGTGCGCGCGAACGGTCGGGACTCTCTCCCTCCTTGTTCTTATGCCCTGTCAAGCGGGCCCTTGAAAACTGATCGCAGAACACGGACAGGCGGGACGGCATATTTTCTGCCTTTTCTGCTGCCGCAACTGGAAGTCATTAAAATGAGGCAAAAAGACGAGTGGAGAGTGATGTTTCTTCAGGCTCTGCAGCCCTGCCAAGCGCCAGAAAAAGCTCCAAAAATTCCACCTTACAACAACAGCACTATATGAGTGAAAACGGGAACGAAAATTTGTAACCAAATGAAAAGATGAATTCGACTGGGTTATTTATGAAGATGCTTTCAATGAATTCTGTATTAGCAAAACAAACAAAAAAAATAATTATATTATAAATCTTTACCCGGATAAGTGACTTTTGTGCATGGACAAGTGAAACATAAATTTACTTGTCCGAAGGACAAGTGCCTCAAAAAGTTAATGTCAAGCCCTGCTAGACACTGATAATCTTGTAGAAACTACAGAACAGAACATGGGTATTAATGTTGCTATGGGATATTTTATAATTTTTACTTGTGCTGGGGTTGATTTTAGCTAACTTTAGTTAACTCTTATGAAAGGTGTGCGGTGCAACACTGTAAATTATCCACTTTTTTACACAAGGAGTGCTGTTATTGACTGTGAAAAGGCCCTCCCTAAATATCGTGATAAGACCTCTTCCAGTTTCTCCACCTTTTAGTGGATAGAGCATTTGGAGGTTTTCGCCTACAGTAGAAGCCTGCTGCAAGCTGGAGAAGTTAAGGTTTAATGGGTCAGATCTAGAGCTGTGTTGAAATAATCAAAAAATCGATTCTGAATCTATTCTTATAGAAATCGAATCGATTCACAAGCTCAAAAATCGATTTTATTTTGTAGAATAGTTTGCCCTTTTTAAATTTGAAATGGGAAGGAACAGTCCAGACAGCCATTTTAAGTTTTGTGTCTGACAGGGTTAATAAAGTTTTTCATGGTGAACTGTTACTCACCCAGTGTTAAGTCATTAAATTTCTGGCATATAATTAAGATAATAGTAAAAAAAAAAAAAAGCTTTTAAAACACTGACCGATATCAATACTGAATTGGATCAGATTGAATCAAATCGATTCCAAATCTTGAGAATCGGAATCAAATCCATTCTTGAAATTTGAATCGATACCCAGCCCTAGTCAGATCGAGATTTTTAAAATGGTTGAATAAGTTTTATTACAACTGGCACAGAAAAACATTTGAACCGGTGTTTAGAGACATAAGTTTGAGGAATATATGTTTCCTACCTCATCATTTAGCCAGTTGAGGTTGCTGAGCGTTTGCAGGTCTTTTCGTGTGAGGCTGAGACCAAAGCCTTCACTTAGTACCTCATGAGGATTTCCTCCCTTCATCAATGCTCTGTGCACCTCAGCGTCCATTTCCTTAACAGAAAGAGAGGCATAGAAATGGAAAAGCACGGGTACGTTAAGTTTAAAAATGCTTAGCCAAGTCAAAATCCAGGTTAACGTTTCGTATGGTACGTAAGCCCACTTTCATGTCCATTTATGATGTGGATGTTCATCCAAACACAAACACTGTTTCTACAGCAAACATACAAAGAACAAACCTCTGTGAGGTCTGGGAATTCAGGTTTCTCCTCTACAGATTTCGGCTCCTCTACCAAAGGAGTCAGAGGAACTTCCTTCTCCAAAGGGACGCGAACATGGACCTCAACATCTGGGCTTCGCTTTTCCTCCTCAGACAGGCGCTGGGGACCAGGGATTTTATGACGTTAATACAACAGGAGAAACTTTGATTTTAGTTCAAATAGAGTTTGACAGGAGCTAAGAAGCGACTACCAACCTGTCGCTGAAGCCTGGCGGCCAGAGATTCCTGCTCTTCTATTTGTCTCCGTCTTTCTCTCGCCCTAGAGTCATACATGCTAGTCCTAGACGAAAAAAGTGAAGAGATTATTAACTAATAATAGCAACCACTATTTTATTTGTTGGATAGCCTTCCGAAAGTTTGGTATCATCAAATGCTTTTAAAGGAACTTACAATTCCTTGATCCACAGCTCAGCTTTGAATAATGGCATGCTGTGAAATGGAGAACAGTTTTGTAGAACAGATTTGATTTTAATATGTTAGAGATACCACAATAAAGAAAAAAAAATGAAACTAACAGTGCAAAATGATTTGATTCATAAAGCTATTTAAAAACTTGCAGTACCTTGAGCTGTCTTGCTTTTGAGATTTTTGCTCATTTACAATAATTACGGAATCGCCATCATGAGCTGCCAATAAAAAAAAAAAAAATACTTCCATTGCAATGCAAGAGGATAAAACTGAATACTGAGATAATGTTTTCTTTTATTTAAAGTTTACCTGATGACTCTGTCCCCTGAGAGGTGTTATCTTGCAGAGCTGATGGGGAAGGAGCTGAGAAAACAGCAGTGGTCTGACTGGAGCTGAGGTCTGTGTCTGGTGGCCAAGTCTGGGTCCCTGACTTACTGGAGGCTCCCATGGGACTGGGGAGGTTGCTGGAGCCCTGACTTGACATCCCTCTGGGGCTGGGGGGGCTACTGGGTCCTTCTGACGTCCCTCCAGCTGCTGATCCAGTTGGAGAAGACAACCGTAGCCGTCCGTGACTGGTGAGGAAGCTGGTGCTGGTGAGACAATGAGAGGACGGCAAGCATCAACAATCAGTATCAGATGTCAAACTCTACGCTGATGGTCCACATCAGACATTACTACATGCATCACGTGTCCTGTCACCAAACAAAAACACACATCTCCAAAATTTAATTGATCTGAAAAAAGGTGAGAATTAAAACTAATTTTAAGAAAACTATTATATAGTTTCAGACCTCATATTACAAAAAAATATTTAAAAAAAGAATTTATGTGTAAAAAATGTTTAAATGCATGTTGTGGACTTATAAAGTAAGGTTCATAGTTGTAACATAAGTGTTAGAAACGCATGGTTAAAAATAGTTTTTATTTTATTGGCAAAGCTCCTTTGGAATAAACTACCATTATAAACAAGCAAGTAGAGGATACAGTACAATATACATTTTAATTTGAATTCCCTAAGCCAAAGAATTCAAATGTATGCGTAAATTATTAATAAGCAAAAGGTCAACGTTTTTCAAATGGTATTAAAAAACAAAAACAAAACAAGCCCATATTTGACTGTTCTTTTGTTTCACACAAGTTACCTAAACATTTTCTTTAAACTCAAAGTTTGAGACAAGGAATAAGATCGACACCTGGAAGTATTCCACTTTGAACTATAAGGGGGATAAAGGATTGTAGAGCAACGGTGATGGAGATACATGATATAGAGAAAAGGCAGCAGCAGAACCTGCACCTGTGCATAAATAAAAATCCACTACACAAACTTGCAGTGTCTATCTGATCTGAAAAACACTTTAATCTAAATTCTGTTAAGTTCTGTAAAATGTAAGTAAAGCAAAATTCAGAACACATGGAGCCTAAATTATTCATCATCCATTCCTACAGCATTTTCTCCACCACAGGCTTAGAACACCGTAAAACACCAAACACAGCTGCTACTATACATACTTGAGTTCTAATTTTTCAATAATTTCACTACAGTCCATCCAGACTGCTGACCTCAGATATCCATTGAGCAGCTTGTTAGCATCTAGTGCTTCTGGGTCTCAATAAAAGCCCACAACCATGAATCTAACTTGAATCAATATTTGGGTCTCGGTTTAAGAGTTCAATACTATAAACTCAGTTTACATCAAGAGGATTACTAAAGAATCCAAGCTTTACTTCACGTTTTTCTTCATCAGCGTCATGCAAACTCAACCAAAGGTAGCCTTATCTAATTGTCACCTCTGCTCTCAGTTGATTATCTTATAAACACAGTTTAAGAGTAAGTTGTTGAATATGTTGCACACAATAAAAAACTACTTTTTTTTTTTGTCCTATCGTGCATTTTCTAGGACACGTTTTTCTCTTTGTGTAATTACTCCTCCTGCTCATACCGGCCAACTTTTCTAATTGTTGTTTCTGTTTTATTGATTTTATGTTGTTGACGTCAACCTCCCGAACAAGCTAAAGATGGAAATTAGCCGCAGGCTATAATCTTGCATATTTACATGTACATGATAATTAATATGTATTTTCACTGTTCTAAATAAATAAACTCAAAGAGAAAATGTATTTAAACTTATGATAGATAAACCTTTATTTATGTATTATTACTATTGTCTTGGTAGATGCTATAGAAACACTACAATTGATAACATGAAACCGTAAAGCCCTGGTGTTACAAACAGAATATCATCTCTTTAGATTTAAAAACGGTATTGCTGAAGTATACTCCATCTATTTGCATACTTACAAATCTCTATGGGACCTCACAAAGGTGTGTGTGCTGCCGTTGTGAAGGAAAGTTGACTGGCCACCAGAAACCATAGTCAGAAGCTGCCTGTAGATCTCCTTCTCCTCCTCACGTATAGACTAATAAAGAGAATGGTATTAAAACAAAAGGATGAGTTGAATCAGGGATATGAACGAAGGCTTACTGTCCTAATGTCTCACCTCCTGAGCTGTGCAGTGGGACCCAGCTTTGTTTAAGCGTCTTGACGAGCTGCTGTGAGTCGGACTCTGTAGCACTTTGATAGGAAAGGTCTTCTCATACATGTTGTTGCAGGAACTGCTCGCCGTGCCCATTCCGCCAGACAAACTGCAGACAGTTTTGGTAATTGAAAAAAAACTAAACAAACCTACACAAAATATATCTTCTTACATTGAGGGCATTTCCAAGGGAGCAAGAAATACCTTGAGCCAGCATGTGGTCGGAGGTTTAAAGGCCTGCCTAGCCTTGGGGAGGGGTGCAGTTTGGTGTTGATTAAGGATCTGACGCTGACTGAATGGCCATTTGTTTTTGGCACCTCACGATGTGCAGGACTCATACAAACTGGTGTCTTACAAACCTTGGACGCCATAGTTGTTCTGTCATTATGCAGCCAGTCTAAAATTATGGAACGGGGAAAAACCAGAATCGTTTATAAAATACATTAGCTAGGTTTGAATGAGTTTAAGGTGTGATATTAAAGCAGAGAAATATGAAATACCCTTAAAGTTAAGTGCAAAAAATACCTTTGCTTTAGGAGACGGGGTTACCTGATTTAGGGGTTTTCCACTCCAATGATGTTGAAGGAGCTGCAAACTTTTCATCCAAAGAGTTCCTGTGAGCAATCTTTGACAAAACATACACTTAAGTGTTACAGAAATAATTAAAAAAAGGAAAAGTCAGAACTTTATACATTTCTTTTTCTTTTACAATTTTTCTTATTGTTTATTCGTCCAGTCTCTAATTTTCTGGTAAACTATCCATCGCTTTGACGGGACCTTTTAGGCAGATTTAACCCACCAAAGTTTCTTGTGATTATTTTGGGCTTTCTTCAAAAGCTAGTCAAAGCAACAAAGTACATTTCAACAAAGAATGTTAAGAACGTGTAGCAGGCTCTAGATTGCGACCAATTTGCTCGCAAATGCGTCCTATTTTCTTAATAGTGCGTCTAAATCATATCTGAGGTTGTACTGGAGCAACTAGTTATTGGTTAAATGTTTAATTGGAACAGTTGGAGCAGAATAGGGCACAAACTGAAAAAACATTAAGAAGCAGCAAAGGGAAATATTAGATCGTCTAATCCAGTTGATCCAAAAATCATGATAGAAATACCATTTATAATCTATTTACCTATTTAATTTTTATATATAGACTTAAACAAAACTAGAGATTTTACAAGTATATATATAATTTTAAGTGTTACAGCTTTGAGATATCTAAAATTCTCCCTTATACAATTCCTACAGTTTATGGTGCTTCTAATGAAGGGCCAAATAAAGCGCCTTAGGGAAGTAGGTTTCTTTGGCTGAATGGAACATAAATTTTAGTGACATGTTCCTTTCCCCACATGGTGCTGCACACTACTGGTCAGCTTGCTAAAAGAAAGCTACAACTCTTTTCTCTTGTAAGAAAGAAAAAAAATGTGGCCATGTTGATATACTTCTTGTTGTGCAACAAAAAATGAATGGTGTGTAAACTAATGGAGGACCACCCAATCATTCATCGCTATTATTAATACAACACCATTTCAAAACTGAGGGCCCCTTAACAGCCCTTTTTTTTTTTTTTTTTTTAAGAAAAAGATAACTATTAGGTGTAATATTTTGCCAAATTACCATGTCCCCCCCCCCCAAGGTTTTCATGAGTCTATGATGCCTAGGTACATTTATTCACAATTATTATAAAGCGAGAGTGTCATGCTGGTCCAGCTGGTAAAAATCTAACACTAGAATTCATCTCTTTGGTAAGTGAGAGCAACAAGTGAAGGGTAGCACTTAACTTTTTCAGTCAAAACTCCAGTCATTCTGACTCTTTCTAGTTCTAGTAAAAGCACCAAAGGGACAATTTGGCAAAATTATATCGGCTTTAAAACCTGAACTTTTTAAAACCTTGGAGACGATAGGAAATGATCCAAACCTAATTTTTTACAGGCCTTGTACGTAAGAGGCTTTGAATGTAATATCTCTAAAGCTTACCGGTCTCCTTGCCCAGACTGCTGCTGATGTTGAGGGCTGAGGCTCTCCTGGAGAGGAATCAGAAGAGGTAGGCAGAATATTTCTCATGGTCGGGTTAACATTTTTCTTCATCCATGTAGCAACAGTGCTACTTTGATTTTTAACTCCTTCAGCAGCACTTTTGACTGAATCAATCAAATCTCCTAGGAAGAAAAATGCATTAACAATTATGGCGATTAATATTTTAAACACTTTAAGAATTATGTAATTGAGTTAATATTTAAATACCCATCCGTGTCTTCTTAATAATGAAATTTTCCTGATCGATGCTGTGGCCGTCCTCCAAACTTCAAGAAAAAGAAAAGACGTTATGAGTGCGTCAAAATAAACGAAACTTGAAAAATGTCGAGATATAGAAAAAACCTTCAAAAACAGTTAATTGTGTTTTCAGTAAAAAAAAAAAAAGCTTCAAAATCAAATTAAGCTTTTATAGCTCATACCAATCAATTGGTCGTTTTCTTCTGACTGGAGCATCTGTCGGAACCGGGTGATCAGGTGAGTGTTCCACAGCCGGTTCTCCGTTGCGAAGATGGGCAAGGCTAGTTTCTAACCATTCGTAGATTTTATTCAACATGACTCCGAAGTTGTATAAATGACAACGATAGTTTATAGAAAGAAAAACAAACGCTATGGCTGCTATCAGTCTGAATTACCGTCGAGCCGAAAGAGGCTTAACGCGCCTCATTCAACTGAGGTAGGCTAGCTTAGGCGGTTTTAAAGGGCAACACTCCCCCTAAACATCATTTTTACTTTCTCAAGGAGACAAGTTACCGATAGTCTCTTAGCTCGGAAATAGCCGTGTTTAGCTAGCGTCGTTAGCCACACGGCTAATTTATTGAATCGTGTTTAAATTCCCACAGGGACGCCATAGACCGCTGCTCGCGCGTCCGAAAAATTTGCTCTCATTTTTAGATGCAGAATATCTCTTATCCAAATTGTTAATATGCATAAAAAACGTAAATAAACTCTTTGAAGCACAACATCTCCCGCTTCTTCCTCATTCAAAACCACATCATGGCTGAAGCTGGCATAGCTCTGTCACGCATTCCGATTGGATGACTGTTAGTTGTAAAGTTGAGTGTAGTGTAAACGTATTGGTTGAACGTACACTCGAGGAAAGGACTTTACACGACGTCACACCCGCTGACCTGAAGTGCAGAGATTCTTAAACTGTGGTGTGGTACACGAGTTGTTGTTTTTTGTATTCAGAAGACATTTTTAAATTAGTAATTTTATTCATGTTAATTATGATAAAGCGGTGAAAGTGATCCAGAGGAGGTGCTCACTGGCTACATATGCGGTGGAAGTTGGAACACCTCTTAAATTGAGAGTTGTTCCTGGAATTACATAGAATTAAAAACCTAGATTCTATTTCCAAGTTATGGGAATTGTAAATTTATCTCGGAAGTCAGAACTCAGCGCAAGGATTGGGGTAGGGATAGAGAATAATTGAATGGGGTGCCTAACGGTGTGTCCACACTGAATGCGATAGGAGCGACTATAAAGCGCGACACACGCCCAGCTGTTCGCGTGCACATTCGCACCTTGAAGCGTGTACAACGCTTCAAGGTGCAAGGCTGGAGCGGGGGCCAGAGTGCATATGCGGTGGATTATGGACCGAGCTGACGGAGGACAGAGTGTATTACGTGTCGGCCTGGCCTCCGGTAGACCGGGGACCGCTGCATTTGGGGTTTGGTGAGCTATAGATACAGTCTAGCTACGGCGGAGGGATCCATAAACAGCAGCGAGCCTCTCATAAACACCGGTGTTGTGCGAGAATCTGTTCCCCTGAAATATTGTGTTCCCCCTGGTGTTACGTGGGTATGTTTTCCCTAACCTTTTGTCGTTTCTGATTGGCTGACCGGTTGATTTCTTACTAATCTTAACATTTTACAGCAACAACGGCTCTTTTAAGAGCCACCCACAAACTTTTTAAGAGCATTCCTGTCTAAATAGTTTACTTTTTTATTTCTGTCTCTATATAGCAAACTGCTATTGTCATGTAGCTCGGGGTGATTAGCCACAATGTTTATCAGTATTTCCCTCATGTCCTGCTGAGGCTGTGACTCCATGGCAGTCACAGAATCACTGAAACTCTGTCCCCTGATTGGTTGTCGCGGCGCGATTTGACACTGGAGTTCAGATTTTTCCAACTCGAGCGATAGACGCCATGAGCGCGAATGCACAAAGTGCACCACATAAAATGCAGCGCGAATTGTCCATAGCATCTATAGCGCGAATTGTTTGCGCAAATCAAGCAGAAAAGCTTTTTTGCGACGCAAATCTGCTTCTGAAGTGTCGCGGGACCCCAAGTCGCGCTTCATCGCACTCCTCCATTGATTTTACATGTAAACCTGAAGCTCTAGTCGCTCCTATCGCGTTTGGTCTGGACACACTGTAAAGCTTGGTTTATGCTTGCCGCATACGCGAGGTCCGCACGGCTCCACGCGGCCAAATTACGTCATTTTAGCAACCACGCCTGGTGGCCCCAAAATTTCCGCGCCACGCACCTAGGAAAATTTGTAACTACGCGGACGGTCCCGCGCGGAAAAACATGGCGGACTGGCAAGAACTCATATTGCCGGAGGTTCAGAAATAGACATCTTTATGATTCGGCCGATAGAGATCACTGTGATCAACTGTGTTTTAATGGAAGAGAGGACTGTCTCCTTTTTTCGTCTTTTTTCCTAATAAATAGCATAAAAGTTCTGCTTTGTTTAAGCTCACGGGTATCACCATCTTGTAAACAACAGTGATTACTACAGTGATTACTGATTCATACATATGTTCTACTTCGATTTAAATGATAAATAACGATGTATGTTTTGACTGTGTTTGTCCAGTGATTTGGGATTTATTTGATTGTAAAAATACGCATTTGAAATGCGTACAAATCAGAAATCAGAAGTCGCATATATGACGTAATTTTTCTCTCACTCCACCGACTGCTCTATCCCCGACATAGCTGCTACTTTCCACATAGTCAGATTTATAGAGGTTTTCTCCGTGTTTAATACTACTTTCTTCGTCCTGGAGGCTACGGCCATCACTCTCCTTCTTCTTCTGTAGTTGTAGTCCGCTAAGCGTTTTTAAACAAAACCTAAACTAACTTTTACCTCCGGTCGAAAATCAGCGTTGTCTGCATCAAAATTTGTTTTTAAAATTCACGGACATCATATGTTCGATCCACAGCGCATTTCAAACTGGATCAGAAAATAACTTTAATCGCTCCATTGACTCTCAATTTATTTTTTTTGGCATTTGGGGACCCATGGACCGGAAGTAGAAGGGCGTGACTTAGGCTCCCTATTAAAATATCTACAAAGTTTCCCCTCACAGTCATTACTTACTCCAAACGAATCATAGTTACACCCAGGCAACTCCTTCACTCATGCCTCTCTCCTTTCAAACCTCAAAAAGGAGCAAATGATTTGAGCTGCAACGGAATTTGTTGATGGTACCTAAGTGAACCATGGAGTTAATGTCTGTCAAATATCCAACGTAAAACTAACTTGACCACGGTCAGATGTCACAGCAAGGAGCGGCAGAGGAAATTTTCCTGAAAAAAAAAAAGCTTGAGTAGTCCAGGTAAATGTTGCGTACTTCACGAACAAACTAAAACACTACAGTCAGTTGTCTTATGCATAAAGTGTTTAAATATTAAAAAGCATCAAGATAAGAATTTAATTAAAATTACTGACATAATTAAAAAGTATACAGCCTAATATTTAATAGAATTAATTTTCTTTGGATTTACTGATATCACTCAGGTCTCTTAACTTGATTTTTTTCTGTTACTTACAAACTGAGTTGTGGTTAAAAAAAAAGTGTTTGAAAAGGACTTCATTTAAATCTTAGTTAAAATTAGTTCCACGGGCAAGTTTGTAAGTTTGTCCAATGACAAAGAAATGAAAAGTCTCAGAACAGTATCATTTTAATGGTAGGTTTATTTTAACACTGACATGACATCAAAAAATAAAAATAAAAGATAGAAACTGATTTGCATTTGAACGAATGAAGTATTTGAACCCCTACCAACCAAGTTCTGGCTCCCACAGAGGTGGTTAGACAATCCTACGCAATTAGTCACCCTCATTAAAGGCACCTGTGTTAACAAGTCACCTGTACAAAAGACACCTGTCCACAGAATCAATCAATCAAGCAGACTCCAAAATCTCCAACATTGGAAAGACCAAAGAGCTGTCCAAGGATATGAGAGACAAAATTTTAGACCTGCACAAGGCTGGAATGGGCTACAAAACCATTAGCAAGACGCTTGGAGAGAAAGTAACAACTGTTGGTGTAATTGTTCGAAAATGGACGTAGTACAAAATGACCATCAATCGACCTCGGTTTGGGGCTCCGCTCAAGATCTCACCTCGTGGGTTTTCAATAATTCTGAGAAAGGTGAGAAATCATCCCAGAACTACTTAGGAGGAGTTAGTGACCTCATAATAGCTTTGACCACAGTCACCAAGAAAACCATGGGAAACACATTTCACTGCAATGGATTAAATCCTGCAGAGCTCACAAGGTACATCTGCTCATGAAGGCACATGTGCAGGCCTGTCTGAAGTTTGCCAATGGACACCTGAATGATTCAGAGAGTGACTGGGAGAAAGTGCTGTGGTCAGATGAGACCAAAAGTGAGCTTTTTGGCACTCAACTTACCATGTTTGGAGGAAGAAAAATGCTGCCTATGGTCCCCAAAACACAGTCCTCACCATCAAGCATGGAGGTGGAAAAATTTTGCTTTGGGGGTGATTTTCAGCTAAGAGCACAGGACAACTTCACTGCATCAACGGGAAAATGGACAGAGCCATGTATCGTAAAATTCTGAGCGGTAACCTTCATCTGCCAGGAAACTGATAATGGGTTGTGGATGGGTGTCCCAGCACGACAGTGACCCAAAACATACAGCAAAGGCATAAAGGAGTGGGCTCAAGAAGAAGAAGCATATTAAGGTCACAGAGTTGCCTGATCAGTCTCCGGACCTTAATCCAATAGAAAACCTATGGAGGGAGTGAAGCTCAAAGTTGCACAGAGACAGCCTCGAAACCTTAGCAATTTAGAGATGATCTGCAAGGAGGAGTGGTCCAAAATTCCTCCTAAAATGTGTGCAAACTTGGTCATCAATTACAAGAAACGTTTAACCTCTGTGCTTGCAAACAAGGGTTTTGCCACAGTCTTTTTTTGTTAGAGGGTTCAAATACTTATTTCACTCAATGAAATGCAAAATAGGTTTTATCTTTTATTTGAAGTAATTTTTTTCAATTTTCCTTTTGATGTGTTATCTGTCAATATTAAAATAAACCTACCACTAAAATGATACTGTTCTAAAACTTTTCATTTCTTTGTCATTTGACAAGCTTACAAAATCAGCGAGGGGTCAAATAATTATTTCTACCACTGTATGTATAATGTAAGGATCATTTCATATGATGAGAAGTAAAGTTTTTGTTTATCTGGAAAGCTCTTGAGTAGCTGTGAAGCTGGGATTGAGCCTCATCACCTCCCGAGCTCCATGTTTAGTAGTTGAAATGTAAACAGGAAATCATTAATGCTTAATAACATGTATTGATTTTACATATTTTACAGGAGAGCTGCTGTTGTAGCAAATTATAAGGCAAGGTGTATTTCAAAATCAGATACTTTTACGTTAACATTTTGTTAAAGAACTAAATGTTTTTCTATCATCTTCATTAAATATGTCCCTGCTGAGAGCTGAGATTCTTTTCTGGACTGACCTGAGCTTCACACACACAAACACAGCAGAGTTTCTGCTGCTTTCTTACAAATACTTCTCAGACTATCGACACAATTTCTAGATCTTTAAACTCTTGTTTTTTCAGGTTTATTGGTGATCAGAATAAAGAAAGCTAGTGAAAGAAGCATCAACAGTTTATTCAGGTCACTTCAATCCATGATTATGAAAAGGAAAACTACAAATTGAAGTACAACTTTCAAGGTTTTAGTTTAAAAATGTTTTTGTTGAGAGAGATAAAAGCTGCTGCCAAGAGAGCGACAAGAATTGTCAGGATTAGCTGCTCTGCTTTGATTTGCCTTGTTGAGCAGTTGCTAAACATTTGGCACAGACAGGCATGGCAAAAATGGAAGCTTCTTGGTAAAATCAGTTTTTAGCAGTGGAGTATTTTTCAAGGATTCAAGGAACTTTTATTGTCATACCATCTCACGTTACATGTGATGGTATGAAATTTCGGACTCAGGTCCGGAATTAAAAGCCATTTAAATTAAATTAGTTCAGCAGTCTAACAGCTGCAGGGAAGAAGCTGTTGTTGAGCCTGGTGGTCTTGCTCTGTATGCTCCTCAGCCGCCTGCCTGAGGGAAGGGGCTGAAACAGGCTATGAGCGGAATGGGTGGAGTCCTTCAGGATGCGGAGGGCCTGTCCCCTGCATCGGGACGTGTAGAGGTCCGAGGTGGTGGGAAGCATGCTCCCTACAGTCCTTTGTGCAGCTTTCACCACCCGCTTCAGAGCCTTCCTCTCAGCAGCAGTACTGCTACCGTGCCACACGGTGATGCAGGTGCAGATGACGCTCTCCACTGCACAGTGATAGAAACTCCTCAGGACGGAGCTTCCAAGTCTCCGCAGCTTCCTCAGGAAGTAGACGCTGGTGGGCCTTCTTGACCAGACGTGAATTGTTGGCATTCCAGGTGAGGTTGTTGGATATGTGCACACCCAGGTACCTGAAACTGGAGACCACTTCCACAGCTGCTCTTCCGATGTACAGGGGAAGGAGAAGACATTTGTACCTTCTGAAATCCACCACAATCTCCTTGGTCTTCCTTACGTTGATGCAGAGGTTGTTTTCTCTGCACCACTGCACCCACCTCCTCTCTGTATTTGGGCTCATCATTGTGGGTGATGCGTCCCACTACTGCTGTGTCATCCGCAAACTTAACTATATGACAGCGGGAGTGTCTCGCTGAGCAGTCATATGTCAGCAGAGTGAACAGGAGGGGCTCAACACGCAGCCCTATGGTGAGCCTGTCCTGAGGGTGATGGAGGAGGAGATGGTGTTGTGGATCTTAACAGTCTGAGGTCTATTTGTCAGGAAGTCCAAGACCCAGTTCCCCAGCGTGGGACTCAGTCTGAGGGAGGAGAGCTTCTGCACCAGCATCTGTGGGATGATGCTGTTGAAGGCTGAGGAGAAATCCAGAAACAGCAGACGAACATAGGAGTTTCTGCTCTCCAGATGGGTCAGGGCTGTGTGGACGTTGTGCCTGTAATGAAGGTTGATACCCTGAATGGTCTTCCTTACATCTGCTGTGGTCACACTGATGGGCGTGACACCATGTGGTGGTTTAAGTTTGGTGCTGGGGGAGACATCAGGGAACTCAAAGCGGGCATAGAAATGGTTGAGTGCATCTGGCAAGGAGGGGTCTCTTGGCCATTGTACATCTTTGGTGTTGTAGTCCGTGATGTATTTAATGCCTCTCCACATGCGCCGAGGGTCATTGGTGGTGAAATGACCCTTGATTTTCTGGGCATATGTGGCTTTGGCCCTCGTAATGCCCGCAGTTAGTCTTTTTCCTGCCTCTCTGAGTGCTGATGCCTCACCTGCCTTGAATGCAGCATCTCTAGCTTTCAGCAGAGCTCTCACCTCAGAGTTCAGCCAGGGTTTCTGGTTCGGATAGCAGGTCATTATCCTGGTGGTGGTGACATCATCGGCACATTTGGAGATGAAACCCAGGACAGATGATGTATATTCCTCCAGGTCCACCTCTCCTTCATGTGTAGCTGCCTCTTTGAAGACCTGCCATTCTGTGCACTAAAACAGTCCTGGAGCACACAAGCCGCATCTCTGGGCCACTCAGTGGTAGTTTTAGGCTACGTCCACACTAAGCCGATAAGGTTACACGGGGAGTTAGACGCCTAATGTTATCCAGTCAACACGAGCATTTACGGCCCGTTTAAGGTCCGTTTAAGGTCCCATGATTACGCAATCCCATACAGACCTGTGCAAATATTGGGCATGCGCGAAAAGATGAACGGAACACGCGTATAATCTACGTGACGCCAGCGCCTACATAATATATACAAGAAGCTCCGTACATATCTGCTTGTCTCGTTAACCGAAGAGAACAATAGCTGTTCAGAAGAAGAGAGAGTTTTTGGTGTGGACAGGCGATGAGATCGATTTCTTACTCTTCGCTGTTGTCTTTGTCTGTAGTGTCATATTGTTATTGACGCAGCAACAATTGACGCCACTTCCTTTCATTATCCGGGGAAGCTGTCCACACTAGCTCGCTTAGCCGTTGAATTAAGATTTACACGGCTCTCTTACTAATAGTTATCCGGCCACAGACCTTAAACGACGCCGGGTTAGTGTGGACGATAGCGGGGTGTAGACTACATAATTATACGTTTAAGGCATTACTCGGCTTAGGCCACATCCACACTAAGCCCGATAATGCCTTAAACGTATAAGTAATCAGTCTACACCCCCCTATCGTCCACACTAAGGCGGCTTTGGTTGTGGTCTGTGGCTGAATAAGTATTAGCCGGGTAAGAAAGCCGTCTAACTGTTATCTCAACGGCTAAATGAGCACGTCTGGACGCAACTTATCCGGTCCCTGGCTAAATCAGAGCAGCAACGTCAATCAAATGCTGCGTCCTCAATTGATGACGACAACAACGCGACAGCATATAATGACAACAGCAAAGATGGAGACGAGTCTCGCTATTCTACTTCTTCTTTTGCAAATTCAGACGTTTGCAAAGTTAACCCTAACCTACTTGCGGATGAGAAGGCGACACAGGAGGCCATCCAGGAGGCGCCGACAGCGACATAGATTATACGCGTCAATCTGTGTTCTTTTTGTTTTTCCCCGCGCATGCCCAGTACATGCATAGGTAGGCACTGGAATGCGCAATCATGGGACCTTAAACGGACCGTAAATGGGGCGTAAATGCTCGTGTTGAGTGGATAACATTAGGCGTCTAACTCCCCGTGTAACCTTATCTGGCTTAGTGTGGACGTAGCCTTAGTGTGGAGGTGGCCTTATTCGTTGGCCTGATACGTCTCAGCAGGGGGGCAGTATGCTGGCGCCTGCAGGATGGAGATGCGATCGGAGATGCCAAGATGGGGGCGAGGAAAAGCTCTGTATGCACCGTGGATGTTGCTGTACACACAGTCCAGAGTATTTTCTCCGCATGTAGGAAAGGTGACATGCTGGTAAAAACTTGGCAGAGTTTCCGTCAGTTTCACGTGGTTAAAGGCCCCCGGAAACACATAAAACGCCTCCGGGTGCTTTGTCTGCAACGAGCAGACAAAGGTGTCAAATAGCTCCTTTGATGCATCATTGGCATTTGCACCCGGTTGAATGTAAACAATGGCAGATAAAACGGCCGACATTTTACAGTCATAAGCTCTACCGCCTCAGAGCAGGAGCTTTTTACCAGTCTGCAGTTCATTCACCAACCTTCATTCACGTACACACAGAGTCCTCCTCCCCGTGTTTTACCCAACCGGTGGTCGCGGTCCGCTCGGAAAAACTGAAGCCCTTCAATCTGGAAGGCTGAGTCTGGCATGTTGTTGTTGAGCCAGGATTCCGTTAGGCAAAGAACAACACAGCTCCTCATCTCTGTAAAAACACTCAGCCTCAGACGTAACAAGTCCAGTTTGTTATCCAGTGAGTGGACGTTGGCCAGGAAGAGAGTTGGTATCGGCAGTCTCCTTGCCTTTAACTGTGCCAGCGCACCCGCCTGCTTCCCTCTCTTCTGTTTTCGGGCACATCGTTTCCTCTTGCCCGTTGCTTGCCGAATGCTGCTGCGCCACTCCGTTGTCCTCAGGAGCTGTTGGCGTCCGAGAGCAGATTTAAGTTTTTCTGATATTATAATTACCGAACTGTCCCTGATGTCTGTCAGTTCAGTTGAACTTTACTTCAGCCGTGAATTTAGCACTAAATTAATGCTAAAAGTGCCCACAAAAGGCACCAAATTAGGCTTGATTCTGGGAACTGGAGAAGCTCCTGCAACAATGTGCACCGCCATAGCAACTGCTATGTAGTAGTTTGTGTAGTTTATCAATACATTTTACTATTGATAAGCTCTTGGAGTAATGTTGGTTGGTCGGCCTCTCCTACTTCAGGTGGTCTCCATGCGTAGATGATAGTTCTCAGTGAGGTTCTATAAGGCCTTAAAATCTTAGAAATGGCTGTTTGACCTTTCCCCGACTTATAGATGTCATTGATTGGTTTCTTTACACCGGTGGGAAATGTGCTGCTTTTTGAGATTTTGTAAGCCTACTTCATGTTGTCAGAAAGGTTTGGGGCGTTTTATAAACAAGAGTATGTCGTAAACATCTCACTGAGCAGTAAGTACAGCACAAATGCAAATCTACCAAGACATGGATGACAACCTAACTGGCCGAGTAACTGCTTTTACTTGCTTGTTTTTAATTTTCACACAAATTATAGTCTTCATCACTGTAAATGCTTTCTTGTATTTTAATGTTTTTTTATCTGCTTTTCTTTACATTTTAATATAATTATTGTCTTGATTATTGTCTAATGTAATTGCTTTCTTGTATTCTAATCATCAAATTGATTTATGCTGCGTTCCAATTCTAATCATGTAAAGCACCTTGAATTGCCTTGTGTTGAAAGTGTGCAATACAAATAAAATTGCCTTGCCTTGCCTCGCCTCAGTCATTTGCATACATAAACGCCCCTGATTAACCATATTTGGTAACACCACATCATCTTTCACATGTATTAAGTCCTTGCTTTTTTCCTTAAGAAAATGGCCAAGAAAGCGAAAAATTTAATTTTAGTTACACTGAGTTCTAAATGAAACATAAGTGGGGCTATAAAAAAGTACTCATAATAAACAGATTTTAAGTCAATACAAATTCAGTTCAACACTTGATAGTGATAGCGGTTTCTGTTCCTCATTACCCCCAACAATCAACTATCATGTTTCTGCTGCAGAGCAGACATAAAAAGTATGCAAAGAATTGTTTAATTTGCTGTTATTCCCTTCTGGGAAAATCCTTAACTTTATGAACAAATTAAATAAGTCAAATTCGTACTGATATTGCTGTTTGGTTTCTGTTGGAAATAAAGGAAAAACTGGTTCGATTTCAAAATGAATACCACAAAACATCCCTCAGCACACAGCTAGCCCGATCTCTTACTAAGGGTGCTCCGATCGTCCTATTTGACCCTTGTGTGGCCAATGCGTAATTGGAGAGACAGCCTTGGCTGGTATCAGTATGCAAGGAAGAAGCGACAATCTGCTTCACTGATAAGTGGGACCATCTAGTTTCCACAATACCGTTCGCAAACCTTTTAATTAAAAGTGTAACATCCCACTAAACTGAATCGCTTGATGTGACAGATAAACAAATAAACACACAGAGAGCGCAGATTGCGAGTGACAGGATCTCCATGCATGATCAACCCCAACATTAAATTATGTATTTCTGGGCAAATTTCCAACATTTCCTGAAAGTTTATTGCAAATCTGTGCATAAACTTTTGAGTTATTTTGCTAGAAGACAGACAGACACCGACATGGTCTCCTTGGTGAAGGTGATAAACTGATGAGAGAAATATTCTATCAAAGCATAACTATTTTAGTGTTGCAGTTCATTCGTTCTTACACACGATTAGAAATTTACTTCCATCCATCCATTTTCTGAACCGCTTAGTCCTCTACGGGTCGCGGGGGGTTGGTGCCTATCTCCAGCTGTCAACAGGCGAGAAACCCTGGACAGGTCGCCAGTCCATCTCAGGACCACACATAGGGACAGACCGGACAAACACGCCCCGCCTAAGGACAATTTAGAGTGATCAATTGTGGACTGGGAGAACCTGCAAACTCCATTCAGAAAGGCCTTGGATATGAACCCACAACCTTCTTGCTGCAAGGCAACAGTGCTAACCACTGCACCACATATCTATAAAAAGGCTTTGTCAGTTGTAGGGAGCAAGTCAGCTGTTACACGGATCCCGGCAATTCTGTGAGATGCTGTTCCTACTTGCTTGTACAAACAAGTTCAAATTATACCTCCAAGAAATGAAGGAATCTTTCTCACCTCTTTATTGTTTTTGCCTAGGGGGACCCATGGGCCGACAGGTAGCAGAGGAGACTTAGGCTCCCCATAATTCAGTAAAGATCCTAAATATATACAATTTCAGATGTTTTGCTCCAGCATTATTATTTTTATTCTAGAATTTCCCATATGGATTTTCAGTTATTTAACAATAAAAACAACGTAATTTAAAGGTGTTGAAGCTCAGTTTATTTAATCAGAACTACTGACTATATTTATTCACACTCTTTAATAAATTAAACAGTAACACCAAGTCCAGGATGAAATGCAGAGTCCTCTTAAAACAACAGATTTCACCAATATAATAAAAATAAAGCTAGTAAAAATGACATTTTAAAAATAATTTGAATCATCAGACTTGTAACTTTAAATGACTCTTTCTAAAAATAGTGACATAGGACAGCATTCAGGTTCCTCCACAAACGCAGTCCTTATTAAAAGGTGCATAAAGTCCCTGCTTTTTGGCACAGTTGAATTTTTACTGAGAGATAAACCGTCAAACTGACCAAAAGTTCTCACATCAGTAACACTAAAACCTATAAGGCTCAACCTGAATATCTTTCTGAAAGATTTCAATCACAGATTCTCCATCGTAGCATGATGGTTCAAACAGACATGTTGGACAAATCGAATACAGACATTACATCAAAGCATATTGAACAGAAGCTTTGGAATCACTTAGACCAAGAATCCTCTTGAATTAAATTATTAATTTGCATTGATACATGAAGTAAGTATTGATAGTACATTAATTTTTACTGCATGTAAAATAAATTTTCAGATTGTCATTTACAGCCCTCCCAAAAAAATACTTACTGTCCAGTTGTTAAATACAGCACAATTGCAATTCACAGTATAGAGATGACAGTGCATGTGACTGGTAACACAATAAATTATGTGCATATCAATTCATGAAATGTATTGTAAAGTTACATTTGTCCTATCAGTCTAAAAGAAGATCCACAGCAACAATCAAATGATTAGATGAGTATTATATACATACATTTAAGAAAAAAGTCATGCATTATGTTTTGTCGTTCAATTAGTCCTCAATGACCAACGATATTGGTTATTTATTACAGTTAAAGGTGATTTCTGACACATACTACACAATGATAGAGCCACTATGTTTGAGCACACCCAGGATGTTTCAACAGCAAATAAAGGGACATCACAAAAGATTGTTTCTGGCTCATAAAACTAGTAATTTAACCTGCGGGTTAGGTTTACAAACATGCTGGAAATCGGATTGGAAGGTATCAGACAACTTTGGGTGGGAATATGTATGAATACAGTATGTGTACATGTGCATGTGAAGCTGCACAGGTAATTAATAAGGTGTTCATACTTTAAAAAAAATATATAGCTGGAAACACATAACTGATTGCAAACATCTTCAATTCTTATAATTGTGCAGCCCTTATCTGCAGATTTGAGGGGCGAGTTTAATCTCGTTTCATTCCAAAGATTTGGAGAAAAAAGGAGAAGATGTACACAACATCCAGGTAGATGTTGAGGGTGGCAAACACGTATTCTTCTGGACTCATGCTGTATCTCTTGTTCCCGATAAGGAGCTGTGTATCGAACGCCAAAAACTACAACACACAAGGTAGGAGAGGTTAAGCCATCACTTAACTAGTTGTCCCGTGGATGTTGCATGTTCTATATCATCAATAATATTTAGCTGTAAGTGTACTCTTACCATTGTAAATAGAATGGCTCCCAGGGTGGCATAAATGGCATCCAACCAGGGTACCTGCAGTTTAAAAACATATTTTCTGTGATATAACTGTTGCAGGAATGAACCATGTATTATATTCTTGAATATTTTTCATTACATTCCAAATTATGACCCAAACTTTTGAAAAAGTCTTTGTCATGACACCAGATTGAACTGAAGTTATCATTTCGGAGTTGGGGTTGGGGGCACTTAGCTGCTTTAGAGGAGGCCTGTGCTCTCTGAGTGCTTTTCTAGTTTCTCTCTAAATACAGACGGTGTCCCAAATTTCTTTAAAATGTGTAACTACAATTCACAATAGTATTTTTTGTCTGATTGTGCTTAATATTTGGCAAAGAAAACATTTAAATGTTGAACAAGGAAGACTTTTAGCTAGATAACTGAACTTCGACTTTAATGAGGGATTGTTATTATTCCTGTGTTTTAGTTTTTCATGTTTTATTTTCAGATAGTTTTAAGGAACAAACCTTATATAACTTATATAAAAACTGGTTTTGAATAAAGCAATATGGAAAGTGTCGTCTTTTTTCCTGAACCGTTGTACACGTTTTTTTGTTAGCCATTATTTCGCATATTCCAGAGGGACTACTGTCACAACCATATGGATACAATGGTGTCACTTTCAGACAACAAGGATCAAATAGAGCTCTTTCCACCACCAATGGAAAAACAGCACTCAGGGGAAACTTTGAGCCTTGAAATGTGATGCCAAGATGTCCCGTCAAAGTATCAGTTTAAAGCCAAGAGAGAAGTCCTTCTATGATGAGATGTCTTTGAAGAATAAGTAATCTAAAATCTAGCATGATTCACACCTTTTCACCGTTTTGGGCGCTGTTTTGCAATGCATTACTTAAGTGTTGCTTTACAATAAAGAATCATATAACATTTGGAAGTGGATTTTTTGAAAGCTTGATCTGACTGACTGTACTTACGTATTGAAAAGGCAGGACAATCGCCAGTACCAGTCCAGAGATCAACATCACCATACAGAGACTGAACAGTACACCTTGGCATGAGGTCACGTCAAACTAGAGAGAGAGAGAGAGAGAGAGAGAGAGAGAGAGATATCTCACACTTTAAATAAAATGACTGGAAATAATGATCCATCTAAATATGGCATTTGAATTTTGTAGAGAATTGCTATACATATGCCTTACCTTGGTTTGGAAACTGAAGACTGTAACCACAAGACAGACTGCTGATGTGATGCCCAGGCACATCACTACTGACTTTGTGTTATAGAAGCTATTAAAACAGTATAAACAAGCAGAAATCGATTTTTGTTGTTTTAGTGACCCAATCAACTTTAATTTGACAACAACACACCACACTATTTAAACTGAAGGGAATAATGTAAACAAAAACAGGATGGGGTCATCTATAAAACGTATCGGTAAAAAGAGCAAGAACTTAGCCTCAAAATAGTTACTAACTAAACAAAAGCATATGAAATGCCACATAAAAGAGTAAACAACAATATAAATCAGTACCTGGACAACATTCCAGTCATGTAGGAAAGGGATAAGGTCTGTGAAGAAATAAAGATATATTTTACATTTCTTCTATTTAGAGATATTACTTTTAAAACCATATTTACAAATGTAGAAAATGAGAAAACTGAGAACAATTACTCATTAAATTCATATACAGTAACTATTTTTGACATACAAAGATGGCCAGGAGGATCAGATTCCATGGAAACCGTCTCCTGTAAGGTAAAAATAAGAAAAATACAGCTTTAAGTATCTTTGGGTGATTTCCCATCTATATAGTTATGCATTAATTGTGAGAAACATTGATTTACCTGGGTGCAGAGCAGCATGACAGAACCAAGTAGGTGACGAAGAATACAACACTGTCAAACAATATAAATACTGTTAGAAATGTTTGGTAAAGCAAAGCTTCATTTTTGAAAAATTTAGTGCTCCTTCATGTGTGACTTACTATGAGGCCCAGTACCACCCGGGGTTGGTCTGAATGTAGTCTTTCAATGGATCACTTATAGAAAAAAAAATTCTCTAAATTAACGGCCACAAAAACAAACAAACTGTATCGACAATTAGTTTGCCGAGATTTAGGAAGACTTACCAGAACGTAAAAAGAGCCACAATGGCAACAGTGACCAAAAGTTGGATCATCAAGATGGAGTACACCTGGAAGAAAGCAAGTCCGAATAAAAATATTATCAGATTGTTTATATATAGCACTAATGTGTACTAGTGAGGGCTTCACATTTTAACAGTGCTCGGTTGTAGTAAAATATTAGTAATACCCAACAGTCCTGCTGAATGAGTACGATCAAAGGCTGTATGGTACCTTACGAATGAAGACTCTCCTGATGTTAACATCGTCCCAGGTGAACTCTGTGAGCATCTCTTCATCATTGTAGCAAGGGGCACTGACACCTAATGGTCACATTCATTTACATCATGTTAGTGACTCCAAGCCTTCACACACGTAAGCAATCCCATACAACTCATTTTCAGCATATACCAAATTTGTCATAGGTTTAGGGTTAAAGTGAGAATTCCATAGTTGTATGAGTAAATACAGAAGAAAAGTGTGGTCCTACCTGCAATAGCTTCCTCATATGTAGGTGGAACTGGTGCCACAAACGCCTCTTCACTGGTGGAGTCATTGGCCTTGTTGGCAAGAAACAACTAAATGGATAAAAGATAAAAAAAAAAAATTGTATTTACATTCTTGTAGGTAACAAGTTTAAAATATAGCCTTGGGACTAAAATCAGACATTTTACACACAAAGTTGGAGTAAATATTTTTTTCGGTAAAAAAATCCTATTTGTAATATCAGAAAATCAAAGATTCACAGTTTAAAAAAAAATTTTTTTGTTGCAATAAGTGGAAGGAAGGCTCTGATGATGAAGAGCCCCCAGGACAGCCGTCAACCACTAGGCGGCCATTATTAAGGGACAGAGCCAAAGCTGGGGTGAGGGGAGATGGTGGTGGCTCCCCACCAGTTAGACGGGCCTCAGCCTTCTATTGATTAGCTACATGATAGGAAGGATGCACACAAACACAAAAACTTAAAAGGCCATCTAATTACGTTATAGGTCAATGTATGTCTAAATTAATTTACAATATTATTGTAACCTCAACAAATTGGTGGCAAAACAAAGTACATTTTAAATAATGATCCAACATACAGAAACAAACTTTGAATTAGACATCATATCCTACAGCGCCCCACGACCCCAACTGGGAATAAGGGGTAGGAAATGAATAAATAAAAAGATTGTTGAGAGTTATTATATTTCAGGCTGATGTCTGCAATAAGGCTGAGCCAGTAGGAATGCTCTATTATTCAAATTCAAGTGCAGTGTAAAGTTTTAACCTGAAGAGGGCACTCTACTGAGGCTTGTTGGAAGAAAATTTATATTTTTTACTAAAATGTACTAAAAAAATAAGCATACATAGTACTATTAGACACTCATTCATAAAATGTATTAGGAAAAAAGAAAGGTTGATTAGGGGTTGAGTTGGACTTTAAATTCACACACGGTTATTTTTTGCCAAGCCAATGTTCTTTCTTTCGCTGATGCAGCATTATTGCTTTTTTTCATAATGATTGGCTTGAATTAATCATAAGTCAACATTAGTACTCCCATCTCCACTTCTTTTAAGTATTCTGTCCTTGTTTTCTCTTCAGTTTCCTTGTGACTCGTGATTTCTTTGATCCATTGAGAGGGTCTTTATGTTTCAGGGTTTAACAGGAGTTGCGATCGACTGGCGACCTGTGCAGGGTCCATTGGTCTGTCCCGATCTCGCCCGTTGACAGCTGGAAATAGGCACCAGCCCCCTACGGCCCACTGAGGATAAGTGGTTTAGAAAATGGATGGATGGATGGTTTACCAGGAGTAGGTTGATTAAACCGATTTTTAATCAAGTGTTCTGGAACAGACATAGGCTACTCAGGCTGAGCAGGTTTTTGGGTTGATTAACCGATAATTCAGAGTTTACCACATGGTTAACCAAGCCACCAACCAAGAAATGTAGGTATAGTGATGGACTCAGACCTGAACCTAAAGGCACATAAAGGCCATAAAAAGGTCAGCCTTCTATCACCTGAAGAACGTTTCTAAGATTAAAGGACTGATGTTGCAATAGGACCTTGAAAAGCTCACCCATGTTATCTATTTTATAAATCATAAGAAGATTTAACGTCATCCAATGTTTTTCTGTTTCTTCGGACAAATTCTGATTGAGTAAAATTAAGCTGGTTGAAAAATAATCGAAAAGGTTCAATAGGTTTGTAAGGCACAATAATTACAATGTGTTAGTTTATTGCTACTCATAAAAAACTGTCAGTATTCAAAGTGTTAAAGTAAGATTAAACTGTATTCCCCGTGCAATAGTCTGTCAAAGTTTCTCTCTTGTCTGAGCAATACATTTCAAATTGATTGTCGTTAAAATATATACATTTTCAAACTAAAAGTAAAATTGGAGCTGACATAATGCTCCAGGAATTTCAACATAGTGTCTGATATGAAGGAAATAAAGAATAACACAAACGACCTGAGCACCCTAGAAATCAGCGTGGAGGGGCCATGGTGATGTAACGTGTTAAACAATCAATGACGCATTTCATTCAGGACCACAAACAAGCTTTAGTAGCTTTGTAGAACTGGATCTAAAGTAGCAGGATCGTTATAAATGGATCGATATGTATAATATATACATTATATATATATATATATATATATATATATATACAGCATTTGTGAAATACATACAAAACCAAAACGTACCTTGCCCTGTGTCATGATGCCTTTCTTTACTTCGTCAGTATCTTAGATTGATTTCCTTGCAAACCAGTCAATGAGGATCTGATGTCTCCCTCTTTGGTGATGCACCTCTAAAAGCCAAGCAGTGGACTAACAGCTGGGAGACTGATTCCTGGACTTTTAATGCGCCTCGCTGTCTGATGAGACTGAAGAGTCGGCTCTGATGACGCACTGATCTAATCTCAAAACATTGCAGTTTGTGCGGATGCCCCTCCCGCACCCACGGAGGGATGTTCTAGCAGCATCCAGAAGACGCTGCTTCATAGGAGCAACGAGGACTGTACCACAGCACCGCGGAAAATGGGGCGCGGCAACGTGAGAACTGCGTGATGCGTTTATAGGTCTGCGAGCCCAGAGAAATCTGGAGATATAGTCTGCAGCAGAGGTGGTGGAGCGAGGAGTTGTTGCATGCAGGGCCGAAAAGAAAATGTGGGGAAAATTCTAGATCAAGTTTGGCTAAAATATTTTCTGTTAAATTTTGTTGGCTGACTGTACACAAATATTTCAATACATAGCCTACGTTTTAACCAGATTTCATTAACATTCAAGGTGAATTTAGTATATGTATTAGCAGTGGTTAGGATACATTCTTATTTGCATTTTATGTTGTAGGCCAAGATAAACCGGGATAAGATCTTTAAGGTGAAGAAAAGTAAAATGATTTCACTTTTATGTATTCAGCCTTCTCTGACACTAAAATAAAATTCAGAGCTGGATAGAACAGAGTACAAATGTGTGAATTTTGATTTCAGAAGAAATCTGTTCTTTGAAATTAGTTAGAAAACATTAAACAGCATTATGAAAACCACAAAACTAAGCACAGTCAAAGTTTAAAGTAATTTTAGGTAATGAAATATTACCCAAAACTTTGAGCATCTGACAGAGCACTTTTTACGCCATCTTAAAAGGAAGAGTGTAAAAAAAAAAAAATGCTAAGACATAACTGTACCTAAACTGACAGGTTGGGGAGTTAGAGCATCAGAGAAGAAGCCAAGAGACCCATTGTAACTTCGAAGAAGCTTCAGAGATCTATAACTCAGGTGAAAAAATTGACAGGACACCCATTATTTGTACACTCCACAAGTCTGGGCATGTATCACCTGCCTTCAACTTCACAGCTATATGCTACTTTGTGTTGGTCCATCACATAAAATCCCTAATAAAATACATTGTCGTTTGTAGGTGGATTGTGACAAAATGTGGGAAAGGTCAAGTGTTATGAATACATTTGCAAATGGCAAGAACTTATCAGAAAATCAAATCATAGTTACTCAACAAGAAATCATAGTGCGATAAAACACAAGACATGTTTCTTATGTGCAACACGTGTTCTTTTATTTAAAAGTATGAAGAACAGACATGGTCAGCGAATATAGAAAATAAAAATACATAAAGATAAAAATAAACTGAAAACGCAAAGCAATGGAGACCTATAGATTGCCAATACGGTCTTTTAGCTCTATGGATATCCAGGTCTCTGTAAACTAAGCTTTTTCAGTTTGTTCTCCATTTAGCCTCTATGCTGCTCAAAGATATGAATGTTCTGAACATTATATTGATTGTAACAAATTGATGTACATTTGGAGCAGTGTATAACTGATCTGAAATAACTTATAGAAAGCTACACATTTTAGGAATTGTTTAAACAAATGAAACCAGACGTAGCCATGTTCCCACTGCATCCTTATCGGGCCGGATACATTAAACCTTTATAAATAACAAATCATGTAATAATAAGCAAAGGTAAAAACTTAAACTAATAAATGTACTGCACCCCTTTGATGATTTCTATTTTTTTTGTGTGGCAAATATGAACTAAAGTCTACCCCAGGCAAGTCCGACAAAAATAAAATCTCTAATCAGACAATCTTAAATGGATATGCGCCCCACGCCTTTACTCCATCTCCCCTTCCCCTCTGCATCCCTCCAGTCTTAGGTCTGTGTCATTCCTGCTCAGGGTGAAAAGACTAATGACGGCCATGAGAGCAGCCAGCATCATGAAGGCGCAGCCTCCGAACATGTGTCGGGTGCCGCCGCCGCCCTCTCCCCCACCTGTTCCAGAGACTTCCCCATGGAGTGCCAGCAGTCCCAAGCAGGCCAGCAGGTGTAGCGGTAGCCGGAACCAGCCCAGCACGCCGGCGCGCTTCTCCTCTGGGATTACCCTTCTCTGCAGAAAACTGACTGCAGGGAAGTACAGGCCACAAGCCAACTCCAGCAGCAGGAAAGCCAGGAAGGAATCGTGAGGTCTCGGCTGCCCTGGCACAGTGGAAAAAGTTAGCATGAAAAATGAGAAAAATGCCATCAGAACGGCGAGGCACAGCACCTGACCAGGCTGCAGACGATAACGAGTGGAGGTAGCCAAGCGGTACAAGAGGGAACCGACCATACTGGCAGCCATGAGGCAGGAGAACACTATTCCTAAAGGGGGGCCATGAGGGTCCAGCACTGGGGTCCACAAGAAAACAAATATGTAGAGGACGCTTTCGAACAGCGCCTGCACTCCACCTAAGAGCAGGACTCTCCTGTCTGACAGCAGGCAGCGCAGTCCCTCATTGCAGCTGCGTGAAAATCGCTCTTTAGCAGACAAACGAGTGACTCCTCCATTTGCAGTGCCGAGTATCAGAGTCTGTTTATCCCCTTCAGGACCTCCTTCAGCCTCCTCCTTACCCCAGTCTGTTAGTACCACCCAACCGCAGCAGCCGAGGCAGGGTACAGCCAGCAGGAAGGGAGCCACTGGTCCCAAGTGAAGCCACTCAGTCAGCAAGTTAGCTACAAGCCCTGCTCCCACAGCCAGGCCATGGTTCCAGGTAGCAACTTTACTAAACGTGCTGGGGATCCACTCTTTGGGAAAGTCATGGATATCTACATGTCTGTGCACGTACCAGGATTCAAATGTGGTGGCAAGCAGGGACGTGGACAGACCCCCAAGGATGCGGCCCACAATCAAAACAAAATAGTCCCTGGAGAGCTTAGTGAGACAGCAGGCCGAGTAGGACACACAGAAGAGCAGACATGTCTGTCTGCGGCCCAGGACCTGAGGGAGCCAGCCTGAAAAAGGAGCAAACAGGACACAGGAGGCCAGGCCGCACACATATAAAATAGCTATTTGAGATTCCAGGAAGCTGTAGTGGCGGTACAGTTTGTAGAGGTAAGGCCCCTGGAGCCAGTCTGCCCACAAGGCCAGGAGGTAAGCCCGAAGAAATATGCTCTGGAATCGACGGAAAGCGGGGTTGGCAACAGCAGTGGGAGTGGACTGAGGTGGTGTGAGGCGGCGTGCTGTGAACTCCAGTCCAACACACAGGGCCAACAGGACAATTATGGCAAAATATGCTGTCACCAACATGTTGGACCAAACTTCATCCAGTTAGTCAGAGCTGAGTTTCAAACGTGCCCCCAATTATTTTCCTCCTGTTCCTCTGGATCTGTAGAAAAAGAAACACAAACAAAATATACCTGTGTATATATATATATATTCATCGTGTTATTCACGCTAATAATACTACTGTCACGTATAGCTTTTGGTAATCAAAGCTCAAAAACAGCTGGTTGCTATTGTAAAAAAGTTTCGCAAGTATACAACGCTGAAATAAGGATTAAGAACAGTTACGTTCACGTAGATTGAATCTACAACGAGCTGTTTGTGAAACAATTGTCGTTAGCATTAGAGCTAACATGCTATCACCAAGATAAAAACGAGTGTTTTCAATGCAATAAGATAAACATGTCCAGCATATAAACCATAGCGTGCAATAAATCTTACCATGTCGGTTGCCATCGATCCCATGTTAAATACACAAGTTAGTAATGAATAACACGAAACAACGAAGTGATTAATATGTGTTTGTATGAGGTGTACATTAGCAAACAAATCATTCTCTTCCTGGTTCCGAGGATTCTTTAATTTCACCAGCAGATGGCGCTACTTTCTCATTTTTTTCACCATACCCTGTGGACGGCCCCTGTCATGTGGTATAGCTTGTTCCCCCCCAGTTATATCTTCCTTATTATCTATTCTTTAGTTTACTGTTTTTAAAATTCCTCTAAAAAACACATTTAAGCTATAGTAGGCTACGTATGAATAACCGAGACCTAAAAACAAAGTTGCGACACTATTATACAAAAGTATGAATGAAGTTTTTACATTTCTGTTTTTATTTCTTTATGAAACTTAGATACATTTCTTGTTGTGTTCTTAGTGGTAGTCTGTCCCTAAACCCAAAAACATTTACAGATATTGCTTTTACAAACTGCTGACACCATTTAGAAGCAATTTTAAATTATTGTGGGGGATGGGTGGCTTAACTTTCTACAAAATAATATTTCAATTTGAAGGTGACTCTTTACTTCATGTGCAGGGTCGTTGGTTTATTTCATTGCTGCTTTCTCTAAAGAAATTGAAAATACATTTAAAAATTATTTGCTTTTTGTCACACTGACATGTTTCAGATAAAAAAACAAAAAACATTTGACAACAGAAAGAGATAGCCTATGTAAATGCAAGATACTCTTTAAAAGACCAGATGAGGGTAGAGTAGCCAAAGATTGTACTTAAGTAAAAGTAGCATGACTTCGATGTATTTTTACCCAAGTAAAAGTTCAAAGTAGTATTCAAAAGAAATCACTCAAGAGTAAAAGGTATTTGGTAAAAATGTTACTCAGGTATTGAGTACTTGAGTATTTCTTTCTTTAATAGCTTATGATTTTTTAACATAAACCTTTTGTTAAATAAAAAGAAATACATGACATAATTGTAAAATAACCAAATTTGACCAGAAGAAACAATTTTCTAAATAATTCTTGCTTCAAATAAAACTATTGAAATCAATACTTGCAGAACCTCCGTCCCAGCCTTAAATCACGCACAGAGTGGTACAGGTTTCACTCAACAACAAACCTGTATTTAGCACCATCTTTCCGACCAGTTTTTCAGTCCCAGCAGCTGAAAAACATCCCCACACATGATGCTGCCACCAACATGATGATGTTCTTTGGGTGATGTGATGTGTTGGGTTAGAAATAGTGTTTTCTTTGATGGCAGAACAGTTCAATTTTAGTCTCATCAGACCAGAGCACCTTCCTTCATACAATTTGGGAGTTTCCCAAATGCCTTTTCACAAACTCAAGATGTGGCTTTTTTTCTGTCACTCAGCCATAAGGCAAGGCAAGGCAATTTTATTTACATAGCACACTTTGTATAACATGGTATTTCAAGGTGCTTAATATTATTTAGTGATAAAGAAACAAGCAAAACAAATGATACATGATCAGATGAATAGAATACATCATTAGACAAAATAAAATCAGCAATTAAACTTGACACACACAAACCATATGATAGACAATAAAGAATGAAAAACAGCAATAAAGCATGATAACATATGATACATATGACATTAATCGCTTACTAAAAGGCAATTCAAAGATGAATTTTAAGTTTTGGTTTAAGGCAGCTCAGTGTTTCAGCAGCTTTGCAGTCATCCAAAAGATCGTTCCAGATTGGTTTTGATTGGTTCTGATTCTAAGGATGATTAGTAGACTAGAGTTGACGGACCTGAGTGTTCTGGGGGGTCGATACGTTGACAACAGGTCTTCAACATATTTTTGTGCTAAGCTATTCAAAGTAGTAAAAGTATTTTGTAGTTTATTCTCTGAGCTAAAGGGAGCCAGTGTAATGAGCTTAGAACTGGGGTGATGTGCACTACTTTCCTGGTTCTAGTGAGGACGCAAACAGTAGCGTTCTGGATCAACCACAGTTGTCTACTTGACTTTTTAGGCTGACCTGTGACTGTTGCAACAATCAGTCCGACTAAAGATAAAGCATGAAAGAGGTTTTCAAGGTCCTGTTGTGACATTAGTCCTTTAATCCTGTAAATGTTCTTCAGATGATAGAAGGCAGACTTTGTTAATATGATTAAAAGTTAACATGATTTAGATATTTAAAATAAAAAAAAACAACATATGACTTAATTAAACTCTCATGAAAGGATAACTTAAGATGGGGATTTTAATCTACTGTACATATAGATAACGTTTTGGATATCATCTCTCTATAAACATTTGAATTATATTAATTTTAGTCAACAGGACACACCTTGGACTTGGTCATCACGTATGGTCTGTCTACCAGCGTGTCCTCTGTTGTTGACTTGGCTGTCTCTGACCAGTACTGTGTCTTTTTTAATATCACCAGTTCTATCCAACTAGAGACCCTCCGTGGGAACTGTAAGGAAACGTTATCTAACCCATGTAGTGGCTGCCGGTTTTCTAGAGGTCTTCCAGCAGATCCCTCCTATTATCTTACCTTCCCCCTGGGATTTTAGTGTGGATGATTTTAACAGAAGGCTTCAGTCCGCTCTTGAACTGCTGGCTCCACTTAAAGTTGAACTTGCAGCACCATGGAGAAATGACGATCTTAAAAAACTAAAGAGGAATTGCAGGTGGCAGAGAGAAAATGGAGGAAATATAAAACCACAATAAACCATCAATTATACACAGAACTTCTCAAATCTACAATAATGCTGTAAGGAATTCAAGAAATGCTTATTTTGCAAAAATCATATCAGACCATAAAACCATATTTCCACTAATGATCAGATCTTTAACCATACTACCAATGCATTTCAGAAAATCCCCTCAAACACTCTATGTGAGAAATTTGCAGACCACTTCAGAGGCAAGGTAGACACCATCAGATGTAATATTTTCTTATCAAACATGGTTTTAGACAAATTTCAAAGTAATTCTTTACCACCCCGCCTAACCATGCAAAACCATGTTTAAAACCATGCACAACCATGTTTAACTGTAGTTAAATTATTATATTTTGTAAATATAATGGGGCAAATAATTGCCAAATCTTTTTCATAAGTCGACAGAATGTCTTGGCTAACATCAAAACGTTTTTATTTTATTGAATGTGAGCAGGGCCACTGTGTTTTTTTGGACAGCAGTGGTTTTGTTGTTATTTTTTGGTTTTGCCCTGGAACTCTCTCTTAGATGCTGTTTTTGTCCAGTCTCCTTCTTATTTTAAACCTTGAACGCTGACCAAAATGAGGCTTTGGAAATTTGAGGTTGCGATTTTCACTATTGGTACGTCTTTCTCTATTTGTGCATGATGACTCTCATTGATCTTGATTGGAGTCCAAAACACTCATAAACGGCTTTCAAATTATTTCTATATTGATAGATGTCAATGACTTTCTTTCTTATCTGGTGTTGAATTTCTTTAGATTGGGGCCCACTTTGCTGCTTTTGATGATTTTATTTTGTGTGCTTCATGTTGTCAAGAAAGGTTCTTTGTAAGGGATTTCTCAATTACAGATGTATAACAGTAATCAGGCCAGTGTATGGCTAGCAAAGTAGAACTCTGGTTAATCATACTTCATTCATGATTTAGCAATGAGGGTAATAACATATTTACATTGGGGGAGATGGTTTAGATAGCTTTCTTATTTTACAAATTAATCACATTAAAACTAGATTTTGTGTTTATTCAGGTTATCTTTGTCTGATGTTACAAGAGGTTTGATGTTCTCAACATTTAATTGTGATTAAAAAAAACAAAACAAAAAAACACACAAAAGCAGAAGTCTTTAGGGAGTTGTGATACTTGTTTTACAGTATTGTAAGTTCTGATGAATCTTTGGACAAGTTGGATAATTACCTCTTAAACCAGCCTTTAGGTGGTGATATAATAATTTCCTTTCTCCAAAGTTCCCAGTTTTCAGTACTTAGAACAGTTTTCAGGCTGATGGCTAAAGCAAAAGGACTTCTGATGTGAAACAATTTTTAAACTGGGCATTTAAATGGGCATCATTGAGCTTTTCCATGCTCTGAGCTTAATCTAATTTAAATGTCTTGTTTTATGTGCCCAGTTTACAAAGAAATTGAAACAATGTTGATGATCTGCAGTTTATTTACTCATGTAAAACAACCTAACTTCCTAATTTTAAAGGCTTTATAGGTGTAATGACCTTCATTGTGTCATGACTAATTGTTATATCCTGAAATTCATCTTTGACAAAGCAGCACAAATTTTCAACACTTTCCTTTACTTATCATAATATAACTTAGATTAATTCTAAGCATTTAGCTTTATTTCATTTTCAAATGACTTAACTTGACCTTTTTTGCTGTATTTTTCAATTGCTTATGTCTTGTTAACTGTATTTCATGTAATTCAACTTGACTTAGCTTTAACTTTACTTTGTTTCATTGTGCTTGAACTTCTTTTACTTACTTTACCTAATGTTGTTTTACTTCACTTTAGGTGTGTTTGTCATTAGTATAACGTTACTTTTCTTGTTTTTGCTTTACAATGCTGTACTATCCTTAACTTTTCTTTACATTAAGTTCATTTTCATTCTTTATTACATTGCTTTGGTTTAATTCATTTATATGTTGTGCTCTACTTATTCGTTCATCAGGGCAAGCATTTATTTGTTGTAAAACTAAAATTAATTGTTGCTGAAACGTGAAACACTAGTTATCTTAGTTCTTCAACATTCTTACTTGTTTCAACGTCCTCTTCTTGTTTGAAGATAAAGATCGGAAAAATGACAATAATGATAATAAATCATATTTAATGGTATCTTATTTAGGTATAAGTCAATAAAAGCTCATTTCATACATATGTACTTTGATAAAATTCCTTTCAGAGTATATACGAAAAAGACCCAGAAACATAATAATGTACAATTTGAACTTTATATCATTATATCAATTCTATTAAGGAGGAAAAAGACAATTTACAAAATATACAAGATGTGCACATTAGCTATAATCAAATGAACAGTGAGAGGATCAATTTTGATCTCCCAGCCCAAAAAAATGTCTCTTTTGTTTGTATGACAAACATTGGGGGCAGAGGATGGGTTCGTGAGCTTTAAGTGCTGGTGAAATCAAGGAGTATGCTGGTTGGTTATATGTAATATTATGTAATATTCGGAAGTGTGTCCAAGACATCTGAGAATTCCCTTCAACACATTCCCCCGTGCTTTGCCCCTTCAGCATATAGCCAGACCCCTGACTGAGAACAGGAAGATAGAATACATTCCTCTTTACACCAAACTCAATCCTTTAAATCTCTGCAGCAAATCATACATACATAACAAGGTAACAAGATATTTACAAAGTGCCAAAAATAAACAAATAAGCTTTAAATTTCAATGTGTGGAAACTGGAGAGTGCCTCTATCAACAATATGTGATAAAGAAAAGTGATCCAGACAGGATGTTTATATAAAATAATACAAAAAGCCACGGATATATTTCAACCCAATTTCTGGTGTAAAAATGTTTGACAGAATGCATCATATTGTCCACAAGTGGCACATCATAACAGCGGTCTAATTTCAGATGCCATATTTATGAAACAAAAATACATAATTACCTTAATAGTTCTGGCTTCACTAAAATGTATGTACAGGCTCCCTTTTTGCTTAAACATGACTCACATATGATCATTTATCACTATTGGTCCCTAATTATTTATTGTGTTGTTCTACAATACTCATCCTTCGGCTGCTTCTTAGTGATGGTCCAGTGATACTATATAAACTTCAATGGACAAACTGAAATAGACTCGATTCCTTTTTACACTCGATATAATGAGCAAAAAACCATATGATCTGTCCAAGACTCTAATAGTAACTTTACTAAATAAGGTTACCTAAAATAATGTTTCTTATGAGGTGATGAGAGTTATGTCCATGAGTTTTTTGTCTCAAAAACATTGCATATATATAAAAAAAATCTGTCTATTTACTGTCCCGATTTGTCCTTCTCAAAAACATTCTTCTTATTGCACAATATCTCGTCCCTCGCTGTTCAAGGAAGTCCTGCCTTAGGACCAGAAAGTCTGTGTGTAAGCTTCTTTGTGTAATGTGTAATTCTTTGTAGAACAAGTCTCTTCCTTATGGGTCAATGCGAAAGGCCAACAGTTTGTCAGAGTGCAAGTTGTTGAGGGTTCGCAGGTCAGGCAGGCACAGCAGGAGTTTGGAGAAGAGGCCGGAGTCGTCTGGACGTCGGCGAGTGATCAATGACCGAAGAGCGCGGATAAGCCCGTCCTGTAGCTGCTCTACGGCTCTCATGTCTGAGATGCCAGTGCGATCTGAGAGAAACAGAGGTTAACAGTGTGAGCTGTTTACATAGTTAATTTATAGTCTCATTTCAGAAAATATTTCTCACTACTCTGCAGCATACACAGTGCTTTGCAAAAATATTCATTCGTTCATTTTGTCATGTTTAAAGCATATCAATGTATCTCAATGGGATTTAATATAATAGACCAACACAAAGTAGAGCTGTAATTGTTGTAATTGTAATTGTGAAGTGGAAAGAAAATGATGAATGGCTTGAAATTTTCCGTACAATTAAAAATGTCTTTTGAGTATCTAGCAATTTTGCACATCAAGAAGCTGGAGCGTTTACTCATTCTTCTTTGTAAAATAGCTCAAGCTATGTTAAATTGAATAGAAAGTATGTGTGAATGTCAACACTGGCCACATATTTTCACCTAGATTTAGGTCTAGACTTAGATTAGGCCCTTATAACACATGAATATGTTGTGGTCTAAACCATTCCATTGCAGCTCTGGTTATTGATTTAATGGTTACTATCCATTCTCCTGGATGGTAAACCTCTAGTACTTTCTCAGATGTTTTTGAACCTCTAGCAGGTTCTCCTCCGGCATTGATCTGTTTGAAAGTCTATTCATCTTCATATCAGCTCTTAACAAGTTCACTACCACTACTCAAAAAAAGCATTCTCAAAGACATAATGCTGCCACATTCATGTGCCATGCTGGTGATGATGTTCAAGTGATGTGCAGTGTTAGTTTTCCACAATAATTCACACCTGAATTGTCTGGTGTGTACCTTGTGTTCCTGATGCTCTTTTCTCTGTAGTCTTACCAATTCATTTTCAGAGGATACCATAAACAGCTATATTTATTTGAAAATTAAATTACCTTCAGTTAGGCTAATTAGTTATACATTAAGTGATATCTGAAGGCATGTAGTTGCATTGGGTTTTATTTAGACGCATCAGAATAAAACGAATCAAATGAAAACTATAATTTTTTTTCTACTTCACAATGTTAGTTTGTAATTCTCTATCACAATGACTCCCAATAAAATAAATAGAGATTTTTGTTTGTAATGAGAATAACAATCACTTTTGCATGGCACAGTATATCTGTTGTTTCTCTCACCTGCAGAAACTAGCACCACAGCCATGAATAGGGCCATCTCATCGGGCTCCAGTCCCAGGGAGCCCAGCTTCTCGCTGAATTCAAACATCGCATCTAGAAGAGACTCCATGCCCAAGGCTCGCAAAGTTGACAGGGGGTATGTTTGGCCATTTAGGAAGGTCACTGTACGTTGCTCAGCATTGAACAAAGTGCAAAACCTCACCATAAGAACCTAAACAGAAAACAACTAAATCAGTGGATGTAGAAAGAGCGCAACACATATTTTGCATTTAAAGTGTGCAAAAAAAAAAGGGGGGGGGGGGGGGAGGATAATATTAAGATTACCTGGAAGGTGCCGGACTTTAAAAGCATGACTTGGTCCTGTTGGCTTAGCTCTTGGAATCCGGGGATGCCCTTTGCAAACTCCACCACCTCTTTAACAGCAGGTGTGAAACACTGAGAAAAGGACTCCCATATCTCCTGACTTGTTCGCTCTGCTCCTGATACAGGGCACGCATTGAGTGGACAGGCCTGGAAGGGAAACAAAAACAAACACAAAACCATTAATTGCCTGCCACATGAGATAAGATCCAATGATCAGATTTGTTTAATTCTCACACGTACCAGCACTTTAGCACCTGGTGCTAATTTCCAAGGACAAGAGGGCTGGTTTTGGGCGACTTCTCCAGTCGGAAAACTGTTATGATTGGTGAAGCTGACCCTTTGTCCCATTGCAGCGTTAGACTGGTTGTGATTTTGATTTGTTGACACTAAGTAAGAATAGTGATTGTTGTCCACTTTGTGAAATGCAGGTTGGTTGTCATTAGAGGCAACAGGGCAGATGGTTGCATGGGAAACAGGGCAGGACTGATAACTCTGGGTGGAGCTGGGATGAGATGATGGCTGGAAACTACCATCCTGAGAAAAAGTAGATGTATTGTTGTTGTTGTTTTTGCTGCTGCTGGAAGTGGAAATACTGTTCCTGTTGGATGATCTCTCATGGCTGTCGCTGCCGGTGAAGATGTCCCGATAGGCTCTAGAAATGGTCCCGATGGCCTCTTTTGAGTTGCAGTCATCTGCGCTGGTGGTACTGTCCCTCACTGAAGAGTCCATCTCCATGGCAGCTGACTCATTCAGGCTGTTCATGTAGCTCTGCATCTCATCAAGAAGTCGCTGCTTCTCCCGTTTAGGAATGCGGCCAAAACGGACAGCTAGGGATGACATGAATATTGGGAGAAAACATTAAAACTTGGACTGGCATGTTTTGTCCTTTTACTTCTGTTTTTCTAATTTAAAATAATCACCAAACTATAATTTCCTGGTCCCTCTGTACATATAGAATATTCAGCAAGTAAACAGTTAAAATGATAAAGACACAAAAGTTCAGTGAGAGGACTATGGGGAAGTATTGTAAAACTGCAAGAGGAAGCTGTAATCTTTCAGACATCACACATATCAATATGTTAAGATCTGAGCAAGTTTTGAGTTGAACTTGTGCTTTTTTATATCCCCACCTCTTCCTTCTCATAGAACCTATCAACTGGCGAGGCTATTTATAGACCCCCTGCTGCCATCTGCCTCATTTTCCTCTCCATCCAGCCTGTCTCTCCTCCTTATCCAGTACTTCCTCCCTTCAAACTTTAAGTAGGGCACTGGGGCAGCGTGAGTACGATGTCAATGGTATGAAGGTTGTTGGGATGGGGGTCATAAACAGAGGAGACAGGTTTCTGATTCGCATACGAGTCAAGGAGACAATGACAAAAAAGGTGAAAAAGGTTGACATGAAAGACGGGGGAAACATGGAAAGTAAGAAAGAGAAAGTGTGGGACGTTGTGTCTGTGTGTACCCACAAAATAGAGTTTGATGAGGCAAGAAAAAAATTTAACTGGTGCAACTTCAAAGACTTTTGCAAGTAAGGGAAGGGAGGGCGGGTTCATTTCAATAGCATCATTCTTTACATGGAACTGAGGTAAAGATAATTACTTTAGAAACAGATAAACATTCTAAGTATACATTTAAATGTAAGCATCAAATAATAACAACAGTTTAAAGTGCTGATTTAAAATGAATAAATGGCTAAAACATACTACTATTTAAATGTTTAAAATCGCCATTAAACTTCAGGAGAAGGCTGCAACAAAATTCTGCATATTCAGTACACAGGATTTTAGTTTGGTCTACAGCTGCGGAGCACAGAAACTACAAACTTGCTCTTCTTCTTAAATTTTGTTTTCTGATGACCCTAAGGATCTAAATGACTCATGTCACACAGGAAAGGCCTTATGAATCAAAAAATGTTTTCTAATTCTATCTTTCTACAAAAATTGAGCCAGTGAAGGGATTTGACACGATTAATTTCCCTGGTGTTGGTCAGAGCTCTGGCAGCAGTATTTTAAGGGCTGCTTCAGAGACTACAAGAAAAATACACCATAACAGTAATCTAACTCATTCCCAAAGTTTTCTGTGTCCTTTTTTTAACGGAAAAAGTTACATTTATTATTTTTTAAAGATTATTTCAGGGTAGTAAAAATCTTTACATTTTTATTCAAATTTAGGTCAGAGTCCAATACGACAGATAGGTATTGTGCAACTGAGTATTGATAAGGAAGAAATACATAGGGTTGACGCATTTGATTGTTTAGATTTATGACTGTTAACTTAAATAAAATAAAAATGATATTCCAAAAGAGATTTGAACCAATTTAACAAAGTACTGGACAATAACACCTACTTTTTAATTCTTTCAGTTAGTATATTATGATAATTTGTAGTAAAGAGAGCAGTGTAAGAAGAAATGCAAATACATGTATTGCATTTTATAATTTTTTTAGTTTTTGTACTTTGAATGAATATTGTAGGATAACAATTATTGGTCTGTAAAGACTGGAGTTGTTCTGGGGTGCTTGGGTGAGGATGTGCTCCCCAGATTAGAAGGAGAATGGGGTCATAAAACCTTATTGCCCCAAAGAGGAAGCAAAGGAATATTTAGGAGGAGTAAATGGCCATTTCATCTGTAATAAAATGTGATTTTTAAACTGCATTTCTTTAGATGTCTCTGTTAGATCCATCAGACAGACAGCTCCTTGCGTTATTATGGATGCAAATAAAGACTTCATTTTATATAAACTCAGGGCTCTTGGGTCTCCTTGTGAAGGTATTTGAACTCTGACAAGCAATAAGATCGAGTAAAGCATAGCTCATTCTTTACCTAGAGCGACATCTAAGTCTGCAGTCAGGCAATAGAGGTTTAATGTAAACCCATGTTATGAAAACTGTTTTCTTAAATGCATATGAATGATTTTTTTAGGTCAAATGTGCTGTAAAAAGTGTCACCACATTTAGCAAGTATGCACTCCTCTCGCTGTTGCCTGCAGAAAGTTTTTATGAGGATGCACACAATATGAGATTAATCGCTTATGCTTGAAAAGAGGCAAATGCAAACCAGTGAGCTTTTGCTCTAAATATGACGCTCTAGTTAGAGAAATAAAGATGAACGTGTGCCACTCTGCCAACAGACATAGAACATTTGCTTATTGCAGAGACTAACGTTGCACAGCTGCCTGCTGGTGTGAAATCAAGGTGTACTATTTATTGTGGGCTGCAGGCAGTTGCATGTGGTTTTCCTGTTTTCGTAATGGTTGAAACAGAGCAAAAAATGGGTTTCTAGGTTGTGGTCCCGAACAACTTCAAAAATCTTCCCCCATTGAGGGTCGGCCTGACTGCCTCAATGTCGAGCTGCAGTTTTGCCACCTGATTTTCTCTGTGCACCAGAAGTGTCAAGCACATGCAGAAATAACACTAACCTCTTTACTAGATTAGGCAATGCGGAGTGCTGGAGGATGGAGATAAGCGGAAACCATACTGAGAGGAAGAAAACAGGCAAACTACACCATACAAGTAGGTCAAGATGTGTGAGTAGACTATGGGGACAAGCCTCTATTGTTTTTCTAGGTCAACCAAACTGTTCCTTTTAATGTCGGATGATAGGTGATCAATCAAGGTTCAGCTATCAGAGGTAATACTAAGTGATAGGAGAGCTGTGCCCGAGGAAGGCTGTCACAATGATGTTTTCTGCATGCTTTGCTTAATTGCTGTCCTGTCCCTTATTAACAACAAGATATGCATACATACACAAGGTAATCAAGCTGACCCTGTTCCAATTTCCCAAAATAATTCCTGTGTTTGCTGCAGTTTTTCCAATGATAGATAGCTTGAGGGACTTCAGGGCTCCTTTTCTCATAAATCACTGTCCAAGGGATGGGTGCAGGAGAGCTAAGGGAACAGAGTAGGAACATAAAGGGGTGGGGGGAGTGAGAGGATAAAGGTAAGTGTGTTGCGGGAGGATGCTGCAAAGGGCAGCAAAAAGACACTCAGAAACTTAAGTGATTTGTGGCAATGGGGTGACAAAATAGAAGCGAATGACAGGTACAGGTCCTATAATGAGAAAGTAAATGAGCTAGTGGCATGATGACCCAGAAAATCTTCTCTCTCAGAGACCTACATACAGTACACTGACTTGCTTTCTGGCTGTCCATTTCTCTGCTGCCTGGGCTAATCAGAACACTGTGACATTTTGGCAGCGCTGTACGGGCTTCTCTCTCATTAAACAGAAATATGTCATGATGTCTCACCATCTCTCGACATGCCGACGGAGAGGCATTTCTTGAAACGGCAGTGCTGGCATCTGTTACGGTTCATCCGCATGATCAGACAGTTCTCGTTCTTCACACACATCTTGTAGTTGATGTTCTGCTGGATGCTGCGGCGGAAAAAACCCTGACACAAAAACAGACATGTAAGTGTCATAGAAATGTTGACATTTTAATCACTGGAGTTGTTTTCTCTTTTTTTTTTCTTGTTAGTGTCTCACCTTGCAGCCCTCACATGCATGCACTCCATAGTGGAAACCAGATGCAATGTCTCCACAAACTTTACAGAGCAGGACCATTCCACCGGTCTCTGAGAATGGGAATAAAAAATAGATTTAGACCATCTGTTAATAAAAAGAGAGAAGAAACACATACTTTATATGTTAATAAAAAGAGAGATGAAACACTTACTGGTGAACGTTCCTGCAATCCCACAGGGCCTTTTTCCTGCAATGGGATGTGCATAGGGTTGCTGTTGAGCAGCTGTGGCTGTGGAAGCACTGTAGACCTCTGGGAACTGGAATACCAGTTTGGAGGTCGGGGTGTTGCTCCCAGTTGCCCTGCCCTGCCTGAGCGTCCCAATCTCTGTGAAGGTAACTTCTTCAGGAGATGAAGGCTGGGAGTGTGAAGAGGGAGACTGTGTTTGGTATCCACTGGAGGGGCTTCCAGGGCTCGGGCTGGCGCTGCCTGAAGATCCTGCATATAGGATGACTCCACCGCCTGCATAAAAGAATGAGGGACATTGAATCTCAGAGTTAAGAAACATTAGACTTAGGTGACGCTTATAGTGCCATTCAACCTTCAACTTTTTTAATAATTTGCTTTATACAACAAGTAAGAAGAAAACAAATTACCCTTAATGTTTTTACCTGTTTGTTTTTTTAAACAATTCTGTCTATGTCATGTATTTTTTACTAAATGAAAGTGGAAAGAGAAAAAAACATCCTTGTATGGAGTCAGGGTATCAATTGAGGAATGAACTTGACTAAGGTGTTCTATCCCTAGTTTTATATTGAAAACTGTAGCTCAGCCAGAGCTAATAAATTAATTTAATTGAACTCTGATATTTGTAGAGACATGCACAGGCATGGGCTTTTACTTAAAATAAATAAATAAATAAATAAATGTTTCACTTGAACCCAACAGAATTTTGAAAGACTTGTGGAGAGCCTATCATTAAAGTTGTGATTAAAGTTTTTTTTAATCATATATTGGTTTCTGAATTTCATCAAGCACTAAGTTTATAAAAAAAAAAATAAAACAAATATGGTTTCATAAACCTTCCTGAGTGCAACTCAACCGGCATAATGCGCGATCAAGCGGATAAATAGGCTCTATAAAAACTGCAGGCAGAGTGTCAGCCAAATCTTTTCGCTGGATGCACCATCTGAATGTTGCTTTTAGTAAATAATTCCTCTGCAGCTTCAGTGCACTGTCCAGGTTCGGTCTTATATGTTGCATCTCTCGCATCTCCCGTTTCTCTTTCCCTTCATCTCAGTCGCTGTGGATGAGCTGAGACTCGACCTCACGTGTCAGCGGGTTACGCTGCCTCCTCCGCTCCAATAATAGCCGCGCTCCCGTGGCACCGTGCCCAGCTTCAGCTAACATCACGACACCTGACCGCCGACTCACATGCATGGGCTCCTGACACGGTTACTGCTCGAACCAAATCCGCAGTCCCGTGTAAAACCACGCCAATCGGAAGTCTGAATCTGTGTTTATAAACAAACTATGAAGCGGCCAGGGCGTGAGTTGGCGCAGAGGACCGAGCCCTTGCTGTCTGTGCACAACAAAAGTTTAGGAATTTCGAGTCGAGTTATTTGCAAAGAAAATACATTAACTGTATAAACTACAATAAATAACTGAAGTCTGAGTAGTAGTGAATGTTAAATTGAGTACTGGCTGTTTTAAGTGATAGCTTACATAGCCTATAAAGCCACAAAAAAAAAATACTAATATCCCTGCACAGGCATGTGAGACATTCCTTCATTCAACACATGACAAAGTGGAGTCAGACTAGTTGTTATACATTTGGCCTCTGTAAGTGAAACAAACCAACCACTCAGCTGCACAAGTTACAATACAAGCTCAATTGTTTCAATAATCCCCAGACCAGCACGTGTTGGTGGATTTGTTGACTCATGCCAAAGTCATATCCAGCAGACAGAGCTCTGCCTTACTTCTCATGAGCTTAAATGCACACAGTTAAATGCCCAGCCTCCCACTCCACGCCAACACATTGCATGTCCACCTGAAGACTCACATGTACAGCTGACTTGTGTTTATGATTGACCTCAAGAGCCGTTAAAACAGTCAATTAATAATCCCTTTGGCTTTCGGCTTTTTAGTAGTCATGCAGGAGGTTGGTTGACAATATAATCTAGGCTATAAAAGGCTTTTATAGCTGAAACTAATTTGGCAGTCAAGTTGGCAATAATGCAAATCTATTTTATTACTTGTTTTTGTAAGCCTGCAATATTTTAACACGACTATTAGATGATTTCTAATGTATTTATATGTACAGGCAGTTCTTTTGTACTTATTCGGTGTATCAGTTGATACAAAATATTAAATAAAATCAACAGGATGCAAATCAGGATTCCAAGGAGCAGGGCTCATTCAAAATGTTGGATCTAAGGAAACAAACAAGACTTCTTAAGGGATCTCTGATAGATCAATGAGAGCAAAGGAGAAACTATGTCTAAAAGTCACAGTGTTCTTTCCAGTGAAAACCAAACACAGTATGTCTGTGTAACTGCCTTGTACCCATTATCACGCACATTATAGTGTAAAAAGGTGATGGGTGTGACTTCCATCCCAGAGCCTGGGCCAAGCTTTGACTGATCAATCATGAACTTCTGTCTACATTAACATATTCTACACTTAGTGTGACTGTAAGTTGAAGCTTTGCTGAAATCTGATATTGGAACAGGACAGTGATCCCAAACAGTTGCAATTCTACAACTTGAACATTGGAAAAAAAGTCATTTTGAAATATATTGACAGTATCCTAAGAAGGCTATACTTAAACAAATGCATGCACACCTCATTGAACTATGAATAATACGCCCAAACCCCTCTGTAACTTTTAAAGACCCTGATAAGATAATTCAGGATCTATTCATTGCTGCTACAGGTTGTTTTATCTAATAATAGTGTGGCTTTTTCTCTCTCCCCCATGGCGTTTGGCTCATCCATCCAGCCATTATCTTCTGCTTATCCAGAGTCGAGTAACGAGGGCAGCTACTTAGGCAGAGGGCTTTTGGCTCACTTTTTTTTAATATAAATAACTAAATGTGAATATGTTTTGTGCTTTTTTAATTGACATATTTACTATATTGTAAGAGCTGGTAAAGATCAGATCCTGAAAGGATTAAAATTATTTCAAACTTATTTGCTTTAAATGTGCTGTAATATGTTAATATGTAATTTATACATTGTTCAATGACTCTTTGCTGCAGGTATCACTTACCTAACTACTGCAGAAGGCTGTTATTACACCCAATTTTCCCAAACTCAGAATCCCCTCTTTATTTTTTCACATTGTAATGTGTTTTCCCATACCAACAAGAGCGACTAGGGTCCACCCTGTCATATCAAAACAGTTACAGTATAGGTTAAAGATGACATCTTATATTAAGTCGAGCATTCCTTTAGCCTACTCGTGCAAACTATAATCAGTGACTGCAGGCGGGGAGGCAGAGAAACGTGAGCAGTGAGCAACTCAATAGAGTCAAGCACGTTGTTTTCTGTTCCTATCTTTTCTTTGTGCACCTGATAGTATGTGGCGGACTTTGGATACAAACATTACCAGTTTATTTGCCTCCTGAAAGACTATTTACACCATAAAAATAAATTCTAGAGGATAACAGACATAATCTTTTAAAATGATAAACATTTTAATTGAAGCATATTTGGTTGTCAGTGTGATTTAATAATCATTTTACAGTATTTCAGTTCAATGTTTCAAAACCATGGGAAATAGCATATTAACATGCTCATGAGTTAGCTGAATGAGGAACAGCTGTTAGCAATACAAGCTAAGACGCATGCATTTCTCTGCATTTTGGACTCCTAAACACTATAGAAGCATTCTCATTGTAAGATGATATACTGTGTAAAAGATTGAACACGATTATCATGTTAAGAAACTAACTTATCTTTTTCTACTGAGGTACCACATGAGTGACAGCCATGTTGAATTTTGAGGTCAAGCTTGGTGAGAAAAATCTGTTTTCTGGTTGTTATAAAAAGCTTGAGAACCAGTGGTGTAGAGTGGGGCCATGAGTTATTTTGTGCCTTTTCTGGCTGTGAGCACTTGGGTGTTTGCAACAGACTTCATTACCACAGGCTTGTGTAAGTAGGTCAATATCACAGGAACTTGATAGAACTGCATCTTTGTGCCTCTAGCACCTCTTGAAACTGGTTGCCATCACACTGCAGCAATTACCTATCCTCACATTTAATATAGGCTGAATATCATAAAGAGCAAATCAGGTTGAAAGTATTTTATTGAGTTAAAAATGGCTAATACAAAGATAGGGGGAGGAATAAGCTTCTGTGTTTGAAGGCTACAGACTTATCTGCAATCTGTTGCAGATTTATCTGCATCATCTGATGCAGAGTCACGTTATCGCGGAAACCCACTCTAAGCGGATGTGTACCCTGATCTAATGCGGACAGATGTTCAAGTCTTGAAATCCAGTCACATTCTACCACATACATTCCGTGATTCAAACGAGGGAGAGAATGAGACGAAGGGAGGGAGATTAGAGAATAAAGTTCGGGAGGAAAACAGAGCATGCGGAAGAGAAACGTGACCTAAGAGGGGGGAAAAAGTTAATGCACGGAATCGCTGACCCACTGACCAAGCTCTTCCCTGCTGTCACTGTAGGCGGCATTAAAGCAGCAGCAGCAGAAGAGTCCGTGAGGCGGCAGTAGGGGAGAGGAGGGCCCGGCTATCTCACGCGCTGCACGCGGCTCTGAAAGGAAGGCCACGTGAGGGAGGCTTTTGACGAAATTTCCTTTGGGAAGATATGAAACAGCGCTCCAGCAAGGAAACACAGCCTCAGCAGCACCCCTAGGGGGCGTGTGATTAAAGGGCGTTAAATAGAGCAGCATGCTTTGCAAACGGGTGGTCCGACAGCGCACCAACTACAGCGCCGCCTGCACTGTCAGTAGACGGCAGGTCGAAATCTGGCCCATGTGTGTCCTCTAATTTCTCATCATTCGCATAATATATCCAATAAGCATTTCATTTTTATCTCAGTTTCTCACAGTTAACGATGTATGCTTTAATGCATGCACTAAATAATAAAAATGAAAATATAACAATGTTATTATATTGTCATATTTTAAGTGGGCTAAGTAATTAATTAATTATGATTTCAATCTCGTAACCTATTTTTAAGATCAAATCTATACTTATATAGGCTGCTTTATTTATAGCGTACAGCAAAAAATAGGACACTCACTATTTTTAAAATAAATGACGCTTTAAGATGTTTTGTGTTACAGTTCTGAAAACATTAGCATACTTCAGATTGTGTGAATATATATATATATATATATATATCTTTTACATTTACCTTGTAAGATTAACTAAATAGATCATGTCGAGGACGTGAACGCAAAAATGCACTGAGCCACCAGCAGGGGAGTGTAAAAGCAAAATTCTAAAGAACTTCTGCAGCTTAACAATCAGGTCAAAACTGATACATTTTTTGCAAACATTTACACATCGAGTTTTAATTTTCTTTCTCACTTTATGGACCATGCATGTTTTTTTAAATATGATTTTCCCACAACCTTTTGATTTTATCCAGACTTAACAGCTACCATTCATCTCAAGATTGATGAATTCTACACAGTTCAACTCAATTGTCCTCACATGCTTTCTCCGAAGGAAGCATTTCAGCAAAGTTAATGATTTAATGCAATCCAATGTATGTCGTTAAAGTTTAATATGTATTGGAAAGTTTAAAGGACAAATAGGCACCGTTTATTTCCAATCATATAGAAATATATACCAAAACGAATCCAAGTTTGAATAATCTAATAAGCAGAGTCAGATTCATTACTTGTATTCCAATTGAATTGCATTTATAGTACAAAACAGTCAGATTTTGATTATTTGTCTTCAAGTAGTAGTGCAGCTTTTAGCCTATATCGTACAGCCAAACGTTTTCAACCATCTCTGAATTCCCAAGACTCAGTATATACATTGATTTTATCTTCTAAGTGATCAAAGTGGTTCTGGTCAATAGATTTTAAGGTTTTCTAAGGGCTTTTCTTTGGACATTTTGTGCTTTTTCACTTTACACCTGACCATGACAGCATTAGGCTAAGTCATTCATTGTGTCACATTCCTGAACTATTTTTACTCATGGTAAAGCTTTGTTATTACTTATAAGATATGCATTGGTATTAAAGTGAAACATACATGAAATTACGGCAACTTTTTGCACAAACGAACGTAAAGTATAATCACAGCAGCGAAAGGCAATTTAATTTAAATAAAAAGCTTGAAAAGGTCTGCATCCTTATTGACTGATTAATACTACAGCTATGATAAGCTATTATTGTTCCCGTGAGTTCCACTTAAACCCGCTGGTACACTCATGAGTTCATAGAGAAACAAGGTAATTTCAGAATAACATGTTGACAGAGCTCAGGGTGTTCCCATCACCTGCACCGGAACGTGACGCTGTTGTAAATTATTGACCAGCAATTAGGACAGAGTCAAGGGCACGCGCTCATTTGGCAGACGTCGAGAGACCGCCGACTTATGACGCCTCTTAGCAGAAAAAAATACAGTCCGTTTACAAAATTTTACGCGGCATCCAGATCGCCTTGATAACGCAAACGCACACCTTTCAGTGCGCGCCTCTATTTTTAACCCTTTGAGATGGGGCAGTGTTTTCACTCAGCTGAGGTGCTGTCAGATTTAATTGCTGCAACAGTCTGGTTACTGTAGCTGCACGTGAGTTTGTTTTCATGTATAACTACAGGAAGTGGCCAACCTCACTACAACCGCGAGCGGTTCGCTCCGAAAGCTCGAGTCCGCGCCTCGCAAACCAAAGTTCTATACACACATGCAGCAAGCCAGCTCATGTCATAAAAAACATTCAAACTCGTTGACTGAAGAGCATTTCTATTTGAGACTAAATCACTAGACACGGCGATATAAAAAAAAAATCATAATCCAATTGAATGCATTCACTACTTAAATTCAAAGGCGAAAGGGACATTTATAAAAAGATAGAATAAACAAATAAAAATAAGCAAGATTTTTTTACTACAAATTGCATTCTTAAAGGTCTGTTTATTATTTATTTTATTATTTAATAGAAATAAATAGTTTTGCAGATATAAAATACTCATAATCGCAGCAAATCCAGTAAAACAGTCAATTGTAAAAAAATAAAAAATAAGAAAAGTCCTATCTTACCTGGGCTGTTGTCCATCTCTATCCTGTTACTGTTGTTGATTATACTTCACGGATGTCAGGGGATGCCTTTTCGCGGGAGCAAATGTCTGTTTGTCAAAAAATTGCTCTGCAGAAAACACCTGCTCCATAGAGCGCGGAAACTGGAAGAAGTGATGAAGAGGCGCTCAGTGCACGTCAGAGTCACGGTGCAGGTAAGTCCCTCTCTGCAATCAGCTGCGTGTCTCCTCAGAGACACCTGGATGCCTGTTTGCGTTCTGCTTAACTGCAACCGCACAGCTGTGGAGAGCGCGACTGGTGATGCACGAGAGAAGACTGAGCAATTCTCATTGTTACCAAGAAAGTGGAGTCAGCAAATCCCTGACCGATGCGAGAGTGTCAGACATGACATACACACCCACTGAAACAAACACCCACATCAATCACGTTTGCAGGTGAGTATAGGGAATGTGACCGCCTTTTTTCTTTGGTCACAGCTTGAGTAGTTGTGCCTGGTGTGTATGGGGGGGATTTGGCTCTCTCTCGGAATCTCTCAGTCCCCTCCTCTGCTTCTTTCCCCCCTCCCTTCCCCTCTTCTCACACTTTATGCGTTTTCATTGGAGGGGATCTGGAGCTGCAGGGATGCGCTTATTCGACCGTGCGTTCAGTAAAGCCACGCTACATGTGCTCTCTACATGTGCCTGAGAGAGCGCTGTCCTACTGATACACATTTTATGCAAAATACAGAGCGTGTGGTGCGGGGAGGGATAAGGCGATTGGAGGAGGAAGCACATGGACGAGGGGCGTGGCTCACCGTGACTGTTTGCTCTCTGACAGGCAACAGAGCTGCTAAAGGGATGATAAACACTGAGCCGTGCCAAATACCGCGCAAGTGGCAACTTTAAAAGCCATGTGCGCACAGGAATGAAGATGTGCAACTGGGCCAATGACACCCTAACGGCATGCTGTTGGAGCGACACACAAACCTCTATTAATATTTACATAGCTCAGTTTTAAAGGGAAAAAAAAGTGTTTTGCTTTTATTTTTTATTAGTATCGTAAATACCATAATAAAACTAATTGTCGAATGAACATGGATAATCTGCCTGTGTGATACAATTCAAAGTTATCAATGAATAATAAACCATCTGATACAAAACTTGATATGCAGTTTGTAGAACGCGCCCCTCAGTGTCAATATATGGTACTGACGAATGTCGATTTTAGATTTTTAGTCCAAAAGTAGATGATTGTAGGTGTAAAGCCAGGTTTTCAGTTTCCAAATGCTTTAAAAACAAATCTTCAGTGTCGTAATGTAATAAAACTTTTGTTATTTTTGTAATTGGCCAACTTAAGATCCCACTGATCCATTTAAGGCAGTGGTCCGCAGCCTGCAACTATAGAGTCACAAGTAGGTGTTTAATCCCCTTACGGTTACTCGTAATAACCGAAAGTGTTCTCAAATTTAATTAAAAAAAATTATGAAGTGTAATCGAATAGCTCATTTGAGTTCTTCAATCGGAACATTTAAATTAAAATCTAGAAACGTAATGAAAATAATGGAATCAGGGTTATATGTTCTTGCTAAAACGTGTTGCATTATCAGACTGAAGTCTTCAATGTTGGCACTTCCTCCTAAAAATGCACAAAACTAAACTTTCTTCGTTTAACTAGAAATGTTTTTTCCCCACGTTATCAACATCTTGATGTTTTTTTAACCATTAATTTCTTTAAAATGGTAAGTAAAAAAAGTAGGTTGCATTATAATACTTGAAAAACGTTCTGTTTTCCAAGGCTCAAGTACAGGTTGAAGGTTTAGACAAAACTTGTATAGAAGTGAGAGCAAAACTTTAGACCACTGATTTAGGATTGAAAGAATGTATCAGCACATCCCGAAAATGGTTTGGGTAGGGTATGCTGAGGTTAGCTGGTTGGTTGGTTAAAAGGGCTTTCGATCCTATGACTTACAAAGTTTTTGTTCAGACATTGGTTACTTTTTCTACTCCTATTGGATACGCTTTAAGTTTAGTGTTAAAATCAAACTCTGTAAGGGACTTCAAACTGAGAGCTCATCTAAAAGCCCTGTCTCCATTCAGATGAGATATTCTTGTAACAGCAGGTAAAGCATCATACTGAGTGGCTGTCATTAGGTGCTAAGGAACAAGGCACTCTTGTAAATAACATAGTGCCTGGCCATTAAAAGCTTTGTATGCAATAAGAAAGATTGTAAATTCCTATGTAAACTTTGCAAGTGAAGCTATAGTGTAGTGATGCCAAGAAAGGAGAAATGTGATCTCTTCTTTTGGACACCTGTCAGAAGTCTGGCTGTAGCATTCTGGATCTGCTGCATGATCATAGGGGGTATGGGTGGGGGTGACCCAAAAAAAAAACAACACAGAAAATTACTGAATACCACAATTGTGTGCACCAATTTTCAGCATAAATTTGGAATAAGATTTTCCTAAAATTCCAAATAAGTGTGCTGGCTAAAATGTTGCAGAAATTGAAAAGCAATTAAACGGTTGGATACTGAATCCCAGACTGTTTCTTGACCGAAAACATCTATAACACTTTTAGCCAATTTCACAAAATGAGAGGTAATCCTTTTTCTTGTTTCTTCAAAACAATAATGTAATTTAAATAAAATATCATTATAACAGTGCTTCAGTTAATAAAAAGAAGTGATTATCATCAACTGTGAGACACTTTCAAGTTGGATGGAAAAACTTCATTCAGATCTTTTATTACAAAATAAATATACATGGTTTTGGCACAACCTTTTCCAAGGATTTAGAAACAAATGAATACATTGGTATTTTGGTGTTTTAGTGTATTATAGTCTACATTTAATTACAGCTAAAATGAAAAAAGATATTGTTCAAAATTGACAGGATGATCTGGTTTAGAACAGACATATCAGGAAATATTAGGACATCCTTCAAAAGCAATGATTCCTAAAAGAGCCCAAATAGCTCCAAGAACTCACTGACCACACAGAGGAGGCTACAAAAGATTTCATAACAACACCTGGAGTTTTCAGACCTTACTTGTCACAGTTATGGTAACGGTTTAAGAACAACAAAGAGTCTTGGCAAAAATTACATTCATTCTAGAGTTACAGGGCCCAAACTAACACAAAACAAAGACCTGCCCCCCAATCTAGTTTGTCTTCAAGACTTTTATGGAAACAACCGGTAAACTCACAAGACAAAACATGCGTTTTTTTTCTAAACTTTGCATCATGTTATATCTAGCAGAAACCTCTGAAGGAGAATTTCAGTTTGAGTCCCTAAGCTCAATTTTACTCATGTTATGCTGCAGGGCAAGGCAAGGCAATTGTATTATTCATGCAGCACACTTTCAACAACCGAGTAATTCTAGGTGCTTTACATGATTCGTAGAGACACAAGACATGATGCAGAACAAAGCATGAAAAGCATACAATACAACATTATTCAAAATTACTTTTGCACTCTCAGGAGGTCAGATAACCTTCTGGATCCAGACCGTCGTTCTGGTCTGGCTGTGCACAGCTTCATCTGATTGAGGAGGTCTCACGGACCCATGACCCCAATGAACCATGGCAAAACGGCAAGTCCATCACTGAATTGCCAAAACAAAACTAAGATGTCATAGTTCCCAAGTAAAAATTCAGACTTAAACCCAAATTAACTGCTGTGGCCCGATTTTAAAAGGCCATTAATGATTAACATAAATAAATAAATAAATAAATAAATAAATAAATTGAAATAATTCTGGAAAGAAGAGTGGGTCAAAAATACTCCATATTGATGGGGAAGACACATTATCAGTTACTCTTGTTGATGGCATGTTGCCAGTGGGATAAACAGCTATTAGGTTTATTTGGCAATTCCTTTCTTTTCCCACCACAAGTTTAAAACGGACAAAAAATAAAAACAGATTTCTAAACAAATCTGTAAAGCAACACATGATCTTGAGCATTTTTTTTCTTTTATCGATGAGTCTTGCTGCACTTCTCTTTACTGCGACAAGAGGGAGCCAAAGTGTAAGAAATTCACAGGCGCTGTTGACTCTAATAAACGCCCCTGAGCTGTCGGGACAAAGTGGCCGGTTGGCAACAAACAAAGACAACCTGACAAATGATTGAAACCCTCTCTAAAGAAAACCGAAAGGCCAACCCAGACTCTTTTGAACACTTCCTATGATTTTTGTTTTTGAATCTTTTTATCTTGCTTTGTCACGAACTTCGGCTGTGCGCTTGTAACTTCTGGTTTATTGACGTGTTCCCCGGTCTGAAGCAGAGGCATGCACTCTTCTTACCCCAAAAGGTAGGATTTTTTTCTTTTTGTAGCTATTTTACATAAATCATCTTTTTGTGAGTCAATGAATAAACGCAGTGTTGTGCTGCGTCGAACCGGGCGTGTGTTTACTCATCATGAGAACACGTTATGGCAGGGCAAGAGATAATTACAGAGCTGCTGAGGCTCCGTTTAGGGACTAGTGTAGAGCAGAAGTGGTTGCCAACATACGCACCTGCAGAGCGATACTTCACCCGGAGGCTTGAAGTATTCAAGTAGCCTGTCTGCGTGTCTGTCACCCCCTCCCACCCTCTACTCCTCTCCCTTGCGCGCACACACACACACGCTCCTGAATATGCGCTTCATGAGAATTATACCAGTTTATCTGATGAGACAGTTGAGTTTACTCCAACCCTGAACCCCCCCTGTCTCCTCTTGTTTTAGATAATCAACCAGGAAGTCAATGAGTCAAACCAAATGAGCAAAAGAATGTGGAAACTTTGGTGGAATTAGCCTCATGATCCGAGGAATAGACCTGTGTATAAACTAAAATTTTCAAATCCGTGGATGTATTTATTCTGTAGCCTAACATGCCAAAAAGCTCAGGCAGGAAAACAAAAAACTCAGTGTATTCCATTTTCCCTGTAGGCAGTATTTAGTGCCCAGCTTTCTCACAAGGGCAGTTTTATGTGCAGGGAAGGAGGCATGGAAAAGAAGACCTTTCCTTTAGAGCTCATAGATTTGCAGTAATTACAGAATCACTTCCATATGTGGCTCTCTGGCTGCCTTCTCGCTGCCCCCACCACCCCTCTCTACTCCGCTGTACTCTCTTTTTCCCTCTCCCCACGTTTTTTTCCCCTCTTTCACTTGCATTCTGCCCCATCGCTTACTTCTAGCTTTTTAAAAAATTTCCTTCCATGCTTCCTTTGTGTTTTTCCACAAAACCACAACTTAAGTAAAGTTTGTGATGATCAGAACTTCCTGCCACTTTTGGCAGCACATTTCGGTGATTCAGTCAGGCCACACTCAGAAAAAAACAAAACCTTAGTACTCTTCTGTGGGACAGGAAAAACTGCAGACATGGATGAGGGAGAGGGGAACCAGAAAAAAAATAAATATATAAATATGTACAGTACATGTGTGTGTGACGTGTTCTTTCTCCTTCTCCCTCTCCTTCCAAAATATTGGGGCTCAGAGAAGAATCGGAGTCGCAGGAACGAAGTGTAAAGGAAAAGAGGGAGAGAGGTGGAACAGAAAATGAGGCAGAGGAGAGGGTGGGCTGGGGTAATGCTTTTTGACAGAGGTGGGTTCAAGATGGGTTCACGGTGACATCATGGCGGATTTTTTTGAGGAGAGTATAGACAGGAGAGCCGTTCACCTTTCATTAGACACACATGTTGGTGGGGGAAAGCGCTCATTTGCTGGCACACTCGAGGGTAGCTGTTTCGACTTTTTATTTCCTCTTTTTCCTTGTAGTTTCGGACACAGCTTTTGGCTCACAGTTTCCCTTTTTCCAGCTCTATGTTCATTTGTTTTTCTTAGAGTCATACTATATGCCCTTCGGTCCCTAACACACATTGCTCTTTTCTTTTTCCTTTTTTTTTCTGGGCAACCGTAAGTCATTTTTCCTTTGAGTGGTATTTATACTTGAAGGCAGTTGGACTCTAAATGAGCACACTTTGCCAGGCAGAATGAATGCACTCCTTCATTTCACAGGATGTGTATGTAAGACTCTAACCAAAGAAAGTATACATTTGCGTGTTTATGTGTGTGTGTCTGTGTGTGTGGGGGGGCGCTCAAATGTGTGTCTACCCTCAGCAGGCATCACATGAAATCAAGCTGAATGTGGGGAAATAGTGATCTCATTATGGGCATCTTGTTACTGATTGGAACCGGCCATCAGCGACCCCATGCACTGCCCCTCATCCATTCCTCCTTCTTCATTTCACACCTAATTTTCTCACGTTCCTCTAAGCCTTTCCAGTCAGATTTTTTAACCCCACCACAGGTTTTAAATAACATATTTCTTTACATAGTCTGGAGAATGATGCAGTTGGTTGTGCTGTTACCTTACAGCAAGAAGGTCCAGGGTTTGAATCCCAGGAACTTCTGCTGCATGATTTTGTATGTTTATTGTTAAGTTAATTGATCTCTCAAATATAGTGTGTGTGTGTGTGTGTGTGTGTACATGGTTGTATGTCTCTGTGTTGCCCTGTGATGGGTTGGTGACCTGTGCAGGTTGTACTCTGCCTTTTTCCCAATGACTCTTGGAGATATTCGCCAGCAGAAACTGTTGGCTCATTTAAACAAGGACAGTAAACCATACTTTTTTACCTCAGTTCTCCCATAAAGGTCAGCTGAGGGATTGAAGAATACATGTGGGCTTACTCAAGACTCTTTTCTTGAGCTACTTTGTTCACTCGTTTTACAGCGACTTTCCCATAAAAAGTCAAATTAAGCTTTTTATTAATTTTGATCAAGTGTTAAAGGGATATTCCACCCATGAGTACAAATTTGTCTGTTGCTATATTCCCCAGGGTTTGAGAAGTTAGTCTTTTCTTGTCTCCTGAACATTAATGTAAAAAAAACAAACAAAAAACAAGCCCAAAAAACAAAACCATTACATTAACATGTGCAGAAATGCTACTCTACAAACAAACTAGCAATACCTTATCACTTACCACTGGCACCCCTCACCTCTCTACCCCTCTTTCCTCCTTCCTCTCTGTCTCCCTGTAAGCCCTCTAACCTTACTTCCTCTCTCTCTGCCGTCCCCCCTCTTTTCCTCTTTCCTTTCTTCATTTTCTCCTCATCCTATGCCAGCAAGCCTCGGGCCTCCATTCTCTGTTGCTCTGAGAATGCAAATCCAATGAATCTTAAGTGGAAACACACGACACGAGTAAGATGGTGCCATGAATATTTCATATCTTTTTAAACACACCCAGTGAAGAGAAGTTATACAGTGCTGAGTGATGAACAATGCCTGGGTTTCTCTGCAGTCCTTCCTGCAAGGAATCAGCTCTCTACAAGCAACATTGTGCTTGTATTGATGTCAGGGCAGCGAGTTATGACGTAATCGGTTGAAGTTAATGATACGAGAATGGCAGGGGTCGCAGGCCATGTTTCCAGTGGTGCCCATAGAGAGAGAGGGAGAGAGATAGAAGCACCCTGATCTGTCTTCATTATCCCCCACTCTGCTGCCTTCCAGACACAATGATCATAAATCTCAGCCCCAAGCACACTTCACTGACACTGAAACACAAACACTAGTAACCTTTGACCTTCTCACTGCTACTGCCCGTGCACACTCATCCATGCTCACCAAACACATATTACAGCTGCAGCCGTGCATGCTGGAGGTTTAGAGCAGCTCGAAACACACCGCCGCTTGACCTAACCGTCTTACTGTCAACATGTGCCCTGCGAGGACTCTTCTCCCATATGCAATTACGACTGGCTTCTTACACCTGATTGCACATTTTGATGCAAATGTATTGTCTAAGCCCAAGGGCCCCACAATGACTTGCAATCCATACCTCGCTGTTATATCACTCCTGTGCTGAGATAGTTTTTGAACTACGGTCATATTTACCTTCTTGTTTCCTATTACACAACTGCTGATTTAGCATTGCTATGTAAACAGTTAGGGATTTCTATTAGCCTTAGTGGCCTTATAAGTAACACAAATCAAATGTAGACCAGATAATAATCAGCTGGAGGGCTCCCCCTCCTCATATGGCTCTGATCTGTGCTTCCTGAATAGAAGGTTCTAGCCAAAAGGCAACAGCGTCTTGTGCTGCTTATCTATTCTTTTATCCTGATTATGTGCTGTCAAATCTACATCAAACAAGTTTAAATTAACAATACAGTTGGCTACTATTGCCAATATGGACAACAGAGAAATAACAAAATAATTTCTTTGTTTTTGGAAACTCAAACTTAAATATTTATTGTAGGAAAAGCTGTCATTAAGTTTGGGTTTTTAATGGTTTATTGGAGCAAATTTTTGCAGAGATTCTGCATCACATGTGTGGTGACTTTCCTAGTAGCCACTCACCTGGGTGAAATTAACAAGTGTTTTTGACCCACTTCCATTAAATATTAAAATAATAAATATCAAATAAAACAAAATAAATAAATGTAAAAAATAATAGTAGTTTTCCATACGCCTAAAGTAGGCTTGCTTTATTTATTCCAGAACCAGTTTTTATGTATGTTCTGGTTGATTGTCTTGTTATAACATTTAACTTAAAGATCTTTATCTCATTTAACAATAAAAGTCCTCTCCAGAAGTTATATTTAGATCATCCATATGGGGAGGTGTAAATATTACTCAAGCTTAAAGAGGCTGATTTTGGAGAAGAGTATTCTTTCTTACTCAGCACACGCTTACCTCAATGCAATGTTAAAGTTTCTGTTTTGTGTACAATGAGACTGTTATTCCAAAAGTTTCTAGATCATGGACAGCTTGAAACTCTGACTGATCTTGAACTTCCTCACCGGTGTTTTCTCATCGGATTTGTTCCTTTGGGTGTCCTTCAGACCAGGACAGTGGTGGCACATCCAAAAAACGTAATACCTAAACACAATGGTTTGAACTGATAATCTTGGAATCTGCAGCTCTTTAGAAATGTTTCCAAAGGACAAATATTCCTTCTTAGATCTTCTTGATGTTGAAAACTTTCCGATTGTTTTGATTCTTGGTCAGTCTGTCAATTCTGTCAAACAAGTAATTTTTCTACTGACAAGAAGATAATCCCAGCTATAGTTATTCATGATTTCTCATGAAAATTTATTGGTCCTTGGTCCTGTCCTGTTAAAGCATTCTAAACCATTTGATGTTTCTTTTTGAAATACTTAGAATAATGTTAATTAATATTTATGCCTGTGTGTTCAGTTTCATCCCTGCATGGATTATAGAAAATCCCCAATAAAACCTGAATTCCGTAAACAAGTTTTTGAGATAATTGAAGTTATACACTGTATATTAATGCCATCCATCCATCCATCCATTTCCTGAACCGCTTAATCCTTAAGGGTCGGGGGCTGGTGCCTATCTCCAGCTGTCAATTGGCAAGATGCAGGATACACCCTGGACAGATCGCCGGTCCATCACAGGGCCATATTTTAATACAACCCTGGAAAAACACCAAAACAATAATTCAATTCACTTTTATTTATATAGCGCCAATTCACAACAAATGTAATCTCAAGGCACTTTACAACAAAAGTCATTTCAATACAATTATACAAACATTCCAATCAGTTAAAAGTTTTCTATGTAGGGAATCCAAGCAGATTGCGATGAGTCATGGACGTGAGGTTGTGCCCGGATCATGCAGACTCCAACCACAGCAATTCCTCACCAATTCCTCATACTGAGCAAGCATGTAGCGACAGTGGAGAGGAAAAACTCCCCTTTAACAGGAAGAAACCTCCAGCAGAATCTGGACCGATGTTTCCCATTCGGCAGGGGGCATTATAGTTTAGCAGGGTACCAGACCATGTGGAGCTTCTATGGGGAGACAAATACTGAGAGACAACTAGGTTAACAATCACAATAACAGCAGAAAAAAATCCCTGGACAGTGGTAGAAGAAAAAAGTAGAAGAGAGAAGAAAAGTGGTCAGTCTGTCCTTCAACAGTCTAAGCCTATAACTACAAAAATAGCTCAGGATAACCTAAGACACTAACTACAAGCTTTATCAAAAAAGAAGGATTTAAGCCTAGTCTGGCAAACAGACAGAGTATCTGCCTCACGGATTAAAACTGGGAGCTGGTTCCACAGGAGAGGAGCCTGATAACTAAAAGATTTTCTCTCCCATTCTACTTTTAGAAATCCTAGGAACTACCAGTAGACCTGCATTCTGAGAGCAAAGTGCTCTGTTAGGAACATATGGAACAATCAGATCTCTGATGTAGGATGGAGCTTGATTATTAAGGGGTTTTCAACTAAGGAGGAGGAAACTCTATTCTGGATTTAACAGGGAGCCAATGGAGAGAAGCCAAAACAGGAGAAATGTGATCTCTCTTTTTAATATTCATCAGAACTCCTGCTGCAGCATTTTGGATCAACTGAAGGCTTTTAATTGCATTTTGTGTACTTCCTGATAATAAGGAATTACAGTAGTCCAGCCTTGAAGAAACAAATGCATGCACTAGTTTCGGTGCATCACTCCTGGACAGGAGGTTTCTGATTTGAGCAATACTCCGGAGGTGAAAGAAAGACATCTTAGAAACCTGTTTAATATGGTATTTTAAATGTCATGTCTTGGTCAATAATTACACAGAGATTCTTTACATTATTACCAGAGGCCAAATTAATGCCATCCAGATGAAGTGATTGATTTAGCAATAGTTGAGGTAAATAATTTGAAGCCGAAAATATCATGTGTATGATTAGTGGATGTGAAATTCTGAATGCAGTTTTAAACTGAATCATTCTGTGTCGTTTCAGTGAAAGATAATGCTTTATACCAGTGGTTCTGAAACGTGTTGGCTTCTGACTTTTAAAATAGTGATTGTATCCAGCCGATTCGGATGTTTTCAATCCATTAAATGGCCGTTATTAGCGGTTATCACTCCCATTAAATGCATTCAGACTGTGCCCTCTCTACCTACTAGTAGGTGATCTAACATTCTTATCGCTGATAACAGCCAACTGTCTGCAAGTGTCAAAAATTCTTCGTCAGAGTAGCATATCGTAACTGGAGTTATCTAACCAATTTTAACCAACCCACAAGTTTTATGTCCTAACCTTAAGGTCACAGATGGACAAATATACTTTCTTTTAAATGCCTAAACCTAAACCTAATTTGAAGAGGTTTTAAACACCAAGCTGAAAAGTACGTTTCAGTAGGTTGAGAGGGCACAGTCTGATGGCATTTAATGGGAGTGATAATCGCTAATAACGGCCATTTAATGGGCTGATCACATCCGAAACGGGTGTTGTGACCTGAACTAAGTATATCTGTAGTATGCGAACATTACTTACAAAGTTAGTAGGAAATTCTTGTGTGTGATCACTAGGTAGACCTTGTCCATCCTTTAGTCTTTGAGATTTTCTTGGTCCTTCATAGAATGCCTTACCCTGAATTTGAAATAGACCATTTTAACACAGTCATGTTTTGACTTGCAGTTTAGGTTTTTATTTTTTTGTTCATTGTAGTATGTTAGACTTTTGTTCTCGGCAGAATTGGTATTATTTTAAACTGATTGGGTTTCTTGACACAGATCTGGTTTTTAAGACCATAGGGCGGAGAAAGATCATTAATCTTTATCTATTTCAAAACCAGTTCTGCTGTGAGTTTGGGATCAGACTTACATCAGATGTTGGAACATCCAGTTGCGTTCATGTTATACCTAGCTGTTGACAATTTTGCTGGTACTGTGGATTCACGCCTATTTGTGGTTCAGTATTCGCAATTCACTTATTTTGAAGAATGCAACTTAAAATGTTTTTTTCAGAAAATAAATTTATAATATAATGTATAAATGTGTAAATAGGCAGTTTTGAGAATGTTTAGAAGGGGTATTAGGTATTCATGGATTTTAGCTATCCGCAGAGGACTGCAGTCCCTAAACCCTGCAAATATCGAGGGTCCTTCATTATTGTTCTATCCACTTAATGCAGTCTGCCCGAGCCACTGAAATTAAGACTCCAGAGCATTATCCATCCACCACTTAGCTTGAGTTAAGTGTTCTTATCTTTTAAACCCTCAAATTTAACTCCTCAGTAGTTTTTTTTTTATTTCTTGGGGCCAGAGAACTCAGTTTTTGCTATCTCTGACCATAGATTCTTTCCCCACCTGGTATACAGATCATCCATGTGGTTAGCTGTAAATTTTAGCTAAGCTTTAAGGTAGATTTTGGAGCTAGGACTTCTTTCTCAGCACCTTTACACTCACTGTGACCTGTGACTAGGGTTGTTAACCGTCCCTTAAAATATGGAATCGTCCCTTATTTGATCATTAAATTTTTTTGTTCCGTATTTTCATAAAGGTCCACCTATGTCTGTCGCACATACGCTATAGCCTTATTCTACCTATGTATATAAAAATAAAATACAGGAAATCAGCCAACTACAGTCAGCAAAACTGTTCTGGCGGCAGGATCTAAAGGGACCGCAAATTGTTTTTGTTTGCAGCTCGCGCCTGTTGCGCGTTCAGGATTGATCAGGTAGACACACACAATAAACTGGCGCTTCCCACGCAGCACCTTTAAAATTTCCCAAAAAACGCTTACAGAGATATAGATGAGTGAGAAGAGGCCCATCATTGGCTGGACAGGGTCAGCAAAGAAGAATACAAGGCAAATTGTAAAATATGTCTGTGAGTGTTCTCCGTCGCACACTGAGAACACTCGCTGCACAGCACGGCAGGCACAAAAGAACGCAGAAAACACACATCTGTGAGGCTTATACTGCATGTAGGCTAGAATATTTATGATAGATTACATTTGTTGTGCATTTTTCAAGATGTCTCGTGCATGTACAATTTTATTTTGTTGGAATAATTGTGGAGGATTTTTTTAAGCCAGTACGCTTAGACATAGTCTATTATCCAATCAATATAAATGACAATTTAAAGAACAAATCTTACTGATTAATTGTTAAGCTAATAAACAGATTAAAATGAAAAAAAAAAAAATTTTTGGACCGGTTCTGTCTGTTGAAATTGTATATTTTTGAGAAATAGTCAATACATTTTAAGTGAACATTGCATTAAATTTCTTAGTATGGTGTGATTGTTGTTCAGACAAGCAGTGCAAGCCAATTTAATTGTCATCCCACTCCTAAATTTGTATTTAAATAATCAGAATAACAAGTTGAAAGGCATTTGGGGTTAATCTGCAATATCCCCACAGTCCCTTTAGAAAGAAATTGTTGGAAGCTCAACAAAGGACCTCATGTGGTTCTTGATATTACCATGTGTTAGATCACACTGCATCTTGTTAAGTTAATTGTACTTTATTTCCTTTTTTTATATGGATCCATTTAATTGCAGCTTTTTGTAGCCTAACTTGTAGCAATGATGCATTAATGTGTTTATTGTGAATAAAACATTTCAAGCTTAACGTATGGCCATTACGGATGATCCCCTCACTATAAGCATCACACCTCCCCACGAGTCGGAAGGCTCGGCCCATGGCAAATAACGCCCTGTAACCCAAGTGTCCCTTATTTCAATTAATGAAAGTTGGCAACCCTACCTGTGACCCTGGTATAATGTTGACATTGCAATGTCGATATTTTGTGCAGCTCTATTAAGGAAAGCAAGAGTCACACAAACATTTTGTTTTACAGTATAAGCTGTGACCACGGGTTTTCAAACTTCAAAAAGGTGCCAGTTGAGGTGTGCCTACCCCTCCCAGTTTTGAGGTTGGAGGTGCTTCTCCCCCATAACCAAAACAAGCTGAGAAACATTACGTTGGGAAAAACAAGGGCACACGCCCAGAACCACAAACACATAAACACAGATCTGAAACATGTGATCTCATATGGAAAGAGAGGGGGCACGTTCAGGGGCACACCCAGATCCGTCACTGCTTCTTCTGCTGCTGCACGGCTCTGCCACCTCACGCGGGACTTCCCTGTTGCCAAGGTGCCAACCCCACTGGTTTCACTTTAAGAGGTAACATGTTCTAGTCACAGATGCGTGACTTTAGAAAATAAATTTGACGTTTTTGGCAGGATGTTAACAAATGTTGTGTGTGCTAAAAAATGTCATCTGGAAAAGCCAAATTCTGGTTTTCATTTTATCTCCATCTGGTGCATTCAGATTTTTTTCTTTGTCACATATTTATTTTATTTAATTTAGTTTTATTGTTATTCAATGTGTTGCTGTAAACGGAATGCCTCCGGTATGTACCTGAATGAAGAGCTTCATTAAAAAGAGAGTTGTAAGGACATCAAAAGGTGAAAGAAAATCCCAGAAGTTCCTGGAAGAACAAAGCTTTTGGCTTTCAATTAAAACAGTGTGTGACCTAAATCAAATCAGCATGAAGTGGATGATCTGTGTTGTTCGGGATAGTAAAACTTCCTCTCCTAATAAACCTGGCTTACTTCACTTATTGATGAAACAAGAATGATCTAATAGCACAACCCGGCTCTGCGTTTCAACATGCACCGATTTGTAGGCATAGCAACTCCTCGGCCAAGATGTGGAAGAATAATTCAACCATGAGACAAAGAAGGCAGAGAGAATTAAAAACAGAAACTTAAGCTCCCTGGACCTTTTTTTGTGTGAAAAAAACAAGAAAAAAAGGTATATTTGCAGTGCCGGAGGTCACGTGACCAAGAAAGAAGGCTTTATGAATCACAGTGTAATTATTTCGTAGTGAAAGAGTTGGTGAGTGCAGGCCCTGTGTTTTGGGAGTGAAAGAGTGATTTTAAGAGGTAGCGACTCAGGCAAGGAGGAGGAGGGAGGAGGGAGGAGTAGAGAGCAGGAGGGGGAGTGTTTGATGGGGTTGAAAGCTCACTGCCGGTCTGTCTTAGCCGCTGAAGGGACGCTGTTGAAGGTGCACTCATCTTTTTCACTCTCTTTCATTGGCTCAAGCTGCTCATCAGACTCTTTTTCTCAACGACTTCCTCCGGCCGTCTCCATCACCTTAGTACGAGAGCCCGTGAGTACCTTTTGAGGTGAGCAAGAACTGAAATCGGTGTTATTTTTGTATTTGATTGCTAAAAGGGTAATGTTTTTTTTCCGTAGAAATTAATTGTGTATGAGATTATTAATCATGCTTCAGATTCTCTAAGCTGTCCTAACACAAACCTTGTTTGCTTTCTTTCTCCACTTTGTTTTCTTCTAGCTTTTCCCCCCATAAATGAGAGCGTGACATGAGTTTATGTGAGAGTCATCTCGACCATGTGTGCGCCTGCGTGTATGTGTGAGTGAGCTTATTAGTGAATGATACCCAGGGCCCTTTGGAGCTCTTTATTATTAGCATATGTGTTAGTGTGTACACTCTCGCATTTGTTTGATGTGTATTCACCAGAGAAGTTACCACTCCTCGACCCATTTTTTTTCTTTCTCCCTTTTATAAGTAGCATATGAAGACTTGGCAAAGAAAAGCATTGTTTTCCATGTTTTTAAACAGCACTGGCTGATTCCTGTGGAGCGAGGTGTGTCTGCCGCTCTGGCCTCAGTTTACTTGGAAGTTTATGCATTGTGTTCTCACAGCTCGCTAGCAGGAAGATTATTTAATGATGATGGTGAATGCGCCCGATTAACAGGTTCTACTTGTTATGGCCTTGTGCATGTGGATGACGGGTAGAGCGTCGGACTGGCATCAGAGTAGCTTTTTTTTCAGCCGTTGCTTTGATTTACTGCCCTTGGATGGACTGCTCAATGGCCAGACCGCTGTTTCAAGTTTTGCACCTGCTATCCAAAACTTATGCAACACAAAGTGTGGGTTTAAGTGAATCGACCCAGTATGAGGGATCTTTGCTGGAAGACCATGGAAATCGGCCTCCGCTGACATCTGCAATGGAATAAGGAGATCTCATCTTTGAGGCAAAGAAATGTAACTGTCCTCTCCTGCCTCTCCTCTGGTGAACATTATTGGCCTTATTCGAGAACAGGTTGCCCACACATTGCAGCTGTACCTCTATACCAAACTATATTAGAGGCACCTTTTTGTATTCTAGATGTATGAATACTACTATTAAGAGTTTAACTAAGTTTAAGCTGTTATGTCCTCAAGAGCAGCCTTAAAACTTCACCATGTACACATTTATCACTCGTATACTGTATATAGACTTTGTTGCTATACCAACATTATGAAAGGGGTAATTCATAAATAATGTTGCTGGATGTAGTTATGAGTTATAGTTTTTTTAAAATAGGTTTAATTCAGTAGATCTGACTTAAATGACTAATTTACTAATCATTGTTTTTTTTAACACTAAATGCACATTAGCAGATATGGTCATCTTCACAATATATCAGATCAAGGAAATGTCTAAGCAGTGTAACAACAGTGGGATCATAAAATAGTGTGTGTTGCAAAATCTGCAAACAGTCTTTGTCTTTGGGAAGTGGCTCAGCGAGCAGTAAATCAGGGAGTTGTTGATACCTGTCTCTTTCTGGAATTCCTATTGCAATTAAGGATGAGCGGAGGGGGAGGGAGGGGTGAACCAGGTGATCTTTAGGAGGATTTGAAGTGGGGCTCAGCCGCCACCGCACTATAATTAACATAGGAACTATTTACACACCATTTCCTCTGTCTATTTTTGCAGGTGTGCCATTCTGATGGCAATGATTTACATTTTGGGCCCACTCCTGAGCTCTCATTAAAAGGGACTTAAACAAATATAAACCTGTGTGAGATTGTGTTGTTAAGCATGTTGTGCTTTCATGCGTGTGTGTGTCTTTGAGCCTGCTCGGGCTGCTTTGACTCCTGCGGCTGGAGGCGGCGACTGTGGTGAAACCCATCCATTAAACTCTCCTTTATACAGAGAATGGATTGTTCCCCCCTTTTTTGAGTCCAAGGTGGGAAACACCTTCATAGTCGCCTGTGTTAGTCCTTCAAGATTTACTACATGACACCTTTAGTGGCATCAAACTATTTCACCACTATATAGCTTCAGGAAAGCAACAATTATTCCTGTTGCTGTTAAAATAACATAACATATTGACTATTATAGTTATATTTATTGTTATCTATAAGATCTTTAGCATTATTTTTGATGATGATATGTAGAGTTTGTGCTAATAATAGTTATACTTGAAACTGGTTAAGATTTTGTTAATGCCATCATCTTGACCAGGAATGTGAGATTAATCTGCCTTAAAAATGCTTATAATAATAATAATAATAATAATAATAATAATAATAATAATAATAATAATAATAATAATAATAATAATAATAATAATTATTATTATTATTATTATTATTATTATTATTATTATTATTATTATACTTTAGTTGATTGATGCAATGTAAAATTTAAATGCAGTCCCTTTCTGATGTTCGACTTTTTATGGAAGATCATTAGTCAGGCTATATACTGTGGTAGCCAGGCAGCAGTCAGCTCCCAAACGGTCCATTAGTACCTTGTTAACAGTAGTTTTAAAACCCAATGAATGTTCTTGTTTGTTCGGGTGGAGATATTTCCGAAAAGCTAAAATAGTTTTTCCAATTTTTGAAAAATGGGAAAGACCATTTTTGGAGTGTGTTGCAAAAGGTGAGGGAGGTGCAGCTCTGTGCTACTCTATGCTGCATACAGCCACATCTATCAACAGGTGATGTAGACATTATATTTTATCCCCATATTACACGTTGATCATGACAAGAGAAATGCATCACAACTTTTGTGCACAAAACATCACTGAATTCATGCAAATAGAATCTTAGAAACATAAATGTAACTCTAAAACTACTCATTGACTTATCAAATGTATTACTTTGAGACAACGGCTACATTAAGTGGTGAAATTGCACCTCAAAGCTGAACTTAATGAAGTACAATATCAAATACATTTAGGTGTATCGATGCTTTCATGGAACCAACAAAGTAAAAAAAGTTAATACAGCAAAACTATCTATCCTAACCATACTATTAGGTTTTGAGGTTTGCAGTCATCATCTATTAGTTTATTATTATAACGATGAATTATATATTTTTAATTGGCAGCCATAAACTGTACAATAAATCACAATCCTTTCTGGCAAAGGACTTTAAACTGCATGAAAAGTTTTAAGTCCCTTTTTCAAAACTTTGATACCATAGCTAAATTCCAATTATTCTGTTACAGTCTGTTCTTGTTGTGCTTGATTTATACTAAATCCTCTCACTGAAGTACCTAATACTGAGTATTTCAGTGACCTCCTCCAAATCATGGGAACAAGAAGCTGTCTGAAGGACATTATTTATTCACAAAGTGTCTTATGACTTTTCATTCTTTCAGTTGAATTCTCTAAAACTACAATAACAAAAAAGTAACAATTTAGGTATAATGATTTATGAACTTTCAAGAAAAAAAAAGAATAATCGCTCGTCTGAGTGGCATTTCTAAAAAAACAAAAACAAAAAACACCTCTGTGAGACGAATTCTCTCCCCGTGGTGCCTCTTTTCATTGTTGCTATTAGCAAATATGTGTTTGTGGGATGCCAGGAGGCGGCAGATGTCAAACAAGTTTCAGGTGAAGGAATGCAAGTCTGTTTGGAAACACCGGACTGTCTGTCACTCTGAGTCTCACCCGAAGCCATTAGGTGGCCCTGCTTGTTGAAAGACTGGAAGCTGTCAGCTCTCGCATCAGATAATGAGCAACGAGGATGTTGTTTTCACTGCCAAAATACTGCTGACGCCAGCAACCAGATCAGATAATGCTCTTGTGATCATGTTTCAGTTTGAACACTTTAATTTCTGTGTAAATCTCTGGTTCCTATAAATCTCTATGATTACGCTTTCCTTTTTCTTTTTTTCAAGAGCAATGCTGTTTGATTCAGTTGGAAAATCCATGAGTCTGTCGGCTCAGTTCAGAGGACACATGGACTGTGAAATCATTGTTTAACTGCTGTGCTAGCATGACTTCATGTGCAAACCAAACTTAAACATACCCGTGTCTGTTTCAAGCTGTTTGTTTCACAAAGTCTCTGAGCATAAATCACTTGCTAATGTTGACAGTTAGAAGACGAGAGGCTGGAGGAACATGCACAGATTTCTATTTAAAAAAAGAACAAGTGAGCAACGAGACAGTGTTTTCCCTTGCCAGGATACATGGTACTGTTCATCTTTCTTCAGGTGGTGAATTTAAAGCTCATCCCCTCTAGTAAGGCTTTAGAGTTGCTCTGTGCAAATTTGACAGCCCCCACCCTCCCGTATTTTCCATTTAGAAACTCTGTGGCTGTTTGAGCTGGAAACGTGGCAGAAAAACTTGTGAGATCAATCAGAAATGTAGCAGTTGCTTTCAGAGGATCTGTATAAATATGTAGTGAAACCAAGATTAAAAGTCACTATTGTTTGGCGTTCCTCTTTGATGGGAACATGAATCATGCATGTATAAACAAAGCGGGGAAAGTTACAGCACCTTGAATCCTGCTGGTATACGTGGAGTAATCGCTCGCGGATTCTCGCATGGACTGAAACCTGGTGGTTTGTCGGTGTGATGCAGAGCTTTCTGAGATGCTGTGATTTATTTGTTGTTTGACTCTAGTTCTTCTTTTTGCCCAAGGGACCCTCACTCTGTCACAGCGGCAGAGGCACAATTGTTGTTTTGCTCGCTGAGGATTTGATGTTCTTTATTTTACATACTTTTAGTCTCTGGGAACTGTTTTCCACTTGTTCTGCGTGACTTTCACGCATAATTTTTCTCTCTGCGTCATGTTTTTTTTTGAAATCCAAACCCTTAAGCAAACAAGAGAATCCTATTCACTCTGATCGTGTCCTATCTTGCAGCTATGCCTCCAAATTGCCTGCCTGGTTAATTGAGTACATTTGAAAAGATACATGATCTCTCACCTACTGATAAAAATTGATGGATTATCTCAAGTGCATCCAGTAAGTGTACTTCAATCTGATGAACTGCTGTGAGGTCTGACACTCTGCTATTTACAGAAACATGTTAAGTAAATTTAAACTGATCCTCTTAGGGAAGGTTAGAAAGTCCCTATACAGAAACAAACCCACCCATCAATGGCGACGGTGCTTTTTGCCTGTCTGCCTGCCTGCCTGCCTCCTTTGTGCCGCTTAGGCTTGTGAGGGGACATGGAGCCCCTCAATGCCCATTTGGCTCTGCCTTACAGCGGATGAGGTCACTCCAAACTCCCCCAGTCCCGTTATAGCCCCAGACGGGCCACCTAAATGAGCCAACCACAGGACCCAACATAAAACATAAATGGCTCTGTAAAAAGCTGCCAAGCTGATGTGACTCATTAAAAAATGCTGGCGCCAACTCTTTTTATTAATTCATTATTGTGTTTGGAAGGCGTAAAGTCTCTGCTTTCTGTTTTTTAAACATGGTCTCTGTGTGCTGTAGCTCGTTATTTTTCAGTACCAGCCCTTTTTCACTTTCATTCTTTGCTTTCTTTTATTACAGTGTACAGTGGCACTGTGGTTTACTGGGTGGCACTTCCTCCAGCTCATTTTTAATCAGACGTTTGAGGCTGATATAGTCTTATGAAAGTCACCTGCTGCTGTGATGTCTGGTGTCAGTAGATTTGCATCACACTTTTTTTCTACTCCTGCTCTTCCAGATGTAAACCAGAAAAAAAACATGCTGCACACCCTTGTTAAAATGAAATAAAACAAATAATTTCAGAACTTTTTCCACCTTTAAAATTTAATTTAATCTCACATTTCCTGTATTGCCTAACTGCAAAGCTTACCAGTTAGTTAAAAACCACAGGTACATCTCAGCTTTCCTTGTAGGATTTTCTTTTATATTTGCATATTTGCCTTTTTTATTTAAAGCTGAGGTTAAAAAAATGATCTCTTTCTACAAAGGCTACGTATCCATAGTATTTTAGTGCTGTCAGGACGTGTATCAATAATTGATCCACTATAAAGCAGCAGTAAAATTATTGGGAATAGATGTTTATTCAAAATTCAGCAAAAAGAAACGTCAACTGACAAAGGACTAGACAGACTGCCAAGAGCCTGACAAAAACACCAAACAAGCCACTAGAACCACTGTTTGAAATCGATGTTTAGAAGTCCAGTCTAAAAATTCTAGGCCAGTTTTCAATATGCAGACAGGAAATGGGCAGAGAGAGAAGATGGGAAGAAAGACATCAAAAGTTCCAATGTCAGGAATCAAACTATGGTCAGCGACATTGAGGACAGATAGCCTCGGTATTTAGGGTATTGCTCTACATTGCTCTCTGGCTAAATTTAGCAAAAATATCCTTAAGATTTCACAAAAAACATGTAGAGAATTAGGTTATGGTGTGCTATAACCAAGGTTGTACCTCCATAAGGTAACACTTTACCTCAAATGAAGCATGACAGTTGTTATGTTAGCACACAACCCTAAAGTTTTTGTTAGAAAGTAGAAGATGAAGAAGTTGATATTTCTGAACAGCAACAATACAAAACATAAACCCAAATCAACAAAATAATGCATAAGATTTGCGTTTTGAAATGACAGCCAGAGCCAAATCAGATTCCTGGAAGCAAAAAAAAAAAAAAAAAAAAAAAAAACCCTTAAATAGATAGGTCAATGCACAATTCAAAGTCCAAACAAAAATAATGGATTCAGGAGAACCACACAAAAATTAAGAACCAACACTCAAGCTACATTCAAACTGGAGAACAATCAACATTGAAAGTTGTATATATCAGCTTTAGGTTGCAAATCATAAAAGATAAATATCAGTAGGGATGCACCAATATGGATACTGGTGTTGGGTATCGGGGGCGATACCGTTTTTATGTACTGTATCAGTATCGGTTACAGTTAACCAATACCATGAACAGATACGTGCAATAATTCACAAAATGTGTTTATTTTTCTCTTGAAATTTTAGTTTTATGTTCATTTTTTTTTTTTACAATTAATTTTTTTTATCTTATTCACCATCCTTTGTTTTAACAAGCAGATAAGAAAATAAAACCTGCCTTCCAACTGATTGCATTTTTTTGTGTGGTAGAAGTACACAAAAAATCTAAACTAACTCTTAGTTTACGGGTCTGCAAATTTTTCTTTTTTAATTTTCACCGTATGATTGCAGGTTGTTACTTCATTGATTTTTATTGAAAGATAAAAGAAGCAAGAGGTCAAATACACGTTATAGGTCCACTTTATGTGTGGAAAAGGCTCTGAAATGAGAAACCAGGCATTTTAATAGGGGTGTGTAGACTTTTATAACCTCTGTATTGTGCTGCCTTTATGAGTGCCTTGAGTTCATGAAGGAGATATTCTAATGTGCCAAACACAGCCAAGAAAATGCAGGCTGCACACACCAGACTTACACACGCTAGACTTACACACTCACACACACTTACACACACACGCACACACACGCGCACCCCCCCCCCACACACAACAGGTTTATACACAAACCAAGACACACGGAGATATGTTGCTAGCATCTCCATTTTTCCAGTATTTAGCTCTTCTCCCATTAGTCCCACTGTAAAATTTTACTCATGTTATTGTACATTTGCCACAAAATAGAACGTCTGCAAGACGTGTTGTATAAGCAGTATCGAGGAATAAAAGGAGGGGATTGGAGTAGAGTGTTCTTAGCAAGTTTTGGTTATGAACTGGGAAGCAAGAAAACCAGAAAGAAGAGGAGAAGAGGGATGGTAGTCTGCGTTGGCAGGATTGGGGGGTGGGTGCCTGTCAGTGGCTGCTTCTTCCTGAAACGTGGCCACCCGAGCCTGGCTGGGCCCTGGATGCACATGTGGAACAGTTTACTGTAATGGAACTCTAAATTAGTGGTGGTTTGAAGCTGCCTGCAGCAGTAGGGTGTAATTAACTGGCTCTGTTGAAAGAGAGAGAGCCAGAAAGAAAGGCAGGGTGGGAGGCAGAGCCCTGGAAAAAAAAAAGAGAAAAAGGCATGGGGTGAGAAGTGTGTGTTTGTGCGTGTGTGTGTGTGCTTAAGTTCTCACACACATGACGTGATGAGTTTTTTTGGGTGCCTGATTGCATGTGTATGTCAGAAAGTGTGCGCTGCATATGTGGAAAGCATTTCCAGTTTTTCCTTTTATTTCCCAGGCATGGCGCCACCCCTTAGTGCCCCCAAGTGCCCAGACCCTGTCACTGTTCCTCTGTGGGTTTTCTTCGTTTTTTCATTCAGTTCAGCAGTTCAGCCTTAGATCCCCCCCAACCCACTTTTTGTTTATACCGAATTCATTACCAAGATTTTTTCCCTGTCTTTTCTCCCAGATTCACAAGCCACAGCAGTCCCACATTCCTTGGCTCTGCTCTTTTTCAAAGCCACATTTTAAAAACAAGCTGATCACACCACCCACTCATGGAATCACTCTGAGGAAGCAAAGGGCAAAAAAGAAAACAAGTTTTTATTTTTATTTTTTTCAGGATCCCCTCTTCTTGTGCTGATACTGAACAGTGGGGGCATTATTGCAGCCTTCTGTGAGTGTGCCTACTGCGAGTCGTCAAAGTGATGAGCAGCTTGCAAGAGGTCAAAGCCAAAATGACTCTGTGGGATTGGAGCCTGACTGGAAGAGAGGCTAGTTGGAAGTGACAGCATCAGTTAGCAATCAGTGGATCTCATTTTCCTCATCTATACACCCCATCTACCCCAACCCCCAAACACACACACACTATACTCTGGATCCCGTGTCTGGGCCTCTGCTCCGGGGGGAAGAGGCAAAGAGGCAGGCTGCTGTGTTAGGCTGGCAGCAGAAACAGAAGAGGTCTTTATAGTTGAGTTCTGGTGATTTAAATCATATGGCATAGCCTGGAATCACTAGTAGAAGTCTGGAAACTCTTCAAAACTAAAGGAATAAGAGCTCTCTCTCTCTCTCTCTCTCTCTCTCTCTCTCTCTCTCCCTCTCTCTCTCTCACTCTCTCTCTCTCTCTTTCACCCATATTTATTCCACCCTCCCTTATTTCCAATCGTCTTTGTCTGAACTTCATTGTTTCGTTATTTTTCACTCATAGTTTTTTTTTCCTCCCAGACTTTTCCTCTCTAAGCCTACTCGCTTATTTACCCCGCTTGTCTTTATCAGTTATGGTTTGGGACATCCCATCCTTCCCAACTTCCACTTCCCTTCTTATTGTCTCATACCTGTTAGTATAGACTTTACATTCGCCTTTCATTAAAACTAGAGATGAACTATTCACTCTTTTGAATTGTAAATGGATGCTAAAATAAACTATAGATTTTATCATTTTATGTTAATTCGAAACTCGTGTTTGATTTATGAGAAGAGACTGATTTCTTTGTTCTCTCCTCAGAAAGCTTACTGGATAAGTGCTTCAAAGTGGACCCCTGCTTTCCTTCAGCGCTTCACAGCTCACTCAGAGGACTCAGATTTTGGCTTGGTGGAGGATTTCATTGAAGAGCCTTGGAAGCCGGCTGCAGACCCCTGGGTGCTCCGTCGACATGGCTACCAACAGGGAGCAGCCAGTGGGTCACTTGACCAGCTTCCCGCCTGCTGTCTATCCCTTCCCTTTCAACACCATGAGAAGCCACTCCCCGTTTGATCTGCTGGCCAACAGCAGCTTGTTTGGAAGATTTGGGGCTGATCTGCCAAAGGAGATGGCTGCTCTCTGTAAGTAATTTATCATCATTGCGTAGATTTAATTTATCTTAACTCTCCTTTATAATTTGTTTATCAGATGTAGGTACAAATACAGCCTTGAAAATATCTTCATACCCCTAGAGGTTTTGTCATGTGACAACCATAACGTGTTTCATTAAAAAAAATGCTTGTGTGATAAACAAGCACAAACTGTGAAGTGAAATGAAAATAATACATGGGTTTTCAAATTATCTGTACAAAAATATGAAGTGTGACATTCATTTGCAAACTGCCCCTCAAAAGTCCCCAAGGTTTATTTTATTTTATTTTTTGTTTTTTTTTAGGGGGTTAGTGATTAAACATTTTGAAAATCAGTGGACACAGATAGGGCAGGGATAATATAGTGGATAAGTTTAAAGAATTTAGAACCAACCAAAAGATGCAACTCTCTGGTAACTCTGGAGGAGCAGTAGAAATTCACAACTCAGGTATCACAGTCTGCTAACTGGACACATTTTATTGATGGACTCTACAAACCTGGCCTTTGTGTGAGAGTTCCTTAAGTCATTGTTGAAACAGAGGTATAAGAAGTACAATTTTGGTTTGCCACAAGCCATGCAGAGGATAGAGCAAACATGTGGAAGGTGTTCTCCATCCATCCATTCTCTTCCACTTTTCAGGGTCAGGTAACGGGAGTAGCAGCGTGAGCAGGGATACACATTTTTTCCTCTACCCATCTACTAGGGCCACCTCCTCGGGAGCAATCCTAAGGCGTTCCCAGGCCAGCCGAGAGACGTAGTCTCTCCAGCGTGTCCTGTTGTAGTCAGATGAAATAGAAATTGAACTTTTTGGCACATGCCCCGAAAACATCAACACCTTAGTGAAAAGGAAAACTCGTTAGTGTTGACCAGTATTTAGACCAAAGCATATTATTGAATTAGAATTGCCGTCAAAACTCAGAACTGAACCCAAAGGAGAATTTATTGCAAGACTTAAAAATTGCTGTTCACAGACATCCAGTCTGAAGGAGCTGGAGCTATTTTTCAAAGAGGAACTGTCAAAAAGTGTAGTCTGATAATAAGCAAAGCTGGTAGAGATACACCCTGGAAGACCTTGATAAATAGGTGGTCCTACAAAGTACAGACTCAGGAGTGCTGGAACAATTCCAGGCTATGCATTTTAGATTTTTACTTCGAATAACTTCTGAGAAACATGCATTCTTTTTTTTTTACCGCCACACCGCTCTGTAACAGTTCATCTTGGTCTATTACATATAATCTCTGTAACATACACAAAAGTTTGTAGATGAAAAATGACAAAATGTGAGGAAAGTCAAAGCACAGTAAATTAATATTAACTCAATTTTAGTCAAGTTCCAGTAAGCATGATTTTGTAATGCAAACTGGAAAGTGGAATTGATACAACTATTTAAATTGCACTTCATTATGTTTAATTTTGTGATAAAATCGAAAATGTTAGAGCCTGTTTGTGATATAGGATGAGTGGTAGAAAAAAGGGAGTCATCTGCTTTCATCAACACAATGATTACTCCGCTCCTGTGGTTTCCTTATATACTTGGTGTTTGCAGATGATGTGGTTATGACCACACACTCTGGCTGTAGTTTCACCGATATGTGTTGTGTGCGTGTGTTTGTGTGTTTATGAATGTGTGTGTGTGTGTGTGGTTCTCTGTAAGGCAGACAACCCACAAGTCGGACACAGGAGACAAAACAACATTCTTTCTTTGTGAGGTGATAAATAATGAGCAACAACAAATATATATGATTGAGCCATAATCAGTTCTTTATTCAGACTGAGTTTACCACAAATTTATTTTGAAGAAGAAAAGGTGATCAGAAGGGAGGATTCAAAGCACATTTTTTACGCTCCTCTGATGTCGTCTGTAGTTTTCAGCTTGGCCACAGGTGTCGCTGTTGTTCTCTGTTGTGTCAAACTAGGATGATATATGGGGGAAATGAGCACAAAGAGGGGATTTTTGGTCAACCAGGGTATTTATGTGACAAGCAAAAACTAGCCAGATTAGAAGCATGCTGTAGATGCGAATCACTCATTGTTGAAAACACCTGCTTGTCTTTAAAACCGCTAATCAACAAGAGGATTCTGGGTCAGGGGGGATCCTTCAAACCCGTCGCAGCACAGGAACCAAATTATGCTGTCATTGTGAAAGAAAGGAAGGCTGAAGGAGAGCAGAAAGAATGGAAACTCCTGTTGATTTAAAGGTAAGCAGGAGCTATTTGAAATATGACCTAACTGAGGAGGTGGTGGGTGGTAATGATGGGTGTGGGTGGCAACAGCTGAGCGCACCCCCCCCCCATCCGCGCCTGCTTGTGTATGCATTCCCCTTTTCGCCTCAACTGCAGCATGCATGAGCAACTCTCTAGCCTTTCAGCCGTCAATCAACACATGGCCCCCACTTCTTCGTTCTCACCACTGCTGCCCACCTAATCCTAAAGGTATTTTGAGAAAGAAAGAGAGAGAAAGAGAGAGCACCTGGGGGTAATGTCCCAGTGCGGTGGAATACAGGAACACACCCTGCAAGGAAAACACACAGATGCAGACAGCCAAACAGAGCATCAGAGGGAATCTTCCCACAGACTCTCTCCTGCTCGCACGCACACACACGTTTATACACACACACACACACACACGCACCCCCCCCCCACACACACACACGCACACACACACACAACACACACCCTAACAGAACATTTCTTTCATCTAAAACCTAGAAACATACCTCCCCAATGCAAAATCAAAATCCCACTGCACTGACAGATGAATTCTTTTTAGCCTTTTTTTTTCCAAACCCTGGCATGAGTTAAAACAAAAACAGCTATCAAAGCACAAACAGACGCCGGCAACCACATGCACTGGGTCTTCATACGAGGCTGCTTGTACCGACACATCCACACTGGCAGTGGTATCGTTCTCAGGGGTGAAAGGGGTGTATTTGGTCAAAGCTTGTTGTCAGGGCTGAAACAAGGCTGGAGCCAAAGATTGAGTCAAGATTACTGTGTGGGCTAGCTTTACCTCAGCAGCATACATTTTTCTCATATTTCTTAGATGAATGAGATCAGTTTATTAAATGTGAATATATGTAGTATCCACAAGGATTTTTAAAAAAACTTTCATGTTTCAGAATTTGTCCTGTTACACCCAAAAACTCTGATGTGGTGGCCCAACATGTAATACATATTGAAAAATAGTTTTATAAATATTAAAAAAGAAAAAGAAAAACAGATATATATAGTACAGACCAAAAGTTCGGACGCACCTTCTCATTCAATGAGTTTCCTTTCTTTTCATGACTATTGACATTGTAGATTCACACTGAAGGCATCAAAACTATGGATGAACACATATGGAATTATGTTTTACTTTTACAAAACAGTTTGAAATAACCTGGCCTCCAAAGTCACCGGACCTGAAACCAGTCGAGATGATTTGGGGTGAGCTGAACCGCACAGTGAAGGCAAAAGGACCAACAAGTACTAAGCATCTCTGGGAAGTCTTTCAAGACTGTTGGAAAACCATTTCGGGTGACTACCTCTTCAAGCTCAAGAGAATGCAAAGCAGTAATCAGAGCAAAGGGTGGCTAGTTTGAGGAATCTAAAATATAACACATGTATTCGGTTATTTCACCCTTTTTGTTTAAGTACATACATTAATTCCATACATTATGTGTTCATTCATAGTTTTGATGCCCTTAATTGAGAATCTACAATGCAGTCATGAAAAGAAAGGAAACTCATTAAATGAGAAAATGTGTCCAAACTTTTGGTCTGTACTGTACTCTATATTGATAGTCCTAAAAAAATACAAACTCCCCTGAAGAAGTGACCTAATTATTTAGGAAAACCCAATTGTGGGTAGTTCAATCACAATTTTGAAACACTGTAAGAGAGTAATAATGAATAAATCACATTGTGAACAAGGATCACATCAAATAGCTCAGGCATAAAGCTATGGGGAAGTTTAAAGCAGGGTAGGATTGTGGAATTAAGTGGGTCTGAGATGACAACTATTATTGTGGAATTCCACAAATCTAGTTTTAAAAGAAGACTAAGATTGAGAATATGAAAACCATTAAAGGAAGAAAGGCACTTAAACATGGAAACCATGGAAGGAGCACATCAAAACATGCGGAAGAAGGTACTCTGGTCAGAGGAGGTCAAAGTTAAACGTTTTGGTGGATATGAAACTTGCTGTGACAGAAAAAAAATGGAACACACTAACACAATATCCCCTCTGTAAAACATGGTGGTGAGCACGCTTTCACAGGAGAATCCCATTAGAGACTGCAAAAGACACGAGACTGTAAAACTTCACCTTCAAACTGCAATTTAAAATAAATTTAATCTGCAGATGTGGAAAGTTGGTGGTATCAGGACTTGCAGGCGTAGTTGCAGTGAAAGGTGGTTGTTCAAATTTTTGACTCATGGCTAAATACAAAAGCAGTGTACAAACAGCTATGCACACACACACACATTTGTAACATCAAATTAACAGTAACCATTTAACCAAACATGCATTATTTCATGCTTTGAGAGGAAGCCAGAGTACCCAGAGAGAACACTTGCATAGGGAGAACATGGAAAGTCTATCGAGAAAGACCCCAGGTCAGGATTTGAACCCAGAACAGTCTAGATGGAAAGGAATCGGTGCAAAAAAAACATTGCCACCAGATAGCCACTTATCACATTTGTTTTTGCAACAGAAAATATAATCAGATATCCTGTTTCTGACACATCATAGTTATGCATTACTCTCTGTATGCCTGACCTATAGTCACAATAATTCAGGTTTTTGTTTGTAACTAAATGTGAAAAACTGACAGTTTTGTTAGCTCTCTTTAACAATTTGGATAAATAGTCAAAAAACTCATATGCCACATTATATTTATTATTTTAATTAAATATGCTTTTTTCAATAAGACATTGTTCATGCTTTATTAAACAGGCAAATTATAAAAGCTGTTAAACTCCCCAGCACTCCATCATAGTTTCCACTTGAAATTGTGGTGGCTCACTGGAAATCTTTATCAGCTTTTAAAACATCCCATTGCTGGATCCATTGACAAGGAATGTTACAAGTAATTTTGCTGACAGCAGTCTCATTCCCTGCTCTCTTAAACTTTTGCTGTAAAGACAAAAGGACTTGGTCTGGACATTCCCCAGACTCTGTTTTTCCTTTCCTTCCACTTTTTCTCTCTCGAAAAGTGGTCTCAACAGTCCTGCTCATTGTTATTTGGCCTGCATGTTCGCCTGCCTGTGAGAATACCTTTAACATGCAGGTCAGTGTTGATTTTTCTGCTGGTTTCTGAGTGAGCAAACTGAGCTCTACCTTCTTTCTCAGCTTGAGCGCTCTGTATTTGTAGTTAATATGTGACAGATACCAGTGTTTGTCAGGCGTGCATTACTGTACTGACCTGTTGGGGCACCTCTGATGACGACACACGGTTTAGGCAGCAGAGTGTTTTTATAAATACCTGTTCTGCACAGAGCTGGGAAGAGACTGAAGAAGAGAAGGACAAGGTGGCCTGGCTGCCTTTTTCTACCAGTGACAATACAAAGAGAAAGATAGTCCAGGAAATGTGAGTCATGTGATAATGTGGGTGTGCTGCTGGATTTCCGTCACCGCTGTCTATACATCTGAATGAATGTGCTCATCCATGACGTGGTCTAGTGGCTCTTTGTGTAATTTGTAATAGAGACTGTTATCAGTTTATCCCTGTCGTTATGTGAGCCCTTCAAACAAACAGTTGGAAGTCCATTAAGTCAGCTTACAGTGTGATAACATCGTCACTGAGCCCTGAAATACCTCTTTAAGCTTTCGCCAATCATGCCCAGAGCTCAGGCCCCCAAAGGTAGCCATAGGGATCTTTTGAAAAGCTCGTAGGTCATTTCTTTCCACTCAGATTGCCTGGCCCAAAATCTTAATACCTTCAAACAATTCCGACTTTTCATTCACACTGTAATTTATAGAATTTTGCTAATAAAAAAAAACTACAGATGAGAGGCTCAGCTGTGAATAAAAGATTAGTGGAATTGAAAGCATTGTATTAATAGAAAGGAATGAAGAGCTTGTTGAAACCTGCACAAAAAGCTGCTCAGCTGTGCCCCTGTTGGAGGGTAGGTGAAGAATCAGTGTGCTGCAAAGCTCAAACATAACAAACCAAAAGCAGGTGGAGGATATTTCCTCCAGCAAAATCATCCTCATGCATTGAGATGATTAAAAAAACCTCGCAATTGTATAAAGGACTCCTTTTGATGGGAATTGTATAAAACGGTTTAGGTGAAGGAGCGAGAGAACAGAGGGAGCAATCTTCCATTGGCTGCAAAGCAGAGCACAGACAGCACATTGTATAACATTATTTATTTTCTTAAGTGCTCGGTTTCAGCCTGCTATTAACAGAAGTTCTTGTTGATGTAAGTTTAGATTTGTCTGGGTGCACATGTCCGTGCTTCTGTGGGTGAGCTATATATTTGGAAAAAGACAGAGAGATAGAAGAGAAAGTGATTTATCTAAGGAAATGAAAATATGGTTGTAGCCCTGCTACTTCTCACATGCAGGTAGAAACTGCTTTACACTGTCAAGAAATGACACGTTTATTTTGAAACAGAAAGAGGCACCTGGTTACATATGAGTACTACCCTTCCTGTTTGTCCTTGAGAACAAAATTAATCCGGGTCTGGGGGCCTGCTTGCATTCAGCAGAAATATTGCCACGTCATAAGGACAGAAGACAATCACATTCAAGATTATATTTATAACATGGAGGTGAAATGTGTATTATATAACTAAAAGTTTTCATACCGTTTCAACTTTTTTCTTATTGGGTCACTTCACAACAACAAACTTTCATGTACTTTATAAACATTTTGTATGATAGATTAACACAGTGTGGTACACCCTTTTGAAGTGAAACAAAAAGGATACATTAATTTCACATTTTCTTTACAGATACAAATTTGAAAACTGAGGCATGTATTTGTACTCAGTCCCCCTTAGTAAATATTTGTAGACCTACCTTTTTGCTGCAGTTAGAGCTGTAAGACTTTTGGAGTTTGTCTTTGAGTTAAATAATTAAATTTAAATTAAATTCTGGACTTTGACTGGGCCATAACAAATGAATATCTAAACCAGGGATGCACAAGTGCTCAAGCTACAATCCTGCAACTTTTGGATACATCCCTGCTCAAACACCCCGTTGAAGAGTGGATTTTACCACCCCAGATCTAAACCATTACTTTGGAGCTCTTTCTATATATTTATGACAGTCGTCATAAATATCTGCATAAACTTACAACATTTTGTAGCCAGCCATCTAGTTGATATTTAAGTAAAAATCTTAAAAATGTTTAAATACTTCAGTTATTTGAGCTAGTATTGAAATTACAGTTATGTAACCTGACTCACTGTGTTTAGGAACCCTATATTCACTGTGTTTAAAGCATAAAATAAGAGTAATCTTTCAGAGAAGCTCATTACCAAATTCTTTACTGATCATTCATTTTCTGCGTCTGAATTTCATCAATTGTCATTGCTTTAAGCGGGATTAAAAATTTTAATAAAAATTCAAAATCATGAACAGTCCAAGTTAGTTTAAATTAAATGTAGTAAAAAATATCTACACCAAAAGCACATGTTCCAAGTATTTGAACTTATTGTATCACAAAACATTTTTAAGTGATTGCCTCTGTGCTTTCCTTCGAGTGGGGTTGGGGCCTTGTTTTTAGTGTTTTGGGACCCCGCGGCCATGTGTTTAATGTGGAATGGACCACGTGGGTGTTGCTTTATCTGGAAGGGGAGGTTTTGGCCGTGTGGGACTGGAGGGCGGAATTGGGTTTTGTCGTTTGGTAGTAACAGCTGGGTGGCTTGGCAGAGGTTGGGTACAATGTCTCTGCTTGTTCTCTTTTTTGTGTGTTTAGTACTTGGTCAGTTTATTGTTGGGTTTGATTGACTTTGGTTGGATAGTTGGTCTTGGTGCTCTGCGGTCCGTGTGATTGAAATTCGGGAGTTGGTTGAGTTCAGTGATCAGGTGCTGCACTTGCACATGGGGTGGGTGGACATCGGTGTCGGTCATAGGAATTGGCCTTTGCAGCTTGGCGGTGGGGAGGGCCTGTCACGGTCAATGTCTGGTTGGTCTCTGTTGGGGTGGTGTGCCCTTTGGCCTCGGGTCTCGCAGTTCATGCCGGGATCTGCCCTGGCATGGCCGGTTGCCAATGGAGCCTGTGGCCTGTCGCTGCGGCCCCCTGGGGCTTCTACATTGTAGCTACTGGGTGGTTCCCCTCGAGTGGGTGCGATCGGATATGTGTGGGTCCACCTGGGGCTCCTGTGTTCTTTGGGTCCTTTGGGTGTCTGTGGTTCGAATCTACTGTATATATATACTGCATCCAGTCCTCCTCATTCTGGCTATTGAACACTCTAATGGATAAAGCTTATATAAAACAGTATGGTCATGACATACAAGGGTTTTGGATACAGGTATTTACAGATGCACTCTTGGGCTGAGGCTGCCACTAATACTGTACATCTCAGTGTTTCCCACACATAGACGAATGTGTGGCGGTGCGCCACAGGTTAAACTCCGACCGCCACATATTGCGTTTCATACTTATTTTTTACGCTATTTTACGCACGCCTCCAATAATACCCGACTGCAGCTGCAACACCTCTGCCTCTTCCTCTTTCTCAGACAGCTTGTATCTGCGTGACAGCAAGGGGATATTTTCGCAGGTGGACGGTTTGCCCGATGTTTGGATTTAGTCCTCAGCCAAGCGCAAGCGGGGTGGGATTTTAAACTGTTTTTCCGGGTTAGGAGGAGGAAAGTGGGAGAAACCATAAGACACTGCAAACATGGGCATACATGCTAGGGGTGTGCAATTTGACGATTTAAGACCTTGAAGCGATCTACACGTGTGACGATCTGTCATTTCTGGGAGATCGTTTTATCCCGATTCACAGTTCTGCTGCTGTATTTCCACATCTGTGTGCGATTAAAATCCTCCGCTCTCTCCCTGCTCTAAGCGAATCACCCCCCACCCCTCTCCTCCCTCCCCCTTTGCATGTGCGCAACCTGTAAACAAGCATCGTGTTGCCGCGTCTGAGAGCGTAAATGAAGTTTTCGTTCCGAAGTCCTCATCCGTTGAATGGAACTGGTTTGGTTTTTCAATAGACGACACAGAAGAAATAAACAATATTTGCAAAGTTTGCAAGGAGAGCGTCAAGGCAAGTGCTTGAGACACCTTAAACTTGTTTAATCACTTGAAGAGAAGGTGTCCCAAACAATACAATGAGCCGTCTGGCTGCTAAAGGTATAAAGCCGACTGCAGTGGCTAGCGCTTCTTCTTCTTAGTTCAGCAAGCGCTAGAAAAAAGTCATAAAACTTACACCCTATGACATCCATCCATCCATCCATTTTCTTAACCGCTTAATCCTTTATGGGTCGCGGGGGTGCTTGTGCCTATCTCCAGCTGTCAACGGGCGAGAGGCGGGGTACACCCTGGACAGGTCACCAGTCCATCACAGGGCAGGACAAACAGGACAAACAACCATGCACACACTCACACCTAAGGACAATATACAGTGATCAATTAACCTGACAGTCATGTTTTTGGAATGTGGGAGGAAGCCAGAGTACCTGGAGGGAACCCACGCATGCACGGGGAGAACATGCAAACTCCATGCAGAAAGACAGCAAGAAACCTTCTTGCTGCAAGGCAACAGTGCTACCCACTGCGCCACCGTGCAGCCTCACCCTATGACAAAGAAGGCAAACTATCCGTGCAGTTGCCTAGCTGCCTTTATTCCCCAAACACCGCCATTCCACGCATGTACGCTGAATGCACAGAGAGTTGCAGGGAGTATTAAGAACATGTTTGGATGGATGGAAGAATAATTAGAACGGCTTATATTACAGTCTACATTCATTATTTTATATAGCAGCAGCACTTTGTCTATCGTTGTGTTTTTACACTACATTGTTATCACTTATGTTTTTATTAGGCAGCTTTATGTGTGCCTGTTTATAATATCAGCATTCTGCAAAAAACATTTGAATCATTTAAAGCGGCATTTACCCCGTTGTATGAGGATTATTAATTGGTGTATTATAGATTGCACAATACATATTTTACATATTTGCAGCTACATATTAGTCTTTTATTTTAAAAGATTAGACTTTATTAGGACTGTAGGGAAGTAGGACGCTTACCAGCTGGGATCAATAGGAAGAAAACCTTGATTGCATAACAACGGCGATCACCATCGAGTGTGATGATTTAAGTAGATAAAGTTGTTTATATTCAGTCATGCTTCATTTGCCTTTGTCTTAAAATAAGTCTAACCTATGGAATGGAATAAATTATGCATAACAAAAAATCTGTTTATAATACATAATATTTTTGCTTGCATTAATTAAAAAATGCTTGAGAAAAGCCCCATAAAAATAATTGCAAATTAAATCGCATGCAATATTGAAGAAAAAAAAATTGCAATTAGATTATTTTCCTAAATCGTTCAGCCCTAGATTTTTTTTATATTTTCTGAATATCATATTTTTAAACTAAAGTAAGTTCATGAGTGATTTCTATTTTATTAGAAAAGTCAAGATTAAAATTTTATATAATACATTTAAATATGTTTATGATTTAGATGTATTTTTCATTGAGGTTATTTGAAAAAAGAAATATATATATATATATATATATATATATATATATATATATATATATATATATATATATATATATATATATATACAGCGTATGTATAGTTTCATTCAGAACTTTCTGCGCGTTTCTATGATCTTTGGTGTGGGAAAGACATATCAGTATTTTAGCCCTGTGTTGGTTATCCCTAATTTGAATGAATTTATTTATTTCATTTTTCTCTTCTTTAATGTGTAGTTTAAGATTTTTTTGTGATCATTTAAAAAAATGGTGATACATTATTGTTGTGGAATGTTATTTTGTAAAATAAATAAATACTGTTAAATTCTAGTTAAAATTTCAAATATTTAAAAGTATTTAATATTTCTTGTTTAACCTCCCAGGCCTGTTTGAATGTCTCCCTAATTCTGAGGTCTCAAGGTTGGCAAGTATGCTTTTAACACACAATCACAGATTAAAAAGTGCTATAAAACATTTTATTCTGAATACAATAGTTTCATAGTGTTGATGTTACTGTAGGTCCCGACCCTTTGCAAACAAGCGATTGTGCAATCTTTAGAAAGTTAACTATAGTCACAAGCATACGGTAACCCCACCACCACACATTGCTTTCAAATCTGTGGGAAACACTGCATCTTGTAGTACGTGGTATTGTGCTTTTCAGTGTTGCTGTTTTTGTATTTATATATCTATTTGTGGATATTGCTGTGTGGTCTCAGCCCCATTGTTTGTTTATTTGCTTGGTTTGTTTTATAATGTTTTTTTTGTCCTCTCTCTGCCCTCCTACAGGTGTAGGCAGACTGGTAGAGGATTTTCTTGCATGTTCTTTATTCTCCTTCTTCTTCTCTCAGAAACTTAATGAACAGATTATGAGAGGAACTCAACTAACTCCAAGACTCTCATTGAATCAGAAGTCTTTTGGAAGAATTTTTCCCGTCCCACCACTGGTAATGACTGATGTCTGATGTGAAAGGTTTCCAGACACTAACTCCAGGCCCCTCACCCACCAGGACCCGTCTGGTTACCAGGGAAGTAGCATCCCTGTGATTATGAACTGAGGAAATCATAAAATCGAATCCTGCCATATTGAATCAAACCCCAAAATTATCACCTGTCAGAAGAATTTGAAAACAACTGACAGATCTCTTAAACTGGCATCAATAAATATCAGATCTTAGGAAAGTATTTTCTAATCAATGATTTTATTATTGAACATAATATACACGCTCTGTTTTTATCTGAATCTTGGTTAGACATAAGTACTGAAACATCTACAAACAAGAACATATGATAGAAGCATAGAGTAAAAACAACAATTAGGAATAAGATAAAAACAGCATAAAAGTATGAAAATTAAAAGCAGCGCTTAACTTTTTAGTTAGAACTGTGAGGTTACAGTAATCAATCTGACTTAAGATAAATGCATGGATGAGTTTTTCAAGGTCCTGTCTGGACATCAGTCATTTAATCAGTCATTTAATCCTAGAAATGTTTTTCAGGTGATAGAAGGCTGACGTTATTACCTTTATATGACACTGGAGTTTCAAATCTGAGTCCATTAATACACCTAGATTAAGCACTTGATCAGTAGTTTCTAGCTGGATTAACTGAAGCTGTGTGCTGACTCTTGCTCGTTCTTCTTTTGGTCCAAAATAATTACTTCAGTTTTTCTTCTGTTCGGCTGGAGAAAGTTATAGAACATCCAGCTATTGATTTGTTCAATGCAATCACTTAGAGTTGGGATGGGGTCAGAGTTGCCTGGTGACTTTGTAATGTACATCTGAATTGCATCTTCATAGTTATGGTAACTAATCTTATTGGCTGTTATAATCTGGGCTAGTGGGAGCATGTACATATTGAACAGAAGGGATCCAATGATGGAGCCCTGGGGCACCCCACATGTGATTTATGTTTGTTCTGATGAGAAATTGCCTATTGACACAGAATTTCATTTTCTTCAGGTAGGACTCAACCCAGCTAAGTACTGTACCAGAGAGTCCGACCCAGCTCTCCAGTCGTTCCAGTAGTATTTTATGATCAACAGTGTCAATGCTGCACTGAGATCCAACAGAACTATTCTATGCTTTTATCAGATATTTTTGCTGTTTTTACTTTCTATGCTTTTATCATGCTTTTTTTTAACCACCAAATTATGTACAGTACCTTGAATTACCTTGTGTTGAAAGTTGGACTACTACGAGTGCCAGCACTTTATCAGAGAAACCTTTGTTCCTGTTCCCACTCCTCTCTGGGATTTCTACTCCTGTGACCATGATCTACATGGCAAATTAGTAATGCTATGGCTGCAGGATTTGTGTTTGTGTGTTTGTCTCCCTTTGTGATGACAGCATGTGTGGAGCTGTTTGGATGCGTCCTTGACCTATTGGTGAGATGTCTTTAATAAACAGCTCAGCATCGTCTGACAGCCCTGCTTTCATCTCCATGGGCAACCACCAGCATCTAGAAGACAGCTCTGCTTCTTTTTTGGAAACCATTCCTGAGAATGTTTACTTAAAGAGATGGAAAGACAACTTTTTGCTCTAGGTTTAGAATACGGATTCACTAAGCAGGCTTTTAAAGACTAACCTCCGTTGTCCATCTTTAAAATAGTTTTTAATTTCTTAAGGTCTGATCTGCCAATTTTGATCCTTTGGTTTATAGAGTGTAACACATAACATAAATGTGCTGGTAATCCTTTGATATAGGCAGTGGTTTTGAATAAATGACGAAGTTAGAACATTACAATGTTATCCATATTTATGTATGAAAGCCATCCCCAACATTTTAAAGAATGAAAAATATAATTAAAGTACCTGTTGTTGGTCAGTGTTTTAAAAAACAAAAAATGGTGGGTGGTCTTATTTTTGATACTTTTAAAAATATGGGAAAATAATTAAACATTTGCTAGTAAAAATTGTGAATATTCAAAATAAAATTAAGAAGAAAGTTTGAGGAATATGAAAAAAAAAAAGCAACAGTTATGATCCACAACTGAAAAATTACACCCTTCTTATATTTCTATCCTAGTACCACCGCAAAACGATGACAGCTACTAAACTTAATATTTCACTCTACGCCCACATATGTGATCTTTACTGATTTTCTGTGTCAGTGGAAATAATTGTATGAAAAAGTTTAAAACCTCTAGGAATGGACATTGCAAATTAGCCTTGGTTATTAATGTTGTAGTGTGTTACAGGTTTAGTTTACTTACTTGTCGCGAATAAATAAGCAAATAAAACAAATGAATAAAAATAAAGGCATCATACTAGTCCGTGAAAAATCCTGACCTGAGTTTTATTCTTTCATGAAAATGTATGTTTTTAAACTAAAAACAAATAACTACATCAGACTGCAGGACCACATCTGGTCCTTTAAATGTCCTCAATGGCTAATATAAAACCACAAATCAACAAAATATATATATATGGAGTGCCATCTCTGCCAAAATCGACAATAAATAATAATTAAATAGATAAATAAATAAATAAGTGAGGAAATACATTTGTAAATAAATAAATATAAAAAATAAATGAATCTGGTAATAAATAAGTGTGGGACAAAATAAAAAAAGTTTAATACACTTAAGAAATTACATTTAAAAAAATTAAGTATAGAAATAAGCAAATAAATCCGTTTGAAAATATATTTGTAAATAAATAAATATAAAACTAAATAAATGAATGTGGTAATGAATACATAAATGGTTCAATACAATATGAAAAAAAATGAGTAAAGAATACATAAGTAAATATGTAGATGGCGAAGTGGTTAGTACTGTTGCCTTGCAGCAAGAAGGTTGTGAGTTCATATCCTGGCCCAGGGTCTTTCTGCATGGAGTTTGCATGTTCTCCCTGTGCATGCGTGGGTTCCCTCCGGGTACTCTGGCTTCCTCCCACAGACAAAAAAAATGACAGTCAGGTTAATTGATCTCACTAAATTGTCCTTAGGTGTGAGTGTGTGCATGGTTGTTTGTCCTGCCCTGTGATGGACTGGCGACCTGTCCAGGGTGTACCTGTTGACAGCTGGAGATAGGCACCAGCCCCCCCGCGATCCATTAAGGATTAAGCAGTTAAGAAAATGGATGGATGTAGGAGTACATGAAAGAACTAATAACTTATTTAAAAAAATTATATGTTCTATTTATTTACACTTATCTATTTACACAATTATTTATTTACACATTTAGTTATTTATATACTTATTTATTGCTATGTTTATATTCACATTTACATTTATTTTAAAATTCAGTTAATTATTTATTTCAACATTTATTTAATTATCTATCTATCTATCTATCTATCTATCTATCTATCTATCTATCTATCTATCTATCTATCTATCTATCTATCTATCTATCTATCTATCTATCTTTTTATTCACACATTTATTCATATATTTATTCCAGCATTTATTTATTTCCACATTTCTAGATCTGATTTATTTACAGTAGTGTAATCTAATAAGGGAGGTGTTTCTAACACTGGCCTAAACCCTGATCGGCCAGGTCCAACATATAACAAAAAAACATATTAACTGTGATTACACGGAAGTGGCTGAGGAGGAGCGTTAGCATCTGCTATCTACTCTGTGTGTCTATGACAGAGTTGAGAATACCCGGCTGCTGGAATCTCACTGTTACAGTATTGGTAGTTCAACACCAGGCCTGTCCTTGACATGGAGGTGTCCTGTGAGCAACAGACGAAAAGGAAGGTGCCTTATACAGTGAGGTGTTGGGGTGCAAAGGTTAACAAGTCAAGGCTAACCCAGTTAGGCTTCTAAGTTAAGCTAGCGGGAAGCCCCCAACTAGCACCTCACAACTGAGCGCTCAGTCCACCTTCGGATCTCGTCTTAAGTTTCGGAAAACAGTTCACAACCACCTGTCCATGTCTCATGTTGAATTCCCCACTCAGGACAGCGGTCAAAGGAGACGACACTTGGAAATAGGCAGTAAAGGCTGCCAACATTAGCGCTCTCATAAAGATTATAAAGATTAGTTTAGCTACATTATGGTAACTGAGAATTTGAGCAGCTTTGCAGGTGTGACAGTTTTGATGACATTTTAATGACTTTGCAAAATCTTACCCCTTCTTCCCTCACAAACAAATTTGTAATTTACATATGTAAGATGAAAATAAATATATTTGACTTGTTTTTCTAGTAGCATATTAGGATGAGCTATTATAGGGGGTAATAGTTTGATATTTAAAACCAAAGGACTATGGTTGCCTATTACAAACTAAATTCTTAAGGTTATGCAAATATGATATATATTATATGAAATCAACACTGCAATGATATCACCCAAAAGAACTTCCTGGACTGTTGCCTTCAGAAGTCCAACCCTTTGTGCTGGAAATGCAAACCTTAAATACATCACAAATACATTACTCTGTAAGTCATGCGCTATTACATTTTTTTTTGTAGAATGTATTGAGGATGATATTTTTTACAAGGTTGTACTTACAATGTCTGAGAGAAAAACTCACTGCAAATGTTTTTGTGACACTGATTGTGAGTTTAATATTTTCTGGTCGGATTTTATCCATTCAAGTCATTTTTTTTAATTACTGTGGCTTTTTAAAATTCTGCTGCTTTTTTTTGTGCATTTACCATTTGCTTTTTATTTGATATCTTTGCAGTCTTGAGCCAACCTTTCCCGGGCTCTGGAAACTTTGTGCAGCTTTTACATGAGTTAAGCCAGTGTACACCCCTTGTGTGTCTGCTACATGGCTGAACGTATGAAAAGTCTGCAAGGGTTGCTTGTTAGCCAGAGACTGACATGCTCTGCAGCTTAGACATGATGACAGATGAAGATAAAGAGGCTACTATTAAAAGTGGGAGGTGTATGTTTTCAGACATGGCTTTTGTGAGCAAATGCAATGAAGTGAACATATAAAGGGGAGAAAGTAGGGCTGAGTTTTTTTAAGGTATGGTGGGTGGGTCAATTAGAACAATGTGTGTGGGGGGGTCTTTTGGCTAAATGGCAATTAGATCTGTCACTTCCGCAAAAAAACATGGGCAGCAGTAGTTCATGACAATGCAGATAGAGGATGAGGAAGAGTGGAAAATACTTCTCTGAAAGATGGCCAAGGCTGATTGCTATATGAAGAGTAGCTTTGTGGTGGGACCAGCATGTGAACAGAGGTAAAACATAACAGCTTATAAAAGGAACTCTCTCTCTCTCTCTCTCTCTCTCTCTCTCTCTCTCTCTCTCTCTCTCTCTCTCTCTCTCTCTCTCTCTCTCTCTCTCTCAGAAGCAATATGTCACTTTACTTAAAGAAAGACGAGAGGGAGGCAGATGACTGGATAATAAGGTGTCTTAGCTTATTATGTGTACATGTAAAAGTTGTTAACAATTGGACTACACTAAAGCTGCACAACCTATTGAGTTACCATCATTACTGTAATATCAGTGTGTGTAATATTGCAATCAAAAGGGACTGATTGGATGCATTATTTGGTAGGCTCATGTGCCACGCATTAAGTTTCTATGTTTTGATGATATATTTGGCAATTTGGAAAAACTCTCACAGGTCTGAAGGTTTACAACTGATTTAGAAATTAGTGATTAAGGTTAGAAAGTTCAGTGAGACTCAGTGAGAAATGGAAGAACTTGTCGGAAAAATGTCTGTTCATCATTATCCATAACATAATTTCAATATGCAACAGTAATAGTGCAATTTTAAAATTGTGGACAAAAAAGGCATTATAGTAGGGAAATAAGTACAGTATCAAACATGTCAACGTTTACCGTGATGAATATTTTTGTTAATGGATTTGAAAGATGATTTGTTAGTCACACCAGATGTTTGTAACAACATCAAATGAGTCAAACCCAAATGAGTCCAAATAATTATTCATGTTTAAAATACTAGAATGACACAGGAATTGGGCATTGAAGACACTTAATAAAAATATATATTTAATATTCAGGTAAAGGCCTCTGTTGGATTCTGGATGTCTCCTCTATAACAAAACTAGTTGCATGCATTGCTCAGGTGGGATTTTGAGCCGTTCATCAATATCAAATGTCTTCACATCTTGAGTGTTTTCAAGGCCTCTTCTATACCCATTGACCTTCAGTTCTTTTTTTATGGTGTCTTGTCATAGCTTCGCAACTGGATTCATAATAGGTGATTAAATGGGACATTCTTGCATCTATATTTCTTCTCTCCATTCATCCTTTCTTACATTATAAGAAGTCAGTCAGTCCTATTTGCTAAAAAAACTGTCCCTTACAAAAATCCTCTCAACTCCAATGTCATTGTTATATTTTTTTAGAATGATGTGCAGTGAATTTCTTCTACAAACGAGGCTAAATGCAATGGGTTTTAAATAATGAAGATTTTGTCTCATCTGACCACATTGTATTTCTAAAAATGTGAGCAAATTTCAAATGCTTTTTCTTCGGTAGTGGAGTCTTGTGCAATGAGTAGGGATAGTGAATGTGACTGCTGAGAACACCACTTCACTATTTTCTTGTAAGCTGTATCTGCCAATTCAGTATTTCTAAAGCTCCTTGTGAGATCAGTGACTCTTCAACAATTCTTTCGATAATTTTCTTACTCCTCAGTCAAAAGTTGTTCAAGGAGAAGCCCATTGTGGCTTGTTTACAGTGAAATTTAGTCTTTCCTTTTCCAGATTATGGCCTCAATAGTGCTCACAGTAACTATTTGTATACAACCAATGGTATGAGTTTTTGTGCTACAATAAGGTTGTGAGGGTTTGAGAGGGTTCTCTTTTAGCCATCACAAGATTCCTCTTGTGTGATATCTCACAATGAGAAACCTTTTTATAGCCCACAAACAAGGATTTAATCAGTTTATATTCATTTAGTCCTGTTAGGGAGCATGAATGCTTTCTAAATGTGAGCAGATTTTAGTTTGTTTCTTGATTTTCTACGCTATTTATTTTCATGTCTGTGCAATATAATGTATGGTCAATGCCAAGTCATTGCAAATATCCGATTGATTTATTTGTATCAATATAGTTTTAGTGTGTATAACCAGGCTTGTCATCCACATTTGGGAATTTCATTACAATATCTTAATTACAATGGAAATGTACTAAATATTTTTTCTGTGAGAAAAACATTTACTAGTTAAACACCTACTTTCCGTGCTGTATTTTTTGTTTAGGCATAGATTTTTCGTTTTCAAAAAAAGACACAAAGCATATGGCTTTTCATAAATGTGAATAGAATGAGAGGGTTTTTTTGTGTAACATGAATCTGACTGTACTGCGAGAACATACTGCACTGAAGTTCAGTTTCCCTATCATCTCCCGCAATCTGCTTAAGCAGGTCCACACACTGCACCCTTGCCCACATAAAAAATAACAAACAAGTCCACATTCCTCTTTCAAAGTTCCCATACTGTTTTTAAAGTGGGGGCTCGTCTTTATTACCTCACATAGAACTGCGTTTTTTACGGTTTGGCTGAAATCTAAATGGTTGTATACAGAGGAAGTGACAACAATGTGTTGTATATGTCTTATCGGTCATTGGCATCAGAGTGTCAGACAGTAGTAAAGCCTGATCTTCCTAGGCTGTTGCTCACAAGCAGCTAAATGCAGACTCTGTCCAGCTGTCCATTCTGTGAAACATTAAAAAAGGTGCTGTTACAGGTCAAAAATGTTTTAAGTGATTTCTTTTTGAAATTCCTGAAATTAAAGTTTCTTGAGAGTAGGAGCCAACAGAAAATGACCCATCATTTGGCAGTCGGTGAAAATGAAATATTTCCAAAAAGCAGAAATTAATACAGAACACTTTGTCAACTAAAACAAATCATGCATTCAGGAAAAATGGCCGTGGGGAACTTGATGAAATACAGAGTATTCGCATAAACAGGAGGGGAGAAAAAAGAATTAAACGAAAAAGAGATGGAGAGACTCGTGAGCCAGATTTGGGGAGAGAAAGAGGGAGGGCAGGATAAGTTTTGGGGGAAAGTTAGTGGCCCTGTGGGGGTTTCTTCTAGAGTTCAACCTCTCTGGCTGGGGAAGGAAGGGGAGGAAGAAGGGGGAGGGAGGGGAGGCAGAGAACAACCTGGGTCAGCAGCAGTATGGAGTATGTGTAGATTAGATTTCTACGCTTGCTCAGTGAACTCTCCACAGACCTGAAAGCCTTGCACAGCTCATAGCTGGTTGCCAATATGAGGTGAATCGATGTGGTTTATTGGTCTCAGTTACTATCTCAAAGGCCGTCAAAAGAAATGTTAAAAATCAGAGTAATCGACAGGACTCCATAAATCTAAAAAAAAACACACAAAAAACAGCGACGTCTCTAGTGTGAAAGCATGATAAAAAGTAATAGTGCTGCAGCTCACCAGTCCAAAAATCTATTACATAGAACTTTTAGAGCACCTGGGGATCATGCAGTTCTTGGTTTCCAGAATCCTGGATGAAGCTAGCTGTTGGGCAAAAGAAAAAAGCAGGACAGGAAGGAGACGAAAGACGAGAAAAGAATGCATCATAGGAGGATCATAAAAGGCTGGACTTGAAAAAAAATGCATTTACAGACCAAGTTATTTAATGATTGTGTAAGTGGGTTGACAGAGGAGATGAGCGATATGAACTTGAAATTGTATCACAATATTTTGTTATATTTAGTTTTAACAATTAAAATGACAAATAAAAGTGAAAAAAATACTGCTTAAATAAAGCTTCCCCGTTATCAAATATGTAATGTCCCAAACACCACTTATAAGAAGTGAAACAGTACAGTTAAACAAAATTCAAGACTGTAAATATTGATACTTGTTGATGCTTTCATGCAACTCTGGACAGAATATTCTCTACCAAACTATACATTTTTTGGGTAAAGATAATACATTTGTTTATTGCAATAAATGTCTTGATGTTGATGTTCTTATTACAGACATCATGAGTTGATCATACCTTCTTAAGAAGAAAAAAATGATTGGATTTGGTCTAAAAGTGTTAGATGAACAAAATACACCAAAAAACCTATTCCTTTCTGTGTGATAGGTGTGAGCTACAACCCAGACTTGAGTCTGACTTGTGTGTATATGGTGCCTTAAAAAAACAAACCAAACGTCTCAGAGCTGGAGCAGTCGCTTTTGGGACAGTAAACACTGTAATGAAAATCAGAGAGAGAGAAAAGGGGGTAAGGAGTGAGGGCACCGTATGTTTATGGGGAGTGTAACCCGCAGCACAGATTGACAGGAAATGGTGTCTTTAAAAAAAAAAAAATGTTTTGCCTTCTGGGCTGTACCACTTGCACCAGTTTGACAGGGGTGGCGATGAATGTGCAAAGCTCACAGAGTCAGCCTATTCTATTATCATATATCTCCCATTGTATCAGGATGTTTGCACTAGCCCAGCCAGAGTCTATTAGGCTGATGAGCAACAGTTAAGACCAGTGACAGGCTTTTTTTATTGACCGTGGACTGCCTATTGATTTCCCGTTGATTTACTATCGCTGTGAGGGTGCTGCTGTTTTTTAAATTGAATTGTTTTCATCAATACTCTGAACAGTGAGCATGAAAGAAGATGTTAACATTTCATGGCTTGAATACAAATAAAGCAAGGATTGTTGCACGTTAAAGTCATGACTTGTGCAGTCTGCATCCCCACATCGGCTTCCTAAAAGTATAAATCACAAATGAGGTCAAGGGAGACTGCAAGGAGTGTGTCTAGCACATGGTGTGTTTGTATATTGGAGGTATTTGTCTGTGTAAATGCACTGCTGGGAATGAGCAAGGCAGCCCTCATTCATCACTGTAAAAGTACTTCCAGAGGGGAATGGCAGAAAGCAATGCCCCGTCCTCTGTTCCCTTGAGCAGATGGAGAGGAGGGAGAGATTCTTTTTTCCCCCCTGGCATCTGGTTTCTGGCTTCAGCCACATCCTAATGTTCTTCCTCTCTCTCTCTGTCTCTGACTTTCTCTTTGACAATCACGTACACACCAAGCCAGTGGCTGGGACTTTAATATGGTTATGATTAGAGACAGAGGGCTCAGTAAGGGGAGGGGAAATGGGGGGCTCATATTTACTGCAGAAAAATGGGGGAGGTGCAGTGTTGAGGCAGGCAGGGAGCAGATATAAATTGGGGATTTTTGTGGAAGGCGTGTTTGTTTAGAATTAAAAAAAGCAGAGAAAGCTAATAAAGTTTTGTCTTTTGAGCAAATTAGTTGTTCCTATCTTGAAAGCTTTGCTGTTGGACAGCACCCACCCAGCGCCCGCTCCTCCCTCCCCTCCGCTCCTCTTGGTTCCTCACTTCCCCGCCTTCTCTGGCATTCTCTTTGACTCTCTCCACCCCCTCTCAGAGCGTCATGCCTAGGCAGTTGGTTCACTCTGCTGTGTCTGGGGCTCAGCGAGAACTCTGAGAGGCTGTTATTTAGGTCTGTTACATCGCACCGAGCAGGGGGGGGAGAAGAGAGGCAGAGAGCAGCCCTCAGGAACCAGATCTGCATTCCAGTCGGGACGGAAAAGAGGGGGGAAGCTCAGCATCTGCAGGGACAGAGAGTGACAGAGAAGTTGAAGGGGAGGGAAGCGGGTCCAGATAGCTGCTGCAGGCTGTGTTGTTGTCACTGCCTCAGTGAGTGACGTGAGCAGTGGAAGCAGGACAGTAGCGGCAGGCAGGCAGGACTGAGCCTTGTTGTGATTTGTGCCGAAGGTTGGGGAGGGGGCAACATGTTCGACTGCATGGAAGCCCTGGGAATGGGCCCCCGTCAGCTCTATGATGTCACCAGCCGTGGTGCGTGCATGCTGCGGAAGGCGAGCCCCTTCTTCCCGGCTTTGGACCCCTTCGCCTGGACGGGCAGTGCCAGTGTTCAGTGTAAGTGGCTTCCAGCTTGGTTTCATGTGTGACACAGGCGGGCGTTCTCTCTATTTCCCTCTCTCTCTCTTACAGACACACACTCTCTTTCTTGTTGCTGACTTGTTTACCCCTCAGGGCTCGACCTAAGGGGGCTGCCGTCAGGGGGTTGCAAAGCAGGACAGGAAAAGAGTAGGACAGACAGTCTCTTCTTTTCTCTTCTTTCTTCACAGCCGGTTTTAGCTGCTTGGAGATTGAAAAAAGAAACTTTCCACTGTAAAGAGTTAGCTGTGTTTATGTACTTCTGTGACCTAATGAAAGTCAAGTTCCAATCACAATGAGAGCCACCTGAGATTTGACCTTGTCGTGTCAAAGTAAAGTGACAGGAAGCAAATTCCCCCTAAAAACTACATTCTCCATTCATACGTTCATGTCAGTTTGCTAAAACGGTATTGGCGGTGAGATTTTTATGTTGCCTGCTGCAGCTCTTATAGGTCAAGGATTTGGTTTATGCGTATGGAAAGCCAAACAGCCAGGAATTAATAGGCTGATGAATTATTTAGGGGACGAATTAATGAAGAAATAGGAGCACACACAAAGTCTTGACAAAGCAAAGGGGCCTGTTTTCTCTGCTCTCCCTTTTTCTCTGTCATTGCTCGGTCTGACTTAAGAAAAGCCTCTGTCACTTAAACCAACTGGGGTCCATTTTTCTAAAACCCTCATTGCGGCTGCTACTGTCACATGAGTCTGTGTTAATAGGAAAAACAATAGGTGTAAGTGGGAAAAAAAGAAAACTGGCGGGAGCCAAGCCAGATATGATAGTGGAGTGGAAAACATTCAAGAATGTACAAAAAGCTGATGGTGATGGGGGACCCTTTTTTTTCTTGCATGCTTTCTTCAGCGAGCTTATCCTTCTGCTTTTTGTTCCTTATTACTGCTTCTCGGTGGGGGGAGTCATCTGTCTTCATTAATCGTGAAGACACCAGCATTTCAGTGGCCGTCATGCACACTGACTTAGGTTTAATGAAGACGGATGCGCTGTCAGTGAAGGCTGAGGCCAGAGGGGACTCAAGCCAGCCCCAGCCTGCTCTGCTATAGCTAAGGGAAAGCCAGACGATAACAACATGAGATTTTGTTTGTTTGTTCAGGCCTCCGTTTTAATATATTCACATACATGGATGCATTTAAAAGAAAATCAGCACTTCAGATTACAGGAGCACCTTTTTTATTTTTCATTTTTCACTCTATGTTCCTCCAAAACAAAGATGCAAGAAGTGCAGAGAAGCTGCCTCAAGGTTAGGAGAGACTATTCTAGTAGAGCAAATTAAAGTAGAGGCTGGTCTGGTGTACCGTTTCAAAACCCCTTTGCGTATTAACCTTTGTAAACAAGGCCATCCTATCACCACACAGCGAGTCATAATGCCTCTCTTTGCTGAAGCGGTTGCCTCTCATTGTCCTCGTCAATGAGGTTTGATGAATTGATGTTTGAGTCTGATATCTCATTAAGCTCAGCCAGCTGCAGCACGAGAGAAGGACCTGCCAGTCTCCTTATACCATGATCCCTGTGTACAAAATTAACTTGCTTTTTTTTCTGAGAAGAAGTCACTGGACGGAAGTGAATCAAATCATTCTTTTTCTAGAAAATAGTTTTATTGCTTTGCAAAACAGAATATATTTTTTTAAATCTTCTTTGACAAAGTGCTCTAAAAATTTTTGTGCCCCTAAATTTTCCAGAATTTTAGTGTAAACTATTGCCATGGCAGTAAATCTGCAGTGGTGATAAGCCCCACTTCTGCTGGCTGTTAGCCAGGGAAAATCGGCTGACTTAAAAGTGCACGATCGGTTTTCCTGTTTTTTTGTCCACAAGTAGGAAGACCTCAATGTCAGGGGTTAGTCAGAGGCTATGGCCTGGCCAGTGTCAGAGCTGCCGTATGTGTGGCTCGCTGAAAAGGAGACTCTGTCAACCATCCCCGGACTGTGTAATGTTCTTAAGTGCCTTATGGCACAGAGCTGGTACTACATCTGAGCTGCCCCTCACATTTGGATAATAGACACTGATTTAGTCATACGTCAATGAGAACTGAATTAGTCAACTTCTAGAGAAGCCATTTGAGGGAGCCTATGCACAGCAACCCCTTCACTGTCAATTTTCATTTGCAAGAAGAATGAGGCAATTAAGTTTAGCAGTTGTGAGGGGTCAAAAAAAGGGAAAGTGTGTTTTTCTCATCGATATACACCCGTAGCTCGATCATTCTGTACACAGTTTGGGTATTCATATTCATTCATTCACTCATGAGCCGGAGAAGTAATGTATCTAGCACACTTCCACAGTCACACACACTCTCTTTGTTTTTCCCCTAATGTGCTGTTTGGAGGTGAGCTCAGGAGCTAATTAAAGTAAGGGTGTACATCTCAGCAGCACAGGCAAACGAAATAAGAGCTGCCTGTGACCGCTGGCACATTCTGGCCTGATCATTTTTCCCCCCGATAGAAGTCTGCAGTTATTTCATTATAATTACAAAAGATTCAATTAAAAGATTAGGATGCCTGTTGGGGGAGGAGCTGGGTATATAGATAGTGGTGTCTTGTGTGGGAGGATGTGTGTTTGTGCTTGTGTAAGAATAAGTGGGAAATGTAACAGTAATGTAGTAGTTTCAGTTTTGACTAGGAACTTCAACTGTATTTATGTACACATACTTAAATCATGTAAATCCTTTGAAGATTTTATCAAAACAATATGCTGAAGTGGGAATAATTTAGTTGGTTGAAAGTTTATTCGCTCTAATGGACACATACTATAAAAGAAATTTGGCTTGTTGTGCTAAAAAGGCATTTGGAAACAAAAATATATTTTTGGGGAATTTTTAAAGTTGACCAAATAGTAACATTATATCTATAACAGAGATGCAGCAATCACAATTTGGTTGTTGACTTAAGAACTAGGTCTGTTTGCAATGGGGTGCACAGTGGCACAGCTTGTAGCCCTGTTGCCTCACAGCATGAAGGTGTGGGGTCTTAACGCATAGAGTGCAGAGTACCCAAGTTTCTCAGGGTACTCTGGCTTCCTCCCACAGTCTAAAACATGACAGTTAGGTTAATTGCTCTCTCTAAATTGTCCTTAGGTGTCAGTGTATGTGGGCATGATTGTTTATCTGGCTTGTTTCTATGCTGCTCTGTAGAGGACTAGCGGCCTGTCCAGGGTGTACCTCACCTCATGTTCAGTGACCACTGAAAACAGGCAATAGCTGGTTTAGATGATGGATGGATAAATTGTCTGTTGCTACCTGGAAAATATTTTTATAGCATCAGGACCTTTTTTATATTGACTTGAGAGGCACTGTCACACCTCCCTGTTCACAGATCTCTCTCACCCTACGGTAATAGCTAAGCCCATTAATAGGCAGAGCAGCCTATAAATAAACAGTCTCAATCCTTGCAGTTGCCTTAGGTTTTTTTTTCATTTGCTAATTTTGATGTGAAGCTTTGCTTATATATAAATAAGAGTGTGGGAATAAGTTAGAATAAGTATGGAGTCTGTTCACAAAACCCTATACGTTAACCCATGGTGGTTTTATTCATATCTATTGGAGGGATATGGGGCAGCTAGGCTGCATGTGAAATGCAGAGACAGACAATGTGCCAGGGCTGGATTCCTCAAGTCCGTGCTGGAATCCAGCTCTGCTCTAAAAGCAGTTTATAGCCCCCTCGGCAGCGTCAGTTACACCACTGTAAATGAAACCTATCAACCACAATGTGGATGTTAAGCCCCCCCTAAAGGAGTGTGTTTCACAAGCGTCTTGACTCTGTAACTTTACAGTTGTTCAGCTGATGGTTTGTGAAGGTTCCTATGAGGCCAGATGTTTAAGTTCAAAGTAAAAATTTGAACTTTTGGGAGTTCTTTCACAATGTTCTGTTGGTTCATGTTGTTGTGGAGCCCACTCCTACACTCATGTATGGCTGCTGCCTTTGTAGCTGTTTACGGAGAACAGCTCTCTTGCTGCCAAGCACATTTTTCTTATGCACAAAGGCGTGGGTAATTGGCAAACTTTCTGTGTGTGTGTATGGGCTTTATTTGAAGATGCATCGGATAGTTTTTCATGTGAGCATATTTATGGTTTGTTTATAGCATAAATATTTAAGCACTCGTGAGGCAAACTGTTCTGTCACCAAGATGTTATTGACTGCCAGCCAGGCTCAAATATTGCTAAGGGGTTCACTGTTTTGAGAAATTTCGGCTGGGACTGTAAAACCAGGAGAGCATGACTGTCCTGCCTCTGCGTATGCGTGAATGGGTCGTGTTTACGCAGCCGCCAGCAAGGGGCAGGGAGTGGTGAGCGACTGGGGTTGGACAGCTATTATCTGAGCTCAGAGGTGGAGAGTGATGGGGAGGGATAGAGAAGGGGGTGGAAGGCCCGTTGGAGTTGTTTTCCCTCAAACATTAGTCAAATTTTGCTCATGTGTGCATGAGCAACTGCCATGAACATCCCAGTGCCAGTGGTGCATTAGTTCATTTGTATATGCGAGCATTATGATTTGTTTGTGTATCTTTGTGTCCATTTCAGCTTGAGCGTGCCTTTGTCTGTATACTTTGACTGTGTGATCTGTAAGGGTGAACAGGTGTGTGTAAACCGACATGCCTGTCTGTAATTGTGCACTTGTAGCTGCAAGTTTTGGATAAGATGAATGGCCTGGGATAATTTTATGGATGCCTGTTTTTTTGTTGTTGTTTTTTTAAAAATATTTATATATATATATATATATATATATATATATATATATATATATACAGTCCTGGGTATTGCACTCCCCCTGCCAACCCCAGGAGAGCATGAGGAGTGAGCAGGCCCTTCTTTTCACCTGAAGGGGCAGGGTTTGTGCATCTTTGAGTCTTTTCTGTTGTTGTTTGTGTCCGAGAAACAAGGTCGGTGTGAAAAATCAAGTCAAATTAGGAAACAGGAAATTTTGGTTCCACATATGGAACCTGGTGTACAGTTGTTCCGTAGTGACTGTCCAGCCTAACGTCATAGTTCAATTTCTCCTCTTTTTCTATATTTTTTATAGGGAGATGGCACCATATTTTACTAATAAAAATAACATAATCTAACCAGTAAAAGTGATAGAATTAGCATATTTGAGTGTTTTTTGGCAGAAATTAAAATGAAACATGTTAATTAAATATTGAAAATAGTTAGTGTGGAACATTAGAGTTCAGGTTTGATTTGTCCATATATTGTTGAATTCATACTTCTGTCTTTATAAGGTTGGTTTAATGCCAAAAAATCAGTTATGGTCATACTTTTTGTGCTTATGGAAACTGAATAAAACTTTATAGATAAATTAGAACTATCTTAACAAATCCAGTCTAGACTCATACCTAACTGTGAATTAGCCCATGAGTTTAGCACTGATTGGAGATTAGTGATGATTGTATGGCAGCCTCACTTCTGTCAGTTTGTACAGTGCAGCTTTGGTTACAATGTAGTTAACACTGAATGACTGAATTATTGAATGTAGTATAAAGTGCTTTGGAGTCCTCTAGACTAGATAAGGTCCTGTACCATAATACAAACCATTTACCAAATACAAGCAATTTACCATTTTTAAATTGGTTGCAGCATAAGAAAGTTTGCCAATCATTTTTTTCACATTGCTTAAAGATCTCTATCATATTTGTTTTTAAAAAAGAATCAAAATGCCACCAGATTAATTATTCAGATATTAAAATGGACAAATGTTATTACCCGTCCTTACAGCATCTTTGTTAGGTAACTACGTCCACATAGCAGGGAAATAATTCAGTAACTATTTCCTGTACTACTTCAAAATAAGAGTCTCAGACATAGATTCACCTACAGGCTGCAAGACAGACTGCAGACTTTTTAAACTGTTCAAACAAGGAGGCGTGTAAATCTTTCCGCAGGTAACCACAACTGAGACGTTCCATTTACTGGCAAGAACTGCCTCAAATTCAAGAAGAAGTTTTGCTTGCATGTTTGACTTTAGCATGAGCACGGTTGCTAAACTAGTCAAAGCTGGAATTAAACTTTAACCTTTACTTCTACACAGAAACTTTCTCAAGCACAACTCTTGTCCTATGTCATAACTTTCACTAAGTTCATAAATTAATTCATACTAAAACCCATATAAACATCTTTGTAGCTGAATACAGCATGCAAATAAGAATTACAATTGATAGAACGGACATCTTCAGTTAAATGCTAAAAAAAGGCATAGTAAGAATTTACTAACTTTAAATATGTAACTTTTATTCAACACTTCATTTCCAAAATAATGTGCTTAATTAAAATTCGACTGTTCTATTGGCTGATACTTAGTTGGCACTATAATAAGTTATGTTTTCATCAGCACCGACTGTTCTGTTTCTCATTTACACTTGTGATTATAAATGTTAATTTACCTTTACTGCATAAATGCAGCAATTACGATGTTATAAAACCAACTTTAACACACTCATTGATTCAGGGAGCCTCTATGGAAAATGTTTTCTCTGAAGCAGACACAAGAGGTGCATTATCACTCACACACATGACGCACACTCATGAGCTGGCACAGGGCAAAAAAAGCACATGCTTCTTAGTGGTTTCAAACAAACTGAAAATACATTTCCTCTTTAACATGACCTGTAACTGATTGGTAGTTTACTTTAACTGTCCTATGATCATACCGTAATCAAACAGACAATAAACCAGATATAAAGAAAAAAACAGATTCCTCTTTTGTTTCAACAGAATAGGTTGTAGTGCCTCTATCAGTGGTGTATTTGTGTATGTTAGTGTGGTTAATGCTCATAGGCAAATAGTACACGTTCAACATTTTTACTCCACACGCCAATAACCCTCTTAACTTCCTTTTTCTGACATCTTGGAGAAGGAAATGAATCACAGGATGGCTTAAATCTAGATATTCTCGTCAGAGTTTCTGAAGTCTCCACCCAGGCACAAAGTTGGGCAACTGGTTGGCGGTTGGTTGCCAAGCAAAAGTGAAAAACCTTCATATGCATCATTACTCCACCTCACCACTCAAACCAGAAGTTTCTCAGCAACTTCTTTATCTGATATGAGTCCAGAGCGTTTTTGCCAGTTTAGGGGACTGCCAGTGTTAACAGGAAAAAGAAAGAAAAATCACAATGTATATGCAGATTGTAAATCACTCAGACTCAGGTCTTGTCCTCTTTCTGTTTAGTTTATTTTTTTCTTTAATCTATATAGATAGATCTATGAATTTAGAACGGAGTAAATGCTTTGCTCTGAACATCTACGTTAGTGTGAAGGACTTGTTTGCCACTATGTTTGGGTGAGAATGGTCCCTAAGATATTAGCCTTTGTCTCTCCATGCTTTTGACCACTTCCTAAAAAAAGTGCTGGAGTGAATACTACTGTTGTTGTTTACATTATCCTCCTTTCCCCTCACTTCCTCTGACTGAGCGAGGCTGCAGCCATGGCTGGGCTACTTCTACTTTTGAAGGTTTCTATTGTTGCGGGGAGGAAGCAATAGCAATTGAACGAGCGCGAGTGGCCTTGCCAGAGACAGACAGGTGAGAGCCAGGCTGCAGATGGTGGGAGGAAGTCTGCGAGGATGAGAAACAGCCTAAGGATCAAAGAGACGGGGTTTCCCTCGATGACTGTTCTCTCCCCTTTTCTCTCTTCACCTCTGCTGTCTGCATGCCTGCGCTCCCCATTCGCTTCCTCGCCTGCCTGTGAGTTGTTCTGTCTTACTGCCATGATCAATGGCCCATACCGGTGCGGAGCTGCCAGGTTTGGGTTCACTCTCCAGTCACAGGAGGTGAGACGTGTTCCTCCCTGTCTTCTGGTGGGCAGATGAAGAGTCAGCTTGAGCTCACCACGGGGACATGTCGGGCAGATTTTTTCCACAGATCTGCACTTGACTGTCTCCTTTTTTCTGCATGTACCACACATAAAAGCCTTGATTGATCAACCGAAAGCCTTGATTGAAATCTTATTTCCTAGAATTTGTCTCTCTTTTTAATACCTCCTTCCTCAGGTTTTTCACAAGGATGTTTGAAGGAAACTTTCCTCATTGAGGTTCATGAGAGACCCATAGTTTGTGTATTTGAAGCCAACTTGTGTTTCTTGCGTTGAAAAGGTTGTTTCAGTACAGGAAAAGAGATGGGACGGGTTTTTGGTGGGGGAGTGGGGTGGATGTGGTCCACCAAATGTTGGGTTGGCTGAGTCCATCAAGAAAATATCATAAGGTCCTTTATGAGGTGCTGTAAATAAGAAAGGGTGTTTTGAAAGCAACCACGAGACTGCGGGGTAGTTCCGGTTCTTAAGATTTGCCTCAGGGAGGCATGCCTATCCCACCTGCTGCTTTTGCTATGCCATGTAAAGGTGTTTCTGTGTGGATAACAGAAAGGTTTTGTAAGTGTGCTGGCAGGACTTTGTTAGCCACAACAGAATCTACATTCTCAATAACTCCTCAGTTTCATAACTAGCACTGTGGAAGCCACAAGCAAAAGTCGAAATGTATTTCATGCATTTATAAAGGACTTTCACATGTCTTTATGTTGTATAACTTATGGTGGTTATGTCAGTATGGTGAACATTTCTGGTTTTCCCTCGAGCAAATGTTCACAGAAAGAAAAAATGTTGTTGACTTCCATAGAAATAGCATAATAAATTTGGACGAGAAGTAAACCAATGTGAGAACTTGTCTAAATAAAGACATCTATTGTTATCTAAATGTGGTAAAAGTTGGCTGAGGCTGATTTTATTGAGTTTACCAAGTATGCTCCACATATTTTTTAAGATACTTTTGTATCCTTTTGTATGCTTTACCCAAGTATCTGGTGCTTCATAAAGCTATTTGAAAACTTAAACAATTTGTGACCTGAGAGAGGAAGAAGGTAGGTGTTACAGCAAGGATTAAAGAGAAGTGACAGCAAATGCAATGACGAAGATCCTCCGGAAAGACTGGTATTAAAAAGAGGAAGGAAACATGCGTGTTGTGTGGGGCCTTGTAGAGAAAGACTCGGAGTGATGGCAGGAAGATGTGGGCAGAGAGTAGGAGAGTGAAGTGCGCTGGCACCACTGACTAGGTGTGGTACTTTCTTTTCCTCTTTCACAAAGCTAGCTTCTTCACGGAAACGTTTTAGTTCGCTCATGGTCATTCAGTCAGTATCCCGCAGTGCTTCTGTCTCTGTCACGACATGAAGAGCCAAGGGCAGCTTCAAGGACCTCACCTTAATGTGCCAGGGATTCTCATGGCCCACTGTTCACAATTCTTTCCCAATCTGCTGTCCGTCTGCTGCTACTGTCTGTCTAGTAAATTCAAGCTTTTCAGGCTTTTATTCAATGTAAACATGGGGACTATTTTACATTTGCAGTGGTTTCCATGTAATATTTTGATTAGAAAGAGAATGCATAGAATGTAAGAAGATTGAATTTGCTTAAATATTTATATCCTACAATTGGTCTTCTCAACAAACTGTTTTATAAAAAAACAATGTTAATTTGCTGGCTTGGCTAAATTGAATAAAGAGATAAAAATCTAAATACTTTGTTAAAGAGTAAATGTAGCAATATGGAATGTAGTTATTACTGCATTAATCACTAAAATGTTTTATAAATGTAACCAACCAACTGGGAATGGGATTTTGCCTGATTCTTGAAGTTAAGTTTTTTAACAGTGACAAAATTAATTATATTACCAAAGGCTTTTTTTTAGTATGAATTGTGGTTGGTTGGTCCAAGTGGCTGACAATAAAGCTTTACATGGAAAATGTAGATAGAGGCAGTGCTCCACCAATAGTCTTCCTTTGTGCTTCAAGCACTGAGAGCAGAACATATGGATCTTTCCAGTTAGAATAACGAAGTACAAAAGTTGCAGGCATGTAAAAATCACAAAATTGCATTCACCTAAACTGCACTTTGATTTTACTTGTCACACAATCTAATCTTTATGCCACACACCAGAGAATAATCATATATTGCAACCATAGAGTGTAGGCTGTATAGATGGACAAAGGCTCCACAATGTCTCCCGTAGGTTTCTGAAAAACAAAATTAAAGCCAACTGGGCGGTTCCCACCTCTGCCATCTAGAACGCGTTCCTCTTCACATCATGCCTGGAAAGTAAAAAAAAAAATGGACAAAGAGGTGGAGCTAAGAGAGAGGCTGTGAAGGTGGGGGTGGATGGTTGACACTCTGAGCCGATAGTAGCTACCAGCTGACTGAGCTAACATGGAGCTAACCAAAGCTAAGGGAGGTTAGCCTTGAGTCTGAGGCTGTGGACTCCCGTGGAACAAGCAGAGATGAGTTGCTGGCCACCAGCGCTAGGCCTGACGGCTCATCTAAGACCCCTTATTATTCATAATTTCAACCTTAAATTACATCTAAACATACGTTATAAGAAAATTCACGCTCTTCAGAGTTGTCATGAGTTGTCTGACCTATTGAACCTAAAATTATTTTTTTAACCAGGCTGCAAACATTCCAACAGTGAAGGTGGTGTTTTTAACATGGGAGTCTCTGGGAACTTGCTTCTTTCTGCAGCCATCCCCAAGTGGATGAGGGTGGATCTGCAATTATTGTCACTTCCGGATTGGCATCACATTTGGCCGGCAAAGCTTGTCTCTTGCTCGGTACACCACCTTCTAACCATGTTTCTTGTGTAAATAATCACCATCTTCTGTGGAAAACTTGGAATAATGGTCATCTTCTTTTTAGATGTGTATTATCCATAGAATTTCAGGAATAAAAAGTAGGATAAATAAAAAAACAAACAATGTAATGTTGTGATGTGATTTTGGCCTAAAGGTTAAAATAGATGATTGTTTTTGCATAAATTGCTGGATTTTTTTATTTTTTATTCTTTAGGCTGTTTCAGGGTGGTAGAAGTCCACTTTGGTTTATCTCCTGATGTACTAGCTGTTAGGTTCAGTCTATGGGATCAACTAATCTGGATTTATGCTTAATGAAGAAACCAAGAGAGTTACCTAATCTCAGTAAGACATTAGGCTTGTAACCTTTGATCTGGTGCCTTGTTTGGCACTGAAGGTACTGTATGTTCTCAGAGTATGCCTTTCCATTCTCCGTCACATGCCAAGACGAGACTTGTGGAACGGAAAAAGCATAAAAACAACTTGCAGGACTATTGTGAAAGAAAACTTGTTACACTGCCAGAATGTCATATGCTGCTTAGTTAAAAAAGAGTTGTGTTGCAACACAAAACAGGAGCTGCACAGTCATGCCTTTGCTCACATACATTAGAGACACTCCCCCTTTTCCAGCTGAGGGAACAGCTGGCAGCTTTCATGTTCAAGAAAGTCTCATGCTTTAAAACATGACCTCTTCCTGTTCTTTCCTTTCCTTTAGTATCTCTAAATGTGCACTGAAATGCAGAGTTGACCCAGAATTTTATGCAAGTGACCCAGTTGAAGTCACCTTCAGCTAAACAGCTATTTCTGTCATGTGCATTCACATTTTACATCTAATGAGGTTGCAGAGAGTGATGTACTCCACATCCCACTTAGGCTGAAGCATTTAATGTTAGTGGGACAGATGGTTCGGTGTGTCTTTCTGTGTGTGTGTGTGTGTGTGTTTTCAGGAGGGGGACTACAGAATTAGGTCTGATCTGTGAAGCTGGACCACTTGTGCACAGAGAGCATTGCAACGACAAATTAAGGAGTAAACTGATACTTACTCTAACAGGAAGCAAACAGTGGCTACAGATAACCAACCTATCCCCTCTTCTGCCTCTTATCCTCTTCACATCCCTGAACAACAGCAGCCACCCACCTATCCTAATTCTCTCATCTCATCTGTCCATCATCGACTCTCCAGTATCGGCCAACAGATTGTCTTGCAAATAGTACCCCAGGCCTCTGTGTGCTGATAAGGAGGCCCTCTCATTTTACTGGCCTTTGTTTTCTAAACACTGATGAGCTGGGCTGAAGAGACTGAGGAAAAGGGGCTCTGAGTGGTGACCTGAATGAGCCCTCTCACTATGGCGCCCTGGGGTAGAGTGGGTTGAATGGGGCTCATTCTGAGGGGTGGGATGAGGAGTCATGTTCCCCAGCAAGAACCAGGTTTGAACTGCTGACAGAGTCTGATATATTCCTCTATCGCTCCTGTCTTGAGTTTTCTCCAGGATGGACTTTCTCTGTCCCAGGCTCCAGCTTTTTCACCATTTAGACAGACTCAGTCAATGTTCATTTCTTGACGCCACATATGGTTTGTTCTTTTTTTTCTAAGGGGCTTGTCAGCGCTTGGTCTGGAGCCTCATTTGCTGATGTTATTATTGCATAAACAGCAGTTCATGGCACGTTCATAGGGTTTCTGCTCTCCCACTGACCCCGACGCTTTGTTATATTCTGGCCAGGGACATATGAGAACTGCTGTAGAAACATTCAGTGGGCGTAAACTTCAGGTTGAAGATTGATTTGCACATTTGGCTCTGAGATTGCCCTAAAAGCTAATAGAAAACATATTTGCCTCCAGCAAGGTAGGATTTTCAAAGCTGGAATTTGAATGGATTCTTTCTGAGTCAAATAAAAATGTGCATGAAAACCAGATGTTTTAGCATCGGGCAATAAACTAAGAATGTCTCTATATTTCTGTTATTCTCATTAATGAGGCTGTACACCCAAAGTCACAGCAGTGGGTGCCAAAGTGGTAGTGATGGTCAACTTGGTCTTGAACGAGACCTGCCCTCCTTCACAGAGCCCCATCCCCCCACCCCTGACCTCCTCCTCCCACCGCTGTTTTTCTAAAATCAAATTCTTTCTTTTATACCTCTCTTTTTCTTCCTTTTGAAGTCTCTCCTCTCTTGAAAAAAAGCCAAGCTGGTGGTTTTTTCCTCAGCCTTGAGGAGGAGACAAAGAAGGAAAGGGATTGTAGGTTAAGTTTAGGCAAGCCCTCTGTGCTTTCCATTGAAGTTGATGGTAGTGGGAGGCGGGGCAGTAAAAGTTAGAATTTTAGAGCCTCTCTGTTTTTCATTTTATGATTGGCCTTTTTTATGGGCTGGGAGCCACAGCTGGTGGTGTGAATAGCTGTCCAAGGTGACCGAGTCCCAATAAAGTGTTTGCCAGCCGGACTGGGGCCTCCAGTCCAGCTATGGGACTGCCTTTATAGGCCGGCTTACGAGCTTAGGCCTCTGTTAAAACCGGCAGGGCTGCACTGAGGAATTTAGGGCCAGGAAACAAGAGCAAAATAGGGGTTTATGTGTCAGGGGTAAGTGGGATTCAGAGTTGGGGGTAAAAGCTAGAAGGTGACCAAGGGTGAAAGTGTTTTGAGACCATGTGTGTGTGTTGCTGAAGGATTGGTGGGTTTGAGCTGATGGAGACCAACATGTGTGACGAAGAATGGATCCTGTATGTATGCAGCAGCTTGGGTTTCACAGGAGAACTATGGAACATATAAGCCACACACGCATTCAAAAAAACAGCCTATACAAGGTCTGCTTTGAAATGTAATGAAGTGCATTGTACCATAGAAAGTGTTTGACCAGAACAGAAACTGACGTCAGAAGTTCCAAGTGAAGCCGAACACCAGTTCTGTAAGCCTGTGTCTGTTTTTGCTTCTTATGCATACACATGAATTGTTTTTAGTGTGTGGAATGAGGAGAAGCAAGCTTTGACTTTTGGCTTCAGTAGCAAATTCTAAAACCTATCAGACTACGTGTCAATCAATAGGTCGCCTGCTTACTGGTGTAAAAAATAGTTTACTCTGAGACAGTCAGGAAGTCATTATCTTGTCATTCAACTGCGTTCAGATGAATCGGTGATATACTCAAATGTGAAAGACTTGAAGCATGGGAGTTGGAGGTCATTAGTGCCAGAAATCCATCACATGCTTTCCTGCTTATTGCTTTTGGTACATTGTAATGTCTGTTGAAAAAGCTCTTGTAATGTTTTCCAATCCATCTCCGGGCTAAATCTCAATCAGTGTACCATCACTGGATGATGACTTTGTTGTGAATCAAAGGGTTCAGAAAAGATTGAGCCCCTGAACAAACTAACCTGGATGTTTTGCTGAACTGAGATAGATTTTTTATGCATTTGTACCTCCTGTCCACAATCTGAAAACTGAGTCCTAGGTGACTAAATATTTCCCAAAAATCTTTCCAAAGTAAAGATCTAAACTGTGGTGTATGTGCCGGCCCACTTTGCCTTTACCCACTGACTTGAAATCACACCAGCGGAGCAATTTTTGTGGAATTCCACATTTGTCTTGCTGTGTCTTTATGCTCGTTCTTTAAAAAAAAAACAGATAAATACTCTCAAAGGTGTTGATGTTTTCACCATCTGCTTGGGCTCCCTAGCTATTGATTGTAGTCCTACAGACAATGTAGGCAAAATCTTTCCAAAATGGATGAAAAATATCTGCTCAAAACATGTTGAGTAGTCCTACTGGGGCCTTAGACTGTTGCTGTTGTTGAAGGAGGCTAAAACGTTAGTCCTGGAGTCTTGCATTTCAGCATGCAATCAGGTTCTACAGAGTCCTAATAATGAACTATGAGGCAAACGAACATTTAAAAGTTAAAGAAACCCACACCCTGGGGACTGGACTTTAAAGCTGTTGTTTTAAAGATTCAACACTTCAACTTGTTGTCAGTCACATGAACAAACTTTATCTCATGTCATAGAGAGTGAAGTTGAGACAGTACTTGTGTACATTTTCCTGTAAAATCATTTCTGAAAAAAGTTAATTGCGGTGTTAAATTAGGCCTAAGTTTGAAACAGTAAATGAATCGAACTGAAGAGTAGTGAGTGTCTATCAAATTTTAGTACAGCTGAACGCACTCAACCATACACATCATCTGTATGAATTGTAAGGTGCACAGTGGGTATTTGTAGTTCAGACATTAGCTACAAGGCAACAATTAGTGAAAAATAACATGTTTTTTTCCCCTCTTTTCTCCCACAGCGGTGGAGACCCAGAGCACCAGCTCAGAGGAGATGGTGCCTAGTTCTCCATCTCCCCCACCCCCACCTCGTGTCTACAAACCCTGCTTTGTGTGCCAGGACAAGTCCTCAGGGTACCACTACGGGGTCAGTTCCTGTGAGGGCTGCAAGGTGAGGTGGACCTGTAGGAGTTTACTTGGCTTTTCTTCAACTCATATATCTCTGAAACTATGATTTTTTATGCCAAGTTAAAGAGAGGAAGAGCACAAAATTAAATGTCACATCCTTTCTTTGATAAATATAATTACGTTTTTTAGTTTTCTTGCCCTCTCACTCTTTTGTTTCTTGCTTCCTGATGCTTCAGGGTTTCTTCCGTCGCAGTATCCAAAAGAACATGGTGTACACCTGTCACCGAGACAAGAACTGCCAGATTAACAAGGTCACACGCAACCGCTGCCAGTACTGCAGGCTGCAGAAGTGTTTTGAGGTCGGCATGTCCAAGGAAGGTAGGTTCATTCAACGTAGAAGATGAAAAGACCCAGTTAAAAAACCAGGGCTGAACTGAACCACAGGTGAACAGAAGGCCTCCAAGGGTATGCAAAGGAATAGTTCAGAATTTTTGTAACAAAGTGGACTTTAGTATCTTAAAATAACTCAAGTCTGGCTTATGCTAAAGAATTTTACTAACCTTTAAACCATTGTCATGTTTGCATCGCGTGGTTATCTACAGAGAAGCTGATGTTTCTATGCACAAGACATGAAGCTTGAAGGAAGTCAGCCACCAATGATCTTCCTGTGTAAAAGCACATACTGAGAACAGAAAATGCTACGGATTTCCAGTCAGTGTAATAATCTATTATCAAAGTGAAGTGGCATAAAAACTATAACATGATATCTGTTCAGATGAATGTTACTTTATTCATTTTTATGCTTTCCTTATTATTTGGACAGTTACTCTGAACAGATCTGATCTCCTTTTTCTATTCTCAGTATGTGTTTCACACAGGAGTACTGGTGGCACGACACCTTCTACCTCGACTTCCTGTATAAATAAACCTTGACTTCTGTGTAAACAATCGGCCAATAGGGTTTGCATAAGCTGCTACACCCCCCTCCCCTAAAAAAAACCCCAAAACAAAAAAAACAAAATAAAACACACACATTCTTAGCTTTAGCTTCGTGGACCATCTAATCCAGATTTGTGATAAATATTTTTTTTCACTAGAGGAAGGATATTACATATTTTTTAATTTTTTAAGAGAACATCACTTTGAAAACCCTCAACCACACTTCTAAAGTCTCAGACCTTTCATTTCTTTCATCTTGACATTTCTTATCAAAATATACACTATTTGAGATGATGCGAAAAACAAAGTCTTTATGGTTTGATAATCGTATTGCTAAAGGCACAGTTTATAATACTTTTCCTAATCTCTGCTGATTGCGGCTAAACAGTGGATGTAATTCCTAGATTAAAATAAATATTATAATTTTCCCCCATTTCTTTACTATTGTCATAATCTAAAAGAAAAACAGCGTCTCTTTTTTTCACCTTTTAGCGCTTCTCAATGGTATCCAGTGTCACCTCTTTAGTCAACTGTGAAACTATCTTTACTTAATATGGTATGCACTGATGCAAAGTTAATTATCCTGTGATAGCTGCTAGCCAATGGCTTTAATTAGAAATGGCCCCTGAGAACTGATTCTGCTTCAGGCTCCATGCAAGCTTGGGTCATCTCGGTGTAATACACTTAGTACTCACAGCCAACACTGAGTTATGTGCACTTGACTGAAGTTGTAAGTGCATTAGCTCACTTTAGATTGCTTTAATGTTCAGGCAAAGACTCTGTGAAACTATGCAGCAGAGACACAAAAGCAGATGATGAGTGCTTCAGGGGTGGTGATCAGGGCGAGGCTGGTACTGCACCAATCATATGACTAATTGCTTCACAAAATGAATCTAACTTCCTGTTTGACCACAACAACCTCACCCCTCTGGCTGAGAAAAAAACACTGTCTTCATTCATGAGGACAGTGGTGGAGAAAAGATGATTTCGAGCTTTGACAAAGATAACCCTGGCAGGATTCACGCCATTTGCAGAATCTGATACGGCACTTTTGTGCCCGTTTTGCTTTACACTGTCGATGGCTGTAAGTGCCAGTTTCTTGCCCTTTTGCAGAGCCCAGGGGATATGTACGTGGGTGTAATGTTTGTGTGGGATGTGTGTTAAGTCCGGGATCACATTGTGCTTCTGCTATTACTGGATATCCTGAGAGGAAGGAAAGTATGGGAGGTGGAGGAGGGAGAGGAGGCAGGGTGTGGACTGGCTTATGTGCGTTTGGTGGACAGATTGATCGACGTGGAAGTGACTGGGTGATAGGAGGGACATAGGTGTTAGTGTCACTGCCTTTAAGAACTGCTTCTGTTGTTGCGGAGTTATTGTTTCCACTTGTTAGTGCGGAAATATGATGTACAAATCATTAAAGAGATACCTATTGTGTTACTAGTTTCTAATTTTGCAAAAAATACAGGAACATTTTACAAATTACTTTCAAATCTTGGCTAACGGCTACAATTTCTTTATACCTTTTTCCTCCATGTAGCGGTGCGTAATGACAGAAACAAGAAGAAGAAGGATGTGAAAGAGGAGGTGGTGCTTCCAGAGAGCTATGAGCTAAGTGGAGAGCTTGAAGAGCTTGTCAATAAAGTCAGCAAAGCTCACCAAGAAACCTTTCCTTCTCTTTGCCAGCTGGGAAAATACACCACCGTAAGCCACACTAATGGGCAAAATTGAATGTTGAAACTAATTCAGTTTCCATGAGAGTATTTGCATTGCTTTTGAATGATTGATGCAACATGTAAATTGATTTTATCTTTGTACTTATCTGATCAATGAGAAATGTAAATGTGTTACGAGGCCCTGGCACCGTGGGCTCTTCATGCAAATAGGGTGGAATATTTCCTGATGGCAAAACATACTAAACTGTGTTTGCTCTTATGCATTCAGAACTCCAGCTCAGACCACCGTGTTCAGTTGGATCTAGGTCTCTGGGACAAGTTCAGTGAGCTCTCCACCAAATGCATCATCAAGATTGTGGAATTTGCCAAGCGCCTGCCGGGCTTCACCACACTCACTATCGCTGACCAAATAACTCTGTTGAAGTCGGCCTGCCTGGACATTCTGGTGAGGAGTTTATTTCTGTCAATATGACTTTATTGAAACTCAGTTTTAGTACAAATAAATAAATAAGGAGCTGAGGAGCCCATGCCGAGATTGTGCTGAGATTATGGTGGTATCTAGTGGGTGTAGGTGGTACTGCAGGGAAGTTTGCACTGGTAAAACATAATCTGATATGATCATAATTTATCTCTTTCATTAGATGTTTTGTGCTTTAGCAAACATATCTGCCATATTCTTACACCTTGTTATGCCTTATTACTCCGAGTTTTTTTCTCACTTTTATTATTGGTTGTAGATGCTGAGAATCTGCACGCGCTACACCCCTGAACAGGACACTATGACCTTCTCAGACGGTTTGACTTTGAACCGAACTCAGATGCACAATGCTGGCTTTGGACCGCTCACAGACCTGGTGTTTGCCTTTGCTGGCCAACTTCTACCCCTGGAGATGGATGACACTGAAACTGGTCTCCTCAGTGCCATCTGCCTCATCTGTGGAGGTACTGCAATGTACATAAACATGATTTTTCAAAGGGCTGTAAGGAGTAGTTTTGTGAAACACTTCGTCTGCAGTTTTATTGATTTAAAAAAAATCAGCAATTTTTGAAGAAAATAGAAAACATCTCTTTTTACACGAAACATATATATTTAAAAGTGTTTACAGTTTAATTATAACATATACATTAAGAATTATATGTACATTCTTGATCTTTTCTCAGATCGCATGGATCTAGAAGAGCCAGAGAAAGTGGATAAGCTACAAGAGCCTCTACTCGAGGCTCTTAAGATCTACGCTCGTCGCCGCCGCCCCAACAAACCCCACATGTTCCCTCGCATGTTGATGAAGATCACTGACCTCAGAGGGATCAGCACTAAAGGTCAGTATTATCAGTAATTTTTTCTAAAATTAATGTCATACTTTCTGACACATTTCAACTTCATCTTGATGGCTTGAGTGTCAGCAAGAAGGTAGAAAATAACCCAAGACTGGTTTGTGCCAATTTTCCCCACAAAAATCACAACTCAAATGTTAGCTATATATGTGAATACATCAGCCTACAGTGCCAAGGTTTTTCATACTGCTTAAACTTTTGATTTTCTCATGTTTAAACTACAAACTTTAGTGAGTTTTATCAGTGTTTCAAGTAATGCATTATGGTAGAAATGATGCATATTTTTTAAAACAAAACAACAAAAAAGATTAAATCTCTGAAATGTATAGTTTGCATTTTTATTCAGCAACCATAACTCTGATAATCCTAAATAAAAATCTTCACCCAGGCTTCAGAGGTTACCCAGATATTAAATAAATACCACCTGTGTGTATTTATGATCGATGAAGGCCTCAGAGGTTTGGTACCAGTATTTTTCTTTGGGGATGCTTTAGTTTAGCAGGAACAGAGAAGCTTGTCAAAGTTGATGGGAGGTTGAACGAAGCCAAGTACAAAGCAACTGCAGAAGAGAAACTTAAAAATGAGAGTGAAAAATAGAAATGGTTTTCTAAAGTTATGGTTGCAGTAGTAAGTTTATACAGACAAACATTCCGGTCTGTTATTTGTTAAAGATTTTTATGACCATATGTTACTGTCCTTCCTGTTTTTTCAGGTTCTGCACTTCCTCCGGACGGTCCATCACATAAAATCCAAATAAAATACATAGAAATTCATGGTTTTGATGTAAAGAAATGTGTAAAAGCATAGATGGTATAAATAGTGTTTTCTATTTTTTATATATCGCCATCTAGCTTCTCTGATGTCTTGTAGAACTTGTGATACATTTAGAAACCATTAGTTAACACTTACTCCTTCAAAAGTATGGCTTACTGTGTTTTATTATCCATATATTGGTGCTGTTCAAAGTGCACCTTTTTTAAACAGTTATGTTTCTTATACTCAATAAAAGTAAAACAACATTCACTGCAGTTTTCTATATTTTGCATTTCTATTGGTTAGGCAAGTCATGTGATCTCTCATTCCAGGTGCAGAAAGAGCTATCACTCTAAAGATGGAGATCCCAGGCCCAATGCCTCCGTTGATCAGGGAGATGCTTGAAAACCCGGACGCGTTTGATGACCAAACAGAGTGCAACGAGAGCGCGCCACCCCCACCGCCCCTGCCCCCGCCACCACCACCAGCGCTGGTTGTAAAGCAGGAGGCTGAGGATGAGGACGACAGCTGGGGCACAGAAAACTGCAGCGAACCGTCGCCAGAAGAGGAGGATGAGGACGACGATGACGACCTGGGAGATGAGGAGCGAGACAGGGCCTCGGACAGTGACGGGGAACCCTGGGGAGTTTTGGATAACTTAGATGGGTCGAGGAAAGGCCTTGTTGGAAGGGCGCAGTGAAGAGAACATTTCATACACATACCAGCTCTTGATAAAAACACATGCAAACACACACACACGCACACACCTATAGACATACAAAAAAACCTCATTCACTGTTCCTCCTGAATAAAAAATATATATGCTGGCCTTTCCTTTCTCCCGCTGCTCTCCTTGCTGCACATCACTGTGTCCTCCTGATTGGAGCACAGCAGAGCCTTAAGTGTACAGACACTTCTAACTCAGGCCACATGGTTCATGACAAGGAAAATGCAGAAATATCAAGTCAAGAACAGACGGCATGAACTAATGGCTTAGCCATGAGGAGAGTTAATGTGACATAAAGAACGTAACCTCTTTGAAAAGCTAAATATTTCCTTTCTTTCCCTCAATTGTTCTTGATATGTAAAATAGGGGGACAGTCAAACAAGACACGAGAACTGAGCAGTTGAATTCCGACGGATAACAACAAGCACATTATAACAAAAGTACAGGGCAATACCAAATTGAGTATGCTACCCTTTTTTTATTTGTTTGTGGCTATTGCTTTGAATGTTGGTTTCTGATGGTTTTTGTTTGAATTACTAAATAAGTTCATACATATCTATATAATGTTATATTTTGTTTTTCATGTGTTTATTCTGATTTTATATATGACTTCTTTTGGCAATTTTTTTTTATTTTTTTGAGATTTCATGGGAAGATATTCAGAGGGAAAGAAGCATCATTACAGATGGCAGAGTCTTCCTTATGATCTGCAGAAGCTTGGCTCTATCTTTTTTGTTTTTGGAGCACCTTGGCTTGCTGCAGATCTCAATGATAATCATACAGAACTATTACGTTTGGAGTGACCCAATCGGTTTCTGTTATCAGGGAATTGGCTTTTTTTCTCTTTTGTTTTTATCAAGCCAATATGTGCAGGAAGTATCTTTGTGCCAAAGTTAGGGAAAGTCAACTGTTGAAAATGAGTTTGACTACAGCCACGGACTCCAGCTACAATCAGGCGTTACTCTACACTAAAGTACTGACTTCTCACGTGCACTAAGAACACATCCTCAGTCATTTAAAGAAGACACACTTAGAAATCTCCTATTAAGAGATGTGCCTCCATGGTTCAGTGTGCCGGACAGAGACTTACAATTGACTGACCAAATACGTAGCACTTTTGTCAACATCTTGGTCACATCTTGTCCTTTAAGATTGAAGCCTCCAACTTTGAGCAAAATATTCGGCTATATGAACTAGGGATGCAGTATGAAAATGGCCGAATTTCAGATTGATTTTTTCCTGATTGGTGACTGCCTGGCTGGAAACTCGTAATTTCTATCATTTTCCAATCTGTGAACGCAACATAGGAAAGTGCTACCAAGCTGCACTGACAAGAGCTCTTCGGTATGCAATTGTTACTTTAGGAGGAAGACTTAAAGTCTCCTAGTTTCAGTATCATTGCGGTGTTATGAAAATGAAGTCAAAGGAAGCACAAAATCTGTCAAAAGCTATTTAAAAAGTGGCTTGTCGGCTGTTTATCCAGACTGGTATTACAGAGAGCTAGATTTCAGTGCATACTCAATTTGTACATTTGCAGTATTGTTTGTTTTGTAACCAGATGTTTTGGATACAAGAAGGAGCCGACTGCAACAGGATGTCAATTTGTACCCACCTTTGGGATGTCCTATAGATAACAGGAGGTCTGAACATATTAAGCAAAATTATTCTGATTTATTCTTTTTTAGCCTCTTTCTATAATTGGAGATGTTTGGAAAGTTGGGGTCTGCATTATCAAGGGAATACACAAGCAGACTGACTTTTACAATGACTAGGCCTATTGTTAACTGCTCTAAGGGTGCAGATTGCTGATATAAGATGCTAAAAACAGATTCAGATGTTAACTCATGCACAGGAAGGCTATAAAGAAACATTTTTAACACTTTAATTTTACATTACAGGCCACAAGTTTGGAAGCAGCTTCATGTTTCTGTTTCCTTTAAAAAGATTCATGAAAACAAATATGATTTCTCAAATTTTTCAAATTCATTTACAGCATGGTCTTCCTTTGTTTTAATTGATCAATGCTGTTTTTCTCAGTTAAGAGAGAAGTTAACAGAGCACAAAGAAAGAAAGGGCTTAGTTTTAACGTTGAGCAAATTTGCTAGTCACAAATTCTGTGCTAAAGTAAAAAACTAATTGAACTAAAAACTGTTGGTAAAGTCAGAAGAGGTTGCTTTGAAAAAGGGATGTATTTAAAAAAAAAGCCTTAAATAAGTGATAATCATAGCAAAAATGACTTCATTGACACTCTACATGATAATGCAGTTTATTTTGGTTTGTATATATTAACAAAACTATATTGTGTGTGCAAAGTTAATATCGCTTCCAAGCCTTTGGGCTGCAGTATAGTTTGTGAACAAAAATCCAAGCTGCCGAACCTTGAGACTGCCAGGTCACGGCACTACAAAAAACCTAGAATTAAAATCAGCCACAAATCTCTGATTGGGGCATCTCTTGTCAGAACCAATGAGAACATAAACATAATGAATGCATACATTAGTTTAGACATAAACATTCAACATAGTGGCATCAACACAATGGATTCAGGCAAATACAGGATGTTTTTTTAGTTTTGTGAAAGATATTTTTAATCAGACTCAGGGCTTTTCAGAAAGGACCAAACACTCAATGCTCTTATGGCATGCTAGAAACAGGCAATATTTATGTGTGTATTTCTAAGTCTGGATTATAAGCCCCACTCCCCTACGTCACCTCTGTGTGTACACCTAGAAGGTCTAAAAAGCATGGATGCCAGTCTGACTCTCATCACCACCTATGCATCCGTGCAGGAAGCTGCCTTCTAATCTCAAAGCCATTATCTCATCTTGTTTTCTAATGTATACTCTCAATTTTTATTGAGGGAGAGGAATGTGCGTTCTCATGTATCAATTCTTAATTGCCAAAACGTCACAATGGGTATCAGCTGGGTGAACATGGCTGATATACAGTACAGAGGTTCTTTTTGGATCTCTGTTTAAAGCAATATGAAAAATTCTTCTAGTAGCAATGAGACTTGTTTTCTGAAAATAGGCAGGTCTTCTTGTGTGTATGTGTGTGTGGTTGTGTGTGTGTGAATGCTTTTACATGTCTTTGGTCAGTGGGTGAATGTCCTCAGCATGGTGCTGTTACACAAAATGTCTTGTGTGACGACCTCATCCTTCCTTTCTCTGCTGGGCTGTCAAGATGTTAGTGATAGTAATGCTGGCAGAAAATTGAGATTATGTTGTTTTATGTGTTTTTTTTTGTCAAGATGGCAAACGTGTTGCCAATCCTCTGTTTATTTCAACTCTTGTCATACAAAGAAAAGCCATATAAACAGTAAGAGGCACAATAAACTACTTTTGTGAGAGTTCTGGACTTCTTTATTGCGTATTTTTTTCCCTTTCAGCAGGAGCTCCTTAACTCCACATGCAAACAATGTGGAGGGATTACACAGTTGTTTCTGGGTCAAAGCAGTAGAGGGAGCTCTTGCACTGTAACTCTCAAGGTTTGGCGTACCGCATTGAGGCAGAGACCAAGCTCTTTTCAGGCAGAGGTATCTAGGGCTAAACAACTACAGGCTCCTGCTGAACAAGGACATGAGATAAAGGTCTACTCCCTATTTAGGCTGAGAAATGCGGGTTTTCTAATTGTAATTAAAAATAGGTGGATTAATTAACATGTAGCAAAGAAAAGGTGACAGTGAGGAGAAAGGAATTACATTATTAAAAAGATAGTGCAAAATAAAAAGAAATGGTATCTATCTATCTATCTATCTATCTATCTATCTATCTATCTATCTATCTATCTATCTATCTATCTATCTATCTATCTATCTATCTATCTATCTATCTATCTATCTATCTATCTATCTATCTATCTATCTATCTATCTATCTAGTTGTCTGTCAGCAAACATTTTATTAAGTGTATACTAGCCTAGTATTATACTATTACTGAGGTGTACTTAATATTATAAGATAATAATATTGCTTCTCAATAAAAACAGGATATTCACTATCATGTCTGTTAATATTGATTGCCCAAATTGAGAAAAAAAGCAGTGTATATGAATTTCTGACTTATTTTTTTTTCATCTTTAAACATGTTTTAAAATTAGTAGTCTGCTGTTTCGGATCAACGATATCATATAGCATAGTTTGTTTTTTAAATATCAAAATCCTTAATTAAATGTTCATTGAGGTATGCTAACATCTGTTATAAGTACTTTTTGAGACACATATGGAAAAATTAAGTCCAACATGTACGCTTACAAACAAAGTATCAGCGAGAACTGATGAATTATCAACTTGTTAAATAGGTATCCAGTATTCTCTGAGAAGAATCCTAATGCCGACCCGATTTAAGCACCCTGGTGCAAGGAAGACAAGGGGTAGTGATAAACTTATTAAATATCAGTCAGCTAAAGTGTTCCCTAAAAAGTCTGTGCTCCTGTGTGCAATATAAAAATACATTAAAGTAACGTCAAATGGAAAGTTGTCATTATTTTCCTAAAAGTTTATATTCTTTAGACAGACTAACTTATGATAAAATCTTGTTTTCATTGATGGATATAGTACCTTGAATTGACTAAGTGACTTCCCTTCTAACATTTTAAATTCACTTTTAATCAAGTAAAGAACAAAAGAAGATCTCCAAAAAGTCATTTAATTTTTTTGTTTTTACATTGTCCTTGTAGACATCAGCCAAAAATAGTGCCTTTCATGATTGTATCCTTATTAATGACACTGATCCCTTATCTTCATAGAGCAGGAATCCTCTCGATAAAAGGGCAGTCGATTGTAAACATTCCCTGTTTCTTTCAGGCTGCAATCGAGGGATACTCATTTCTCAGGCTGATTTTATTAATAGAGAGCCACAGAGAATCAGAGGAGGGTGATAAACAGAGATGAGATTCTATCAATTTTACTATTTCCTTAATTAACCATCATTAAAGACAGATCAATAACACCAAGACTGGAATTAAAATAAGGTCCATACATTATACACTATTTTACAAGCAACAATCAAATTGCCTCATATACTGTGGACCCTCCTCAAAGGTGTTGCCATGGTAACCGGCAGAGTAGAAGCGGGCTGTGTGAATTTAAAGGAGCCAGGATAGATCTCTATATATCTAGACACTTTAGCAATGCTTAACTGAGTGATGGATATTAAATCAAGGCTTGAAACCTGACACCAAATTGTCGAAATGTATGATACAGTAATAAATTCCCTTTTCTAAAATATTTCTACTGATATTGTCAATTAATTATTCAGCAATACAGTAAAGAATCCATAAATGTAGGTCATGAGTGCTGCATGCCAAATAAATTAATTTGAATATAAATATATATCAAAACCTGCAGTGGCTTTCATTCAGTAAACACACAGGAGAGATAATGGACCCAGAGAAGCTGCAGGTCCTTGGAGACTGATCAAGAACACAAAGCTCAGCAAATCTGAGTGCTCTACTTAGGGAGGTATGGTTTGGTGTAAGATGCCATGCCATGATGGCAGGCACTGGAGGTTATGTGACATATGACTGATTGTCTTCTTAGAGATGGCTCATGGATGTATTAGGATGTTGACAAGCCTACCTTCTTGGTTAAGTTTAGGCTCAAAGCTCATAATAAAGCCTTCAATTTCCATGACTGAAATCAAGAAAATGTTTTAAACAACAGCCCCCCCCCCCCCCCCCCCCCAGCAGGCACACAGAATCCAAGAACGCAAGTGAAGAGCTGCAGGAGTGAAGACTTTACATTTCAAACCATGAATTACATTATTAGTGAATAACACAATATCCACCCAAATCTAAAACAATGATAACAGGCTCACCAAATTAAATTTTAGTGATTTAGTGATGACTTTTATCTAGTAAGGAAGAGGGAGATAGGACAGAAGAGCTCAGTAGATCTGAGACTTAACAAACAAGCACCTTAGGGAAAGATTTAAATGTACTATGTCTAAGATCAGTCCAGCTTTAATTCCTTCACAGTAATAGCAATAAAGCAAACAGAAATAATTTCTGCTCTGGTTGCAGCATGTTCCTCTCCTCTGAGCACTGAAGCTAGCTAAAACTCTTTAAACAGATCAATCCACAACACTTTCTGTGATGTCAAATCCATCTGGTGTTAGATTTATCAAACATGTTATTTGGTCCTTGAAAGTCTCAAGTTAGTGGTAAACACATGGCACATGTAAGGGAAGTTTGTCATAAGGCTGCAGTAGCAGACACTTTCTCCTTAATTTTGTTGATATATGACTTTTTATGTATTTAACTGATGCAATTTATGTGTGAATGTAATTTATGTAGGCCTACAGTCCTGCAACAAGCTCTAACCATTTACAAACAGCACTTCTGCCTCTGGCTTTCCTATATACCAAAATCTATGCAGGATACATTATTTTATGGTCAGGGCTGTAATGTGAAATAGCACATTTTTCCTATTTGCCTCTTGCCTGGGTCAAAACTGACAAAATGAGACCTGTTCCATATATGTAGAGCCTACTGATGCAGTGAATATGCAGGGAGCTAGAAATCAGTCAAGGGAAGAAAGAAAAAAAAAGGGTAAATGAAAGGCAAACAGCTTTTTAATGTGGAAAAGTAATACATTTAATATCTTCTTCCTCCTCTTATCTGAACAGAAAGGTAGAAATGTGACAGGAAAAAATTATAGGAAAAGGGTAACTTCGGTGAGAGTTGGATGGTGTACCATGAGGGAGGCAAGAGAGAAAAACAAGGGCAGGAAAAAGGTGAAGAACGTGGGAGAAATTTGGGGAAGGGTACCGAGCACCGGACATGGAGGTGTCGGGGGTCATAAAAACTAGGAGATGTGTTCTGGCCTCTGGGTCTTCATATCTTTTACATTTCTAATTAAAAGAGATAAAGAGTGAGGGAGTCATCAATCCCACAGTGATTTCCCAGTTAAGGCTTTAGAGGGGGCTGTAAACTAGGCAGCCCAGCATCATTGATTTTATAATTAGCTATCGTCACCCCAGACTGAAGATAGAGGATGCTTAGAAGGGAGTGGGCTAGGAGGAGACCTTAAAAACAGAGAGCAGGAAGAGGCAGAGGAGCGGGAAGGCGCAATGAGCAAGATGATGACAAGGCCAGCCCTAAGGGGAACCAAGGATGAAAGGAGAGGAAATTCAGAATGAGAAATGTATACGAAACAGGCAATTAACCAAAAGGGGAACAGGGCTATATAACTGTGCAAAGAAATTGGATAGTTAATTACCAGTGAAATGTCATGTGAGGATCAAAATATCAGGATAATCTTTGTCCAGAGGGAAAATAAAGTCACACACCCCCTAGTTATTAACACATTTTATTATGTTGACCGAATCCAAACATGACAGGAAAGACAACCGGGCAAACAAAAATACACCGTGTACATGTAGGATAACCTTTACACAAAAAACTTCAAAATGCAAACTAGCCACCGGAGCTACTCTCCAGTGTGCTACAGAGCACTCTCAGAAATAAAACGTCAAGACAGACACTTCAATCACAAACAACAAAAATAGATTCTGTGTGCAATGAACTGTGGGAAAACAGCACGCTTTAAAAAGTTTTACATTTCTTTGAATGCTTAATTGGATGATAATGCTCAACACCATAGAGACAAAAGATGGTATTACCAGAGCATTTCTTCTCTGACAGTAATAATCCTCTGAACATTAAAGATTTTTTCGTATTAATTCAAAGCTACAATGCCTTTCAAAAGTATCTCACCGAAATTTTTTTACATTCTAACATGTTATAATAACACACCTCAATCAATTTAAATGGTGTTTTATGTGACAGAGTAAAAGGGTAGTGCATAGTTAGGAAGTGAAAGAAAAATTATACATAGTTTTCAAGATTTTCAAAATGGCATGTATAGTCATCCCCATTTTCTCTAATACCCCCAAATAAAATCCAGTGCAACCAGTTGCCTTTCTGCCAATTATTCATTGCAAAAATATTTAAAATAAAATATTTAAATATTAAATATTTAAAATTAAATATTTAAATTCAGGGAAACAGGTTCCTAATTAGCTTTAGATCTGGACTTTGACAGGGCCTTCCGCCACATGAATATATATTTAGTAAGGATTTCAGAAAATAGATACGCCCATATTTTTATATCACAACATTGTATCAATATTCAAAGCGCCATATGGACTTTAAATGTATTTTTTAGAGTTTGAATGGAACCATTAATGAAAATAATTTTTGTAGTAAAATTAAAAGTATGGGGGCTGTTTTCACCTTCTGTGTTCCATGGGACCATCTACATCTAGTTGTAAAACTGGAAGTGTTATTTATGAAACAGGTTGGGTTTTTTAGAATGCTGTGATAGTTTTTCTACTGTTAAATTCAGTTTTCAAAATCAAAATATATTGTCTTACTCATAGTATCTCAATATTATGTATCATCCCCCCTGCATTGTGATACATATCATATCACCAGATTCTTCCCAATACACATCCCTAATATTTACCAAACCACTGAGACCTTCACAGACATCTGTACTGATACAGGGATGAATTCTGAAAGGAAATGCCTACTCTTAGGGGTATAAGAGTAAATAAGGAAACCACAATTCTAACATTTCTATTTGTAACAAGACTGTAAAACCATGTATCATTGGCTGTAATGTGACTTTATAGGAGTAGGCTAAATGGCCATGAATATTTTTGAAAATAACCTTAACTTAAACATAACCCACCGGTATTATTTCCTTTGGTTAGCACCAATATTTAATAACGGTAAAACTCCAACACCAAACTTAATGTAAATATTTGAAAATGGACAGTTGAAACACCAAAAAATGGACAAAATATGATCACAACACACAATTTTAGATTCGCTAAAATCATGAAAAAAAAGCACATCAAACACACACACACACACACAGAGTCTCTATGTATCAATACTTCATCTAAAAATTCCTCCAGAATAAAAAGAGCGTGCAAATACAGCAGATAAAATCAAGCATCAAGGTAGCAAATTTTCTTAGGCAAGCATGAAAAGTGTGTTTTATGCTACACTGCATGAACTAAAGCTCAATATAACTTACTTGCAGCATAACTCAAGTTCATTTTCAAACAGGAAACTATGAAAAATGCATACAATATTGATTAAAAAGGGAGGCAGCAGTTTGCTTTATTAGGCAATATACGGGTAGAAGGAAATACTTAAATGCTGACTCAAAGTTTATTATTTTAGGCACAAATTTGGAAGTGGATGACTGCATATTAAGCTTTAAGAACAAGATCTTCAATAATAAGCATAATTAATAATTACAAAAGCAAAACTGTGCTAAATCAGTGAATCCAAAAGAATGAAGCTAATCACAGAATCATTGGAATTTTACCATCATGTAGAGAACTGCATGTTGCATCTATCTTAGCAGCTGTTAATACGATCACTTAATCTAAACATTAAGAAAGCCTAAATCACACTAACTGTATCGTCATGAATCATCTGTGATTTTGTACTATAAAAAGTGCATATCAAATTTTATTTCTGAAGGGAGGAGGAAAATTATGATGTCATAAGCCTGCATTATTGCAATATTTTTTTCCTTATCAACGGCGTAGTGTATCTTTATGCTGCTATGAAAAGTGTCCAAACCGGAGGCAGAGGATTTAACGCTAGAGAAGAGCTTTGCCACGATTTCCCGCAGAGCCGAGTCTACACAAAACATCATAATTACAGAGCCCGTCGTGACTCCTAATCACAATCGCCATAAAAACGACATTACATCCGTCGTAAAGCTCTCGACGCTGCAATGATTCAAAGGAAATCATTCTGCTACCCGCCTGCAAACTCTCAAATGCCATGCCCCAAAAATTCCTGCAGCTTTGAGCTGAGCAACTGTCTTCTGTGAGTCATAAACACGGCGTTGACCTGCCGCTGCTGGCACGGCCGAGGCAATAACACAACAGTCTACTGTGGAGGGGTGGGGGGTGACAAGGTTGGTGGCAGATACAGAGTAATTGCATATAACATTATAACATTGTGTCTTGCGTTTTTAATGTGCTGTTTATGTGCTTGTTAGTTGACGCAGCTGGATAACACAGTCCCTTCTTGCTTTCTGAATGCTCGCTGTTGTCTTGGCTGGATGTCTGCCTGTCACCATAGCGAGGTATCCGCCAGATCGCTGCAGGAAGAGACAGAGCAAGAGAGTGCATGAGTGTGTGTTTGTGTTAGAAACGGAAAGAGACACACAATGCGGTCGCTAGCTGAGGCTAGACCGCAGGAGAGGCTGAGTGGGAGAACGAGAGCCTTAACGATGCTGAAAATTGGCCCGTGACTGAGGTACACCCCTCAGGTAAATCATTGCTACAGCTTCCTGTCACATTCTGTCCCCTCGTCCTCTCATCGTACCTCCCCTCCAGCGCCTCACCTCTGTCTCAGACAGTTTCCCCTGCTTCACCCTGACTCAACTTCATTTATGACCACATATTCAAAGCTTCCATCTTCCAGCCATAGCTCCCCAGTCACCATAAATAACACCTTGCATATGCCTGCGTGCATTTGGAAGCTCTGAAATCCACATGCAGCCGCTTCTCTGTGACGAAAGAGATCCAAAGTAACGAAGAGCATCTAGTCATGTGTTGTGCATATGATCAGCAGAATAATGTACTCATTGATCTGGAAATATTTTATGATTTCCCCCCTTTTCTAACTCGGGTAAAAATATGATATTTCATAATAAACTTGATGTATAAAGCAGGGTGATTTACAGATCTGTTCTGTAGGCACAAACCAAGTCAAGATGTTACTGGAGATTATTAAAATTAGTCACAGAAGGGGATTGTCTTGTTTTCTTGGATCTTATACAATAAGTACTTCATCAACTTGTTATTGTCAAACTCTTAGAGCATTCATTAATTTTGAAGACCTTGACAAACTGTTTTTGATACCTGCAGTATCATGTTAGACATTCTTTTGTTCTTGAGCTGTTGAAATACAAGGAACAGGCAAAAGCTTATGACCCCCTGCCTAGTACAGTGGTGGTCAATCATAGAGTTCATATTTTCTGTCAACTTAAACAACAGGTTTTAAATCAGACCTCTGTTTTTAGCAGTAATGATGAGGAAAATAATTCTGATGTTTTAATCTTCAAAAGTTTCGATTGGGTTTGAAGGGAATTTCATTTTGTTTTTCTTTTTGCCCTTCTAAATAATGAGTGGAAACATCTTCATTTACATTATAGCGATCAAATAGTTTTGATAATTGCTGAATAGTTTTTGGTACGCTTCGATATTTACTATTACTTCATTATAACTTCAAGGTTTTGTACAAAGTATGGATATAAGTCACAGTCAGGTGGTCTAGGAAAGAAAAAAATATTCCTCTGCAAATGCTTTGGCATTTAAGAATGAAAAAAAAAAAATGAAAAGGAGCAGTCAAAGTCCAAAGAGAAAATCTTAAATCATGACCTTTAAAAATCTGAAGAAATACTGCTTAAATAAAATAAAATTAGAAAGGGTAAAAGAGTAATTGGTTATTGGTTATTGGGGAAAAACGTGGACACATGCTATAGTGAAAGATTGCTTATAGAAACATAAAAAAAACCCAGTTTAATATACTCTCAAAGTTGCCTGTTAATTACATTTTTTGAATGTCAAAGCCCTTTTATATCTGCATGATTTATGAGTCAGAGTTGAGTGATTTAGCTAACAAGAACAGAGAAAAAACTCTTCATTCATTACATTATGTTCTATGTATAGGTTATGGGTATTTGCAGTGGAAGTTGGTACCTGAGAAATGTGTCCTTGTACTCAGGCAGTAGAAGTGCTGTTTCCTCTTCAGAGTTTTTCCTTTCCTGCAGGACTGGATCAGATTCCTCCTCCTATATACCGGCATAAAGCACACACAAACACACACACACACATAGACAGGAGCCAGGCAGTTAACTCATATCTCTCCAGCAGCTATTACAGACGAATAACTTGCCAACTAGCAGCCTAATTGCTTCAATGAGATAATGTCTGTATCAAACGACCCACTGCCCACGTTTAACTGGTGTGCATGCCTATTAGTTGGAAGCCGTAGCTCATTTTCACTATCTTGTATAATTAGACTGTGGTGACAGAAAGCGGCTTTGATAGTACATCTCACCGAATCAGAGCTGTGTGGCAGAGTGTCAGCGTTGGCCTGATGTGGCAGGGAGAGTGGGGCGGGCTGGTTGATGACCACTGCGCTCCTGTCCATGTCCCGCGGGGAGACAGGGGGGGTTGAGAGGAGCAGGGAGTCAGGCTGGCCTTGCTCACAAAGGCTGTAGTGGCCCAGAGACCTTGGCGGATGTAGGATCTGCAAAGCCTCTGGGCTCTCATCCTCAGAGTCAGATAACGCAGTCTCGGGACACCCTGCCAGAAAGATTAGTTGGTTAAGAGACGGAGGTCACGTTTCCGCTCACAGAACCACTGTCACCACATGCAGCAGAAGCCACATCGAGCGATATTTAGTGCTTCTCCTCTCCGATAGCAGATGACACTTTTATTGTTCACATCTGCAGGGCATACAAGTAGATTGATGTGCAGCTCAATTTACCTGTAGAAGCAATTGGAGCTGCATCCCACCTGGCAGTGGTCACTGCTCCCGTCTTCTGCTCCAGCTGACAGATGTACTCCATCAACTCCTGTGGCAGAAATTACACGGATCAGGACACAAGCTCAAGCAGGGTTCCATCGGCTATTACCCTTATAACCGGTACGATATCTGACATCATCAAACCAAAGTCGACGTAAAAATGTTGTCCATTAGACACACAAAAGCATAATTTAAAATAAACAGCACTATCCCGCTACATTAAACACAAAACATTTGTGCATTTCGAGTGTTGCACAACATACAGTTGTGATTGTTAAGAATCTGCAGCTGGCAAATCTGAAGCTGGTTAGCCAACAAAAACATTGCAGACACATTAACAGCCACAATGGTGAGTGACCTGAAAAACCAGCATTTTATATTGCACTATAAACAATTTATATAGCACAATAACAAGAAGACAACAACACAGAAGATCCCCAGCACCTGGGATATGCACCATCCCAGCATTCTTGTATCAGTATGAATTTGTTATAAAACCCAAGTTATATGACACAGGAAGGATGCAAAATGGTTATAATCATTGTAATTACTGCGATATTTCCTTGAATTCAAACAAATGTCTATTAAAAGACACTCCTCTGCTTCGGACCTGTTTCTCTGCTCGTAGCTGTTCTTTTTCTTTCTGTGCAACCCTCAGGCTGGCTTTCAGCTCCTGCAGCTCCCTTCGGGTTTCACTCAGCTGAACCTGCGACCAAATACAGCAGGAAGTATGTCAGAATTATTTCTTTCATAAAGCCCCAAATGGGTCTCTCTTTTCCTCTGACACGCCCTTGTTCATGTCACGTTTGAGTGGCCTTTTTGTCACAAGATGCTTGATACATTGAAAGAAAACACAATCTCTCTGATGCTCACTCACCCGATTGCAGTCTTTTTCTCTACCAAGCTCAACCTCCAGCTTCACCCTCTCCATCTTTTCCTCCTGCAGCCTCTCTTGCATCATCTGCATCTCTGTGTTGAGTCTGTCCAAGAGGTCCTGATCCATCTGTTGGCGGGACACACACACCGACTATAACACACTTACCCAAAGTGGAGTCCATTGATGGTTGTGTAATGTCCTGACTCAAACACAGACTCTATGCTCTCAATACATCTATTACCTCAACAGTGCGCTGTAGATTCTGCCTTTCTTGAGCCCAGTTGGTTCTTCCTTCTCTCAAGCCCATGCTGGCATCTGCAAGCTGAATGGTGAGCTGGGCAGCCTGCACTCGGGCCTGATGCAGTTCGGCCTGCACCTGATCCCTCTGGGCTGCCAGGCTGCTTAGATCGCTCTTTAGGCCCTCAATGGTGCGTTCGCTCATGTTTAAACGCTCCCGTAAGCATCGCATTTCCTTCAGTGAAGCTTCACTTTCAGTCTGTTAATAAAAGAAGCCAAAAAAGATGTGTGTTGTTACCATCATGGCAAACAGAAAGCGATTAGAAATGCAGTGCTTTTTATATGACACTTATATGGCAGCATGTTTTACTTTAACCAAATGATAATTTTAGGCATTAAAAAGTATTGTCTTAAAAATCCAGATGCAAAGCTAAATTTTTCAGCTGAACCAGAGATGTGTTTTCTCTACATTTACATGAAACCATAATCACAGGGTTTACAGATAAAAATGTCATTTTTTAGGCTCTTTTTTTGCCATGTCTTACTTTTTAATGTTAAAGTTTGCTATAAAGTTATGTCAGATATTTCTACATCTTTAGATATGTACTTAGCAAAAATTGCAGTTCATGAGGAAGTGGGTGGATGAACAGACAGATAACTGAATGGGTCAAGAGACAAATGAATGGATAGATGGAAGAATGGAAGGATGGGTGAATGCACATAGTTACACAGAAGAAGGACTGGATGGATGAATCGGCTGAAAGAAGGATGGATGGATGTATTTTTCCTGAGTGCATAGATGCATAACTTATGAATTGTTCAAACATGTTTATTCCCTTAAATATCTGACCTCCTTTCTGTGAGCAGTGGTGAGTTTCTGGGTGAGGGTGGTGATGGTATTTTGGAGCTGCAGGACACTGGTGTCTCTCTGGGCTAGGGAGTTCCTGAGAACCTGAAACTCTTTAGACAGACTTCTGAGCTCAGCTTCTGTCTGATCCAGCTTGTTCTATCAAACAGACCAAATCAAAGAAATCAGAAATGGATTAAGAGAGGACTAACTTGCATAAGTCTGCATTGGTTTAAGCAAAAAATACCTGCAAGCTTTTTCTTTCAGTCTCCTCCTCTTTTCTCAAGGCAGTTGCCCTCTTGGCTCTTTCTTTCATTCTGTAAATGGAGATTTGATAAAGGGTAATCAAAACTATTTATGAGACCCTAATAAAAAAGAAAAATATATGTCGAACCTCTCCAATTCTGTTTCTCTTTCCACAGCTCTTTGTGCCAGTGTTTTGATATCTTCTTCAAGCTCTCTGATAAGCTGTTCCTTTGCCACCTTGGCCTCCATTAAAGCGGCTTTCTCCTGGGCTAAACAATCTCCTAAAGCCTGTTCAGCCTAAAATACCAGAATTTATGTTAATTTTGGAATATTTCTAAATACTGAGTGAAATTCTTTTAGGTAAGATATGAGATAAACAGAAAATGTAGGAGAGGAAAGCTTCCCAATGGTTACTGCAGCACCTTCTGCTTCATCTCCATCTCCTCAATCTTTTGACGGCTCCAAGCCAGCTCCTCCTTCAGTCTGCCGACCTCAAGCTCCAAACCTCTGCGCTGTCTGTCCCATTCCTTCTTCTCCCTCTTGTAGTCCTCCCTGTCTCTTTCCCTTTGCTTTTTTGCCGCCTCCTGCTCACGCAGCAGCTCAGCGCGCTCTTGCAGACACTCTTGCAGCCGACTCTGACAAGAGACAGGAAAACATGGGCTGTATTTCAGGATGTGGTTTAAATACACACATTTATTAATCAGCTATAAAAACTGTACACTGACCCAGTACCTTATCGATGATATCAATTGCTGTTTTCATGCTCACCTGCAGCATTTCAGCCCTGGGTATTACCAGCAGCATGCCTGTGCCTTCATCCTCACCGTGGGACTCATCCTCGAGGGTCACCAGGTCCTCAAGAGGCCTCGGTGCACAGAAAGTGAATTTTGAGCTGCGTGAGCACACTTCCCCTTTTGCATCAACATATACAAACTCATATTCCTGGGAGCTGGGCTTGGGCAGGTAGGAGGCTGAAAATGATGAAACAGAGTTTTCTTTCAAAAAGTTATCAATTATCAGAGAAAGGTTACAGCACTTGGTCAGAGAGTCAGGAGGCACTGATTGCATGGCAGCCTCATTTCTGACAGTCTGCCTCAGAAAAAGCTCTGGCTACAATGCAGACCAGCAATAGCCTTGGAATGTGTGTATCAAAAGGTGATTGAACGAATGTACTGTGTAAAGCGCTTTGGAGTCCTTGGTCTTCGTAAAGTGCTACAAAAAAGCAAGCCATTCATACAAAAATGTCCATTACAGAAAATTTATGAAATATTGTTATTGTTCGATTTCATTGCAAAAAAGTTTTCCTTCAACATTTTCTTTGAAGAGGAACATTTAATATTCTACATGTACACTTTCGTTTCTCTCCAAATTTGTTCTAACTGCAGCTAAACCTGGAAATAATCTATTCAAGGCTACTAACATTCTGTACTGGTAATTTCCTGAAATTCCTGCAGTCTTGTTACTCTTTGTTAAACCGCACCACTCCCTCTGAAAAGTTTCCACTCACTGGTTTTATTCAGGACTTGTAAAAAAGTAGGACAAGCTTGAGTTTACCAAAGTATTTTTAAACTGGAAGAGATAATTATCAAAAATTCATTAAAACTGATTTACTATTACCACATAGTAATTGATTATGCAGGAGGAAAATATACTTCTCCTACACTCTGCACCACTTCTGATATGGGAAAAAATATTTTTGTATCTGTATGACAAAATTGCTGAGACATTGCCAACAATCTCTCGTCATATGTGTATGAAGTTGCACTGTTGCGGTGCTGCATAGTGACAAGTAGTCTTTTTTCCTCTTTTTCTTCTCTTGATTTATTGCAGATTTATTTGAGGAGCGTGAAATACAGTAGAAACAAATCAATTTGTTTTTTGGTCAACATATTGAACTATAATAACAATTTGGGGGCCTAATGCATGTATTTCTAAGATCCGAGGTTATTAAAAATATATGTATGGGGCTTCAGCCCCAGGAGTCCAGGTTTAATTATACATAAGCTGAGAGCTATTTTCATAAAATATTTCAAAATAAGTGCTATAGATTTATAGTAACATCTGTGTGCAAATATGACAGTTTATTTTCTACTTTCTGCAACTTTTTCATCTTCCAATTTTTGATCCTGCGTTTAAAATCAATCTACATTTTAAGCTTGCATAAATGTATTTGTCCTAATCAATTCTACGATCTAAACCACCAAGAGTTATCTTATCTGTACGTAGTCGGGTTTTTTTTTTACCGCATGTGCTAGAGACCAGGATGGAAACAGATTTGAAGGATAAATTGCTCCAAAAGTTTATGAGCTATGTCAATTAGCTAATTTCATCTAGATGGAATTTTCTTTTCAAATCACAGCATCATATCAGTTGATACGAAGCCATAAGTTATTTCTTTTGACCTTGTTTATCTGTTCTTTGTCTCATGAGGAATGTCACGGAATGCACATTGAAGTTTGCACTGACTCAAACCCATACCTCCTGCACACATGGCCCAAACACCATATGCCCGAGGGCTGTTCCACAAAGCAAGCTAATAAAAAAAACAACAGATCTACATTGACAATCCTGGCTTAATTCACAAACATTCTCTTCCACAAACAAGGCTAACCTGAAACCCACTCATTCAATATAGCAACATATGCTCTTGGACAAGCCTGCTTCGTGGCAGGCTAGCTGTGAGGCTTATTTTAGCTTGATGAATATTATATAATATCCATGACATGTCACACAGTGGGGTTGGGATTATTCAACTGCTGTTCTGTCTTTCAAACATACACCCGCACACACACGCACACACACTCAAATATGAAGTTATTACAGCGGTTGCAGCAACTGCAGTTTCCTGTTTGGTAGTTAAATTATGCAATGCAATCTAGGGTTTTATCTTTAAAAAAATAGTTCTAATTAGATTTGTTTTACTATTTGAATAATATTAATGTATTTAATCTTTCCTTGCTGCCAGAAACCACCTATGTCAGTTCTGACACTAAGCATTATTAATAATTACAAATACGTCAGTTTTTGTTTAAGCTAGACCAAAGAAATCAACATTCTGTCCTATTTAAATGTGTTAAAATAGCCTTTAAGAACTTTACGACTGGTAACAAAATACATATGTAAAAGGAAATACTGTATTAATGTGACTTTATATTTTGAAGGCTTGAGCCAGCTCTTAATTAGGTGTTAATTTTTAAATTTTTACGAAACTCATGTTCTAAATGGTAAATAGTCTGTGCTAATATAGTGCTTTAATTAGTTCCTATGGACCCCAAGGTGCTTTACACCACATTCATTCATTCACCCATTCGTTCACAAACTGGTGATGAAAAGGTTTGCTGTAACCACAGCTGCCCTGGGCACACTGACAGAGGCAAGGCTGTCGGAAACTGGCGCCACCATCAGTAGCCAACCAGTTGGGGCTTGAACTGGCAGCCCTCCGGTTACACAATGAACTCCCAAACCCTGAGCCACATCCGCCCCCTGGTCTAACACATTTAACCTTTCAGCTATTTTTAATCATGTGTTATATGTTGGTTTTAACCATTTATAATGGACTCCAGATTATCCTATCCTACCCAACGAGGTAATATGATTCATTAACATGAATTTAGAAGTATACAGTTAGAAGAGCTTCTCAGCGCTCACTTTGAGTCACACTCTAAACCTTCCGTGTAGCAACAAATTCAGATTATTACACAATGCAGCCTCATGCTTTTATTTATGCAGCCGTTGTTCCCCTTGTTTATTATGATTTTTGATGCTCATAGGCTGGATTAATAATTCTTGCTCAGGCTGGGAAAAGAACACAGCTCTATCCTCTCCTTCCATTTTCACTTATCTTGCATAGATTGACAGGGGCTGCCTTTAATGTAACGTGGACACACATGAGCCTGGTTGCTAAACCTCGCTTGAATTAGAGGATATTAAATTCACTTGAAGTTCATTCGTGGAAACGAATAAGCCAGGAGGGAACTGTTAGGCTAATATAAGCAAGACTGTTTCAAATAAGCCTCAGTTTTTTTGAGGCCATTCGTGAAACAGTCCTCTGATTAGGATAATGTGAAGAGTGTATTCTCCAGTGAGTGAGGAGACTTTAAGCCATTGTTTTTGTTGTTCTCATTACTGAACCCCTGCTTAGTACAGAAATGAATTCAAGCCGTGACAGAGGCTTGAATTCATTTCGGAAATACAAATATCAGGATATTTGTCTTCTGCACAGAGGGTTTTATTATCATTAATATTGTTATTAGTATTCCTGAAACATTGTATTTTAAGTCAGAAGCAAACATTATCGTCCATAAACCACATGATTTGCAACAAAAACAGTCATTTAGCTATATTTATAAAAATAAAAATCTCATGCCGAACTTTTTATGTGGTTAAATTCTGTCCTAGTAGAGTCACTCAAACTAAGAAGAATACTGTAAATACAAAGGCATGAGTACCTTGGAAATGCACACAGCAGTTGACCTCCTTGCCCCCTTGATAATCGACTGGGGCCAGGGCCCAAACGAAGGTTTCGTAGTCCTTAATTGACGTCCATCCCACCTGAGAAAGACAAGATAGACACACTGTTATCTCTCAACTGGTTGAATATAGCCCTTCATTCAGTTTAGGGCTCTCCCATTTTTTCCATAAAAGGACTTTACATCAATATGAGTAGTATGACAAAGTTTTTTTTTTTAAACCATAACTTTGTAAAACCTTGATTAATCTTATATACCATTTAATAGTTCACACTTATTCAAAAAAATATATAAGATACTTGATCTGCTATTTCAGGCTCAGCGGCCTATGCGTTGCGCTTGAATGAGCATGGTCATATCTCTGGTTACTCATTAAGGAAAACAACTATGTAATTGGAGCTAAAACAATAAACTCAATGCTTGAAGCTGAGGAATCGAAAAGTGACCTTTAGTTTTTATCTACCTTAAATGTGAAAAATACTATGGTTGTTTAAACCACTTATTTCTTTTTAGAAAATCCAATTTTCTCTATTGGACCAAAGGAAAAAGTTGAAATTGAGAAAAAGAAATAGAACACTTTTTCAAACTTTGTTAACCTGTTTCTTTTAATTTTAGAACAGTTGTCAGGGTAGTGATACCTTGAAGAGCCCAATCCAGTCGCTGCTGACCCAGCTGTGCTGGGAGCTCAGTGTGTAGTGGCAGTCAACTCTGCTCTGAGGGAAGTAGGTGCAACCCACATTTCGAAACTCCACCTGCCAAGGGTCCATAGCAACACTAAACAATGGCAGGCTACTATACACCTGAAAAAAATAAATAAACTGGTGAGCAAACTTGAGCAAACAGAAGCCTCTGAATATTTATTCAGCGTAAGACGATAGCCTGACTGAGAGTGCAGTTGAGAAAAGGACACCAGAGATAATCCTCTATGACAGGATGGGCTTTGAGCAACATGACATGCTAGAAGTTTGTTGCGGTGGCTATTTTAGTCATCATAAAAAGGAAAATCCTTTGCTATTGTACCTCATCACATATAAACAAGCAGTTAAAATGTTTGGAGCTCAGATTCTACAGTCAGATGCTTAACATAAATTCCTGGCTGAATCATTAATGTACTACTGTGTCTGCTCGGAACTACAGCAGCTATAGTCAAGTGGAAGGGAAAGACAACATGGTTTTATAAATGTTTTGCAAATTAAAATCTGAAAATGTTGCCTGCATACAGAGATGTTATTAATCATGTGCTCCACAAATCAAGTCTTTAATGAAGGGCGGTAGGTAGAAAGACACTGTTCTCCATTGAACTTTTTGGCTTACAATCAAAACTGTATATGTGGCAGAAATAATGTGGTGGTGGCAGCATAATGCTGTGGGGATACTTTTCTGCAGTAAGAACTAGAAAGCTGACCAGAGTAGATAGGAAGATAGATGGAGCCAGATATAGTTCAATCCTGAAGGAAAAAATATTAGAGCATGCAAAAGACTTGAGCCTGCATCAGAAGTTTACTTTCTAGTAGAACAGTCAGCCTAAAAGCCTAAATGTACTATTCAAAAACAACAAAATGTGTTCCCTCTCCCAGGGCTTCATCCTGTATAATGTTTGGTAAATATTGTGTGACTATTCAGAAAGTGTTAGTGACTTTGATTGCAACACTTGGAATCACTGTAGTAAGAAGATCATATAAGGGCATCCAATGATTTCTGCACTTGAAATCTTGGGGTATGAAATGTCTTGGCCTGAAAGAAATTAGCTATCATTCCTGGCAAACTTGTGAAACAAAACAAGTGTCTATGTTCTGGTAGAGTATGCATAGGCCTTACAGTCAAAGTGAGAGCTCTGAATTAATGGTTTACATAACAGCAAGTCCATGTATTAGAATGGCTGTTATAATTCTAATTGGAAATTCTGGCTAACCATAATTGCTGATCAAAGAAAACATTTTAGTTTCTAGAAGCACAGAGCTGATAAAGACAAAGCGTTGGCGATTCTCACTTGTAATGCAGCAGGAAGTGGTTCTACACTTTGTTGTTTTAGGTTTAATGAATACAAATCCATTTGACACTTTTTTGGGATTTTTGTTTGTAAACTATTTGTAAATACTCACTCAGCTAATTCCTTTTTTTGTCTGTCATCCCAATAAAAGCCCTTGCCGATTAAACGTGACAATATGTGAAAAGGTTTAAGAGAGATATACACTTTCCATCTGTGCCTTGCAACTCATAATTGGCAAAGAAATGCCTTTAATTTGTTTGCATCCTAATCACGATGGGAATTTAAAGCTTTAGACATGTTTACAGTTTTCAATTTGAGAAAGATAGAAAAAAAAACTACGAGCGTTTATGGCTTATATATGACAGATATACCAGATAATCACACATTAGAGCTGGAAATTTACAGCAACTTTCTGAAGGTTCATATTACACAGGCAGAAGGCTTGAGGCCCTACAGAAAGCAGCGGATGTCGAGGAAACACTGTGCCAGACACGTCGATGCAAGTTTATTCATACAAAACATAAAACACGGGATATCTAATTATTAATGAATCTGTAATGACAAATTATTGCATGTTTGGTTTAACTGCTGTGAGTGCAAACAGAACGGGGACTACAGCATGCTTTGTGAAGTAAAGAAAAACATCTGCGCACATTTTACCACGAGTCCTCCATGAAGTGTCTCTTACCTTTAAACCCCCACACTCTCACTGAACTGGCTTAACAACGCTTCTGTGTACGAGCCAGTAGTCCTACAGAAAACCACGGGAACACATGCGGGACAGCGGTGCTTTATCCTACTCGGACACAGCTCCTACAGTAACCCGAAACAATAATAAAAAAACAAAACAATAACCACAAAGCCAAACATAAGCACGGCAGCGTCAAGCTTCACTGTGGGATTGTGGGAGCTGTTGTTCGTCAAACAGCTGGAATTACGGAAAGTAACGAGAGTCCGAACTACAACCCCCAGGATGAGTTCACGCTGACAGAGGACCGCTGAACGTAATATGATGCTGCTCGACATCCAGCGTTTCATTTCTCATCGAAAAGACCCAGAGACAGTGCAGCTGACAGATTTCAGACTGATCTACCAATTAAAAGGTTTGCGATGAGGTAACATGACCAATGGCGAATGTAGCGATGGACATAAAGGTTTTTGTTTTCGGTTAAATAACAATTTTATTACACATTTGCACCTTCTTCTATGCTATATACTTAGATATATGGGGGGCAGGGGTTGTAACCTATAAATATTATTATTTTAAAGACTTATTTCTTTCTCTCACTACCTATACCACATTGTTTTAAGTAACCTATGTTTTTTTAAAGATGTCTCCTAAAGTTTCTGTTTGCCTTATGTTATAGCCCAAATTCCTCATGACCTTGTTCTGCTTATGGATGTTCACTGTTGTAAACTTCCAAATCTTATTTTAATCTGAATCCCCAAATAAACCACTAATCCAACTTTTTGGAGCTTCTCATTCTGGCTCCTTTACTAACTTGTTACAACAGGGGGCTTTTACAGTCATGGCGCCGGACAGCAGGTGGCAGTACAGTTTTTGAAAAAACTTCCAGTGCACAGTTTTTTACAGTCTATGGTTGTTACGTACATAGACATTATATACGTAGACGCCTCATTCTGTGCTGCAGAATGATACAGCATGGCGGCCATATTGGATGGGTCTCCTCACTACAAACCCAACTAGAGTCTATGCAGAATGGGCAGCTATCTGGTGATTTTTATTGAATTATTTAAAGAACACATACTGTATAGAGAACATAGATATTCGACATATGCAGGATAAATAAATCTTAAGTTATAATAATGACCCAAAAACGATTATTTATCTTCAAGGTATAAACAACAGATGATGAATTCATTTGCAGAGCACAGGGGGGGAAATCAGATGAGAGATTTAACGTACAAATATAATAAATTTTTATGACTAAAATTTGGGGGTCATTTATTATGCCTGTGTTTTTATGCAGCCTATGGTTGCAACAACCGGTGCACAACTGAAACCAGATAATATGGGGTTAAGTAAGAATGAACAGTATTATATGACTATAAAACTATGTAACTCATGTTATATGGCTATCAAAGAAATGCTAACGGAAGAAACTGTAACCGTCATTGTTTATAATTATCACTAACATTTTTGGGGACAAACTGTCCATGTGCCGTGAAGCCGATCCCAGCTGCTGTGCCTTCATCCTCCTCCGATCTACTACCTGCTTCATGTTAAAACCAGCAGATGGCTCCTTCAGAGGGAACGGTGAAGGTGATCAGAGCAGTATAGCGTTTGATTCGTCTAAACTCTACAGAAAATCCTTCACCAACTATTTGGTTGGATCTGAGATTGGTTCAAAAGACATGTTTTTATCTTTTACTCTGGTTTTGGTTCTGTAAGTCCGTTGAGGAAGAGTGAAATAAATTCAAATTAACAATCAAACTTCTTTTTTTATCAAAACACAAAATTTAATCATTTATATTGGTATTAATATGCCATTATATATGTCTGATTTTGTTAAAAAGCATAATGAAATATGTTTTTATTGTTAGCTTTACACCTTCCTCATTAGAAATAAACTGACTGAGGGCGAATGGGGACCTATCCAAGATGGCGGCCGCGCTGATACGTCAGCTCCAATAGGCAGCGTCAGTCCATGAGGCGTATACGTATATAATGTCTATGGTTACATACGTTACATTAAGCGCCATTGAGTCATAGAGACAGTTACGACACGCTTTGAACTCGCCGACACGCGGTCACGTGGTTCATGGAGCCCTCAATAGTTCCAAACACCCCAGCGCTGTAATTGATTTCTAGCGGTAAAGGCCTTAATAAACGACATTTTTCTCACTTTCTCTAAATTATATCATGTGCACCTATTACCTCGCCATATATTTCATAATTTTGGTTCTTTGTGCGGAGAAATTACATTTGTTTCTGTATATTAGAGGGAAATTAGACTGCAAAGAAATTGCACAATACGTTTTGACTACATATCTTCTAGGAATGCACTCAATATAAGCATGTCTGCAGTGTTTAATAATGTTATGCACTTAAAACCAAACTGTAGAGTAAACACACAATATAGAGCTTTCTGGTGGCATTTAGATGCTAGCATGCAGAGGCTATATCTGGTCCTATAAATATGCAAGTGGTTATAGGTCTGCTCCAGCTTACCTTTAGATGTTCATTCTTCACTAAAACATGCTACTGTAACAGAATAAACTCATAGTCCCAAACAACACATGTTTAGATGTCACTCTAAACATGTCTCCTCTCTGCCTGATATCCGATGCGAAATTAGCTGAATGGCAGAACTGATCTAAACTACTTATTTTAAAAAGTGTTAAATAATTAGGAGGAAAACATTTTCATTTCAGTTTTTGTTTTTCCTCTGATCTGAGAAAATCTATGTGTAACCCAGTTGATTGTGCTTCTAGCCAGAAACTTGTAAAATAGTTAATTGATTAAAAACTATAATTAAATCAAACTGTTTCAAACAGTGTTTGTATGTTTAAATACATATTAAGGGGCAAGGAAGTGTATACTAATTATGCAAAAACAAGAAACTACCAAACATTTTATTTTATTATACAGTATCATGTAAAATGTAAAACAAGCTTCAGTGAAGAAGTGCTTTTACTACCATTCTACTTTATGATAACATTTGTACAATGTTGAAATGTGCTAAAGTCTTAATGACAGTTCATCCTTGGTATCAGTGACAGCAGCTCCCTTTGATTGTATCTTAAACCCTGCTGGGAGATGTTGGATTCATTCTGGGGCGTCTTCACACAGCCTGAACCTGGGATGCTGCCTGGTGTGGTGGATCTCTGGTGCTGCAGGTCTGGTCCTGTGCAGCCATGTCCTCTGCTTCACTGCTGTCCTTCAGCCTGGCATGGAGAGCAGACAGGTCTGATCTCAGGAGGAACAAGACCAGGGAGAGGAGACTAAGGCTACCCGCCATGGGAATGAAAATCAGGATTATTTGTTTGGTTGATCTTTGTCAGAGGTCCAGAAGCAGCACTGAAGACTGAGTCCAGGAAACAATGCAGATATAAACCTTGGAAAAGAGCATAATGATCTCTCAGGCTGAAATAATCTGAAAATAACCTCCATGACAGTCAAACATTTTCTATCAGGCTCAGCATATCTTTCTATTCCCCCAATGAAATTGTAAATGTCCACATAGTTTACAAAATACAATTATTATTATTAATGTTAAAGAATTCATTTTTATGCTAACAGTGTGATCATATTTTTCAAGATTGAGGAATGAAGAAACACAACACGCTTATGTTGTGAATAATTCTTAATTTGTTGTACCCTCTACTCAATCACATGATTCCAAATGATAATTTTATAAAACAAGTGCAAATTAAATGTTCTACAGTACATATCACCGCCTTAGACGGCACTAGTTATATATAGCTTACTGACTTTATGGGGAGCCTAAGTCTCCTCCCCTTCTGGTCGGCCCATGGGTCCCCAAACCGAAAAAAATAAAGAATGGAAGTCAATGGAGCGATAAAAGTTATTTTTTGGTCCGCTTTGTCTTTCGTTCTGAATCACACATATGTTGTAATTCTATTTAAATGATAACTAATTTTGATGTACGTTTCGACTGTCTTTGTCAAGTGATTTGGGATTTATTTGATTGTAAAAAATCGCATTTAAAATGCCTACAAATCAGAAGTCAGAAGTCGCATATATGACGTTATTTCGCTAACGGGAGTTAGCACTAGCTATAGCACATAAAACACTCCCCTAGAGCTCGTAGAGCTTCTCCTTCATGTTGGCTGTCACTCAGACAACTGCTTTACCTCCATAATAGCTGCGACTTTCCACATGGTCAGATCTATAGAGGTTTTCTTCGTTTTTAATACTCCTTTCTTCATCCTGGAGGCTACGGCCATCACTCTCCTTCTTCTTCTACAGTTGTAGTCTGCTAAGCGTTTTTACACAAAACCTAAAGTAACTTTTGCCTCCGGCCGAAAATCAGTGTTTTCTGTGCATTAAAATTAGTTTTTAAAATTCACGGACATCATATGTTCTATCCACGGCGCATTTCAAACTGGATCAGAAAATAACATTTATCGCTCCATTGACTCTCATTAATTTTTTTTGGCATTTGGGGACCCATGGACCGGAAGTAGAAGGGCGTGACTTAGGCTCCCCATAGTCAATCACGCTGCAGTGCTGAAATCATCTCAAAGCTATGCGGCAGTGTATGGTATGAAACAGAAAAATTTAAAAATAAAAATCACATGTTTATCACTATATAACCACATACTGCAATGTGTTTTTTTAGGAGTTTTTGTGAGAGATACAATTTTAAATAGCCTCTATAATATATATTAATTATAAGTTGGTCCTGCTTCTAAATTTAACCCCCTTTATACAACTAAATAAATAGCCATTGCACATTGCAAAGGGGTCCGTTTCAGAAAGCAGGTAATGTGATATACCCGGAGTGAGTGGATAACCTCACCTTTCAGGTCCAAAAAAGGAGGTATCTTTCAAGGTATGTTAGTGACCATAGCAACTTGCTCTCAAAACATCACCTGCTTGGAGCAGTTCCAGGTAAGTTTGTACCAGAGAAGGTTATGAGCATGCTGTGCCTTTTGATGATGATTCTGTGGATGTGGAAGCACAGATTATACTATACTATATTTAGTCAAAATTAATTAAAGTGTTCACATTACACAATGTCTCATTTCTTTATTTCTTGAAATAAAAAAAGATTATTTTTTGCATTATTTGATATAATATTTGACATTTAACAAATCCATCTTAAGAGACAGTTTCCTACTGCAAGTTTGGCCTTTTTATGGTTATTTTCTTCCCCTCCCTTTTCAATTTTAAATGGTCCATTTTCATTTCACTTTGTCTTATCTGCCTTTGAAGATGGAACTTATGCAGCTCATTTCCTGGAAGTCAGAAATTTTTTTAATAAAAGGATTGTTCAGTGATACAAGAACATATTTACAGAAGGACAGAAAAGTTCTTAAACCTCTAAGATCATGTGTTGAGGAAGAAGGACCTTCATCCGTTTGTGAATCCCCAACCAAATTCTATGAACAGACAATGACATTTTGTTAGTCTTATGTTAACAGGGGTGTGTATTTTATAACATGCATACCTATGGGTCTTCCTGCATTATCCAGCTCTGTAAAGTGAAATGTTCTCTTCATCCTACAGAAGAAGTATGCAAGTCTACTTTATATAGCCAAAAAAACAGAGAAAAATCTAAAAACAAACAATGATCCTTGACTATCATTTACATTGACTATTGCTTAATACAAACAATTAAAAAAATTCATAAACAAACTAACATGTAAAAGTATTTCATATAAGATTTCAATACACATATGCAGCTGAATGAAAAAAAAATACTGCATTGTGAGTACTGCTAAGTGCGTTTAAAAAGCCTTTAAGTGGCAGCAATGATGGTTGTTGAGTTGGAATATTTTAGTATATCTTGTAAGTTTACATTTCACAAAGTCACTTGTGTCCTGGAAGGCAGACTATAATGATGTGCAACCAGGAATGCCATCAACCAATGGTCAGCCTTTATTAAGGGGCAGAGCCAACTTCTCAGTAGGGGTAAGGGGAGAGGCCGTGGCCCCCCACCACTTGAGACCAGCCTCAGCCTTCTTTGATTAGCTAAATGATTGGAATAGTGCATAAAAAAATAATAAATAGGCCTAAATATCTCCAGTATTTATTTAATGTCAATTGTATCTTACTGGAGAATCTTTTTGTGTTTCAGTTTGACCTTGGAAATTTTTTCTGGCTCCAGAAGGATTACATCTTATTAATCAAGAAATAAATATCTATATCTATGTAAATATACAATATTATTGTAGCCTTGACAAATTAGTAGCAAAAGAAAGTAATCTTGAATAGTTATCCTACATACTGAAACTACTTTTAAAATATACACAAATGCTCAAGCACCCTCCGACCCCAAGAGGGAGTAAGAAATGAATAAATAATAAAAATGAAGAGTGTTTAGTCATACATTTGTTAAACTGACGCATTTAATTTATTTTTTGCCAACATTCCTTGCAGCTGTATTGCTTTTTTCATAATGACCGGCTGGAATTCCTCGTAAACCAGCATTAATACTTCCAACCCTGCTTCTTTGAAGTATGCTCCCCTTTTTTCTCCCCTTCAGTTTCCTTTGTGACTCGTGAATTCGGTGATCCATTGAGAGGGTCTTTATGTATTCAGCGTGCACGCTCATTAACTATGTTTTCCAGGAGGTTGATTTAGCTAACTGTTATCATGTGTTTTGGAACATACATACTCAGAGTTAGAATGTTTAGGGTTGATTAACTATACGTTTAGAGCTAAGTTAACCAAACTTTCTAGAATATCCCTCTGGTGTGTCTCTCTCCTTGTGGAAGAAGTTAGCTGCTGGTTTTGTAAGTTTGCAGTTTGCCACAAGGAGTCGGAAGGTGCTTATGAAACTAAAATGGTTCCTCTTGGCCTGTAAGCATCATGCTGCGTAGGGGCCTTTCTTCAGTAGTCAGTGAATTTGGTTGGAGTTAAAGGAAGGGTAGTTTGAACTGAATACAAGAAGAATAATAGTAGAAGGCTGTTAAAGACTTCAGACTGGTTCAGACATCCTACATTGTTTTGGGCAGGTGTGAAAGTTTATCTGAGCTCTGGGGTGTCTAAAAATATGTGGGTCTTAGTTCACTCCCGTTTGAACTCTCGTGCTGTTCATGCAGAATGCAAAAAGCCCATCTGTCTAACCACAGAGAGAAAGTGATTGATTTACAGACATGTATGTGATCTAAGAACCTAAATACTTACTTTGCATATCTACAACCACAGCAATGTATTGCAAAATCCTTGTCTCATTTAATTTTTTGTACTGCTGCATTCTCATGTATAAAGAGCAACATGCCTACTATGCAGCTTTTTGTTGAAGAATCTGAAAATGCAGCTTTTGTACCTGCATGCTGTTGTCCAGGTGGTTTGGTTTACCTGAGCAATAGCAAGCTGTTGGACTATCCATTTTGTTTAGAATGTAAATGCTGCCCAAACATACTGGAAAGGTGAAGATCAAAGCATATTAATTTGTTACTTTCCCTGAGCCAAATACCAAACCTAAATACGATTGAGAATCTGTGACCAACTTGTTTGTTGATGGTCAAAATGCTCTCCATCCAATGCGATTGAGCTTAATCATTTTTGCTTAAAAGCATGGACACACATTTCAGCCTTCTGATGTAAAACTGGTAGAGACATACAACGAAAGCTTACAACTGTAGTAAATTAAAACCCGTATATTTATCTAATTCTATTTTACAATAATGCACTGCTTTATGTTGATCTGTCACACCCAAGGTTTTCCAACAGAGCTTTCATAAGATACGGTTAAATACCTTCATGCTCAAATTTTATTACTAAGTATGTAGATGTTTCCACACACCCCCTCATGTCTTTTTAAAGATAATTTATCTTCAGTGTGTTAATCTGCAGAAACTGGTCTCTATTTAAACCGTTCATCATTTTTCTTCTACTTCTGAATCCCTGTAAAATTTATTTAATGTAGTGGTTGTAGATGTTTATTTTTGTTGTATGATCACCTAAATAGGTAGGAACAGATTTGGCAGTGTTTTTGCAGTCAAAGTGTGGGGCACACGGTGTAAATGTTTGGCAGTATAAAATTGATTCTCCTTTAAATGTGTTTTGTTAATTTTTCTGTTTTTAATCATGCAAACATATTTGTGCTGATTTTATCATGAAAAGTGCTCTACAAATAACATTTGATTGATTGTTATTTGAGAGAATTTGGAAAGAATAAAAGGGGTAAGCATACTTTTATAAGGCACTGTACAAAATGTCCTTGAGTAACCGAAAGCCAGCTAAATGATGTTGCAGTAAAGACCTTGCCAGACAAACCACTGCATTTATTAATTGGCAATATTCTTTTATTTTGATGTAATCTAGACATACCTGAATTTAGTTCATAGGAAAAATTGGCATCCTGCAGATACAGAACCCCCCCCAACAATCTCAAAATTAAAATTAAGCATATTATGATTCTACACTTCTAGCTTGGATGTTGCTAATTTGGTATTATTACAGTTATTTATGTTCAGTGATAAGTGAGTGCACACACAGTGCTTTACTCCTTCTTCAATTAGTGGGTCCAGTTTGGCTAATTTAGTCTTCCAACAACACTATAAGTAGGATTCATGTAATTTTATGCAGGAGGATAGTCGATGTTGAGACCCTATAAATTGTGTTTAAGTGGATTAATAGTGCGCGGAGCTTGTTTGAGCGAAGCTACGAGAGGGAGAAGGGTTTTCTCTTGATGTCTGATGATTAAATATGTTGTTCAGCAATGAACAAGGTATATGGTTGGCTTTGTTTATTAATAGTTACAGGTTGTTGGGAAAAAGATGGGCTAAATTGACAAAAATGATTTGCTCATTTTTTCGAACAGCCTTGAGGCAGACTTGTTTTTAGAGAAATTAAATTAAATGTCTTGTAAAACATATTCAACCCCCTGGAACTTTTTCACATTTTGTCATGTTACAGCCACAAACTTCAACTTAACAAAAATGGTGGATACTTTACACAAGTACCTTCTTATTACAGTTTTAACTGCAGATCTTTTGGGCATGACTCCAATAGCTTCTCACTTTCACTTAATTCTTATCGTTGCTAAATGGCTCAAACTCAGTCCTACGGGACATACAAAGTCTGTAAACAGCTAATTTTAACTCTTGTTTCTGATTGCATGGATTTAGGTCCGAACTTTGACTAGACCTTTCTAACATGGATGTGCTTTGATCTAAGCTCATGATTCTCAAAATGTGGTACACAAGCTCTCCCTAGTTGTACTTGGAGGAAAATTCAAAATATATTTATTTAAATAAATAAATTCAAAAATGTACCTTTCACACACAGTCTGGCTGTGGCAGGGAACAATTACCAATGAATAATCCTTATTAGGTAAATAAGCCTCCTTTGTTAATTGCCTATAATTAAAAGGCTAAGCGTTCTCTACTGCATGTTTAGGTCGGTCATCATCGTGGTACTTGGAGAGCTATACAGCTCTGGTAGTTTGTCTACGGTGGTTTTCCTGTGGTAATGTGAAGCTCCACACAACCTCAGCTTTTCTGACTTTCATCTTGCTGCTCTGCCATAAAAGCCAGAATTGTGGAGTGCACATCCAATAGTTGTCCTGCCAGCAGATTCTCATATCTGAGCTTTGCATCTCCTTTGGAGTTATTCTAGTCATCTTGGCTTCTTCTCTGATCAATACTGTCTACTCCAAACCTGTCAGTTTAAGTCAGTTGTGTTTCGTGTCAGTCCTCAAGGGCCAGTATTATGCATGTTTTACTTCCTTCCCTGATTTAACATACCTGACTCAAATGATGGTTCCTAAGCAGCACTGTGCAGAAGTCTGAAATGCTGAGAAGATAGTTGGGACATTTGAATAAGCTGTGTTGGAGCAGAAACACATCTAAAACTGTCTGAACACTGGTAATTGAGAAATGTAACTGGACACCCAAGCTTTTAGTGGATGGCCATATTTTGGTAGGTTTGAAGTGGTGTCATACTCATTTAATCTTTGATGGATGGATTAAGTGATGCTATGTGAAATGTTCAAATCTTGAAATATTTGTTTTGTGAGGAAACTCTGCTCAAACATCCCCATAACTTTCCTCCTCGTCTTTCTACTGTGTTCATTGGTCTTCATGATTGTGTTTGCTCACTAATGTAATGTAATGTTATTTTAATATATTTTGAAAATAATGCATATTTTCTTGTTTTTCTTTGTAAGTATCCACTACTTATTGTTTTAACAATCTAACACAATTCCAATAAAATATACTGAATTTTTTGGTTGTAACATCTGAAAATGTGGAAAAACCTCATGAGTGTGAAATTTACCTTGGCATGCCTCATAAGAAAGCATTGTGAACATTCGCAGACTGTATTAGATTTGTGACGTCACCATTGGGCGAAGGTGCAGCGTACACTCGACACTTCATTACAATAAAGACTTGAGTTAAAGTGGATTGTCCATGAAACTGCTTGATCTTGACATGGCTGCCTTCTGTTAAAGCTCCTCTGTCTGTCGTAATATCCAACCTCTACTTTCAGAATCCATGCATATATGCTCACGTTCTGAAGCATTGGGTTCTTATGACAATTGGATGGATGGTTTCGACAAAAAAAAATTAAAAAGGTATATATACCTGGCACAAACGAATCAACACAATGTTTGTTTAATCTTGTCATTTGATGACTTCTAGTTGCTTGGCTTGGGATTCCTCTCAGCATAAGAAAATGACACAGCCCCTTAGTGCTACTGCAGCTTTATTACCTGAGGTGGTTTGTCTGAATATGGCGTACCACATGTCTCATTCAAAGGGAATGGCAGGTATGTGTCACTGAGCCATAAATTTGCAACTTGCCTTCAGCGGTAATCAGTTGCCAAGGAAACCTCAAATGGGATTATGACCTTCTGTTGTGTACAGGCAAGTAAACTGTTAGAGTTGTCAACATGCAGGAGAGCAACATAAAAGATTTATTCCGGTAAACAATTTATTTTCTCATCACACTAAATTTATGTGTCTGGTGTTGGAAAGAGACACCTAGCAAACAAATCAGTGGCATCTTTTATTTTTATCAAGACTTTTGAAGAAAATCTGATTAGAAATATACTTATTTGTAGGGATGCAATAAAACATAGGGGAGGTTTAAGAACAAAGGAAACAAAGGAAAACAGAAAGATGAAGCAGAACAGAATGCCTGGAAGGAGGGCAAATTGTGGGGAAGGTAGAGGTAGTGGAAGGGGGGTGGGGTGGGTGGTGGTATTTAGTATGCACGGCCAAGCTGCCCCATCTGCTTAGCGCAGCAGTCCCTGTCGTATAACTGTCTACAGGCCGTGGGCCACATAAAGAATGTCTCAGATTTGATGTAATTCTCCAAAATTAATGACAGCTTTACTCGGTATGGGCCGTAAGGGAATGATTAGTGTTTGATCGTCCATCTGATCAGTTCCCTTGGCTGGCTGTAGAGAGATGCTCCACTACATGCTGGTTTGCTGCCTTTGGCGTGCACACATGCATACCCACACTGATACACCTTTTGCCAGAGTAATTTCTGGCTCCCAGCGCTCATGTTTATGTTTGGGGACTGATTTTTTTTTCTTCTTCTTTTGCTTGATGAATACAAGCCATACTGTGTTAAAAACCTGGTGTCGTGAGATGTTGCATCAAAATGAACATCCACTTCTGGGACATTGGGAGATCCCACTAGTGATGTGACTGTGTACAAGCCACATTTTATATCAGGCAGTGTAGTATTTCAAAAGAAAGTGGTCCAACCAGCATCCAATTTGGAGAACTCCAGAGGTCACACCATGACCTTTTACAAGATATGCTTTACTGCAGCTGTGATTGAAATTGGGTATTCGTTTTTCAAAGAGATGGGGAATGAATTGTGAATTTGAGAGGAAAAAATTGATCCATTTGGATGGATTGCTTGAGTTGGAGAAGTGAAATACCTCCCCTCCTTTTAATTCAGTCGCACCTCAGCGTACCCATCCCCCCATACCCCCCCCCCCCCCTTTTCTCTTGGGCTGCTGCGTTTACAAGCGAACAGGGCATTCTGTTTTACAAGTGAGCTCGGTGGGTCTTGGTGCGCTAGCAACATTAAAATTGAACCCGTCTTATCAGTGCAGACTGTGAGGCTTTACATCAGAAGCTGTCGTGTTGTCGCTACGAGCCCCCTGTGTGCTTTTATGTAATGTGGTGCGGTCAAAAACCCAGCGGACAATTAAAGTGGACTGATAGATAAAGAAGTGATTGAAGACCAAGGATGTTTCTTTTTGGATTTCTCTGTAGATTTCAGGGTTTATTTTTGCTAGCAAGCCTGGAGGCAGCTTTTCTGGGGTTCTGCTGGTTTTGTGCTGAGTTGCATATGGCAAAAAAACTAATTTCCCATCCCACCATTAGCTCTCTGGTCAAATCCCAAGCTTAATTCAGCAAAGGCTCGGGGAGGGTTGTGATCCTGCCAACACAGATTGTTGGACAGATTGGCAATCTTTCACTATGTGGATGTTGCACTTTTTCCCTCCTAAACTCATTATAACAAATTACTTGGAAAAACACCATTAAAATAAATAAAATGAAATTTTTGTTCAGTTGCAGCTCAGTTTTTTTATCCATCATGGTCCCATTTTCAATGCATTTTTCAATTTTTTTGTGTACAGTGTATTTACAAATTAGGCTAGCTGGACTACATGTTTCCTTGCCTCCGAATTGGCATCGTCTGATGTCCTTTATTTTTCTTTCTTTCTTGGCTTACTCCTCCTGCTGCTCTTATTCCCCTGCTGATTTCTTTTCTCCTCCTCATTTATTTTTGGCTGAGCCAAGGACCTTTCCTGTTGCAGTGACCTTTCTGGTTTTAAATTAAGCCCCGATGCGGCGTGTCTCCCTTCATACACCGCCAGTTATGAGCCTTCAGAGAATCGCAAAAAAAAAAAATGATTCTGATGAAATGGCCCCTTTAAAAACCTCTTCCAAATTCCTTTTTACATTTTTCTTACCCTCTTCCCTCCTTTCTGGTTGCATTAATATTCACTCTAATGAGTAACATCCCAGAGATCAACCACAGAAAATGTTAGAGGAGAAACATGCACATGCTTCACCACATGCACGTCATATACACACACACTGTTGCTTGCTGCTAATGGCTACTAATCAAATGCCATGTATGTTTAAAGTGATTTATGAAAACCGGGCAGTACATGCTTGCAATATGATTGCTTAATCAGAAAGAGACCATTTTTCAATAGATAACCAAGTTTGTGGCCTTTTATAGGAGATCATGTTTAACATTATGTGATTGATAGGCTTCTATTAAATCGGATTTAGATGATAAAGCAGCCTTTCTGAACTGAGGTCATGGCACTACAGGTAGTTCTATATCCGTCTTAATGTTTCATATGTTCATAAGTTCTTAATGTGATTTAGATTGACTTGTGCTGTTCAGAAGAATACAGCTCAGTTACATCAGATTTTGCAGGTATAGAGGAAGAGGGTGTCTGTCAGACTTGTGAAATCTTGTCCCCACAGATGAAAAATGAAATAGGATTTTTTTAACATCTTGAAAAAGTCAAACTGGAAAATCAGCATCAACAGGATTTCTGAGAATACTGAAGTTTGAAAACCTGGGAATAAAATGAAACAAACTTTTAGAAGTGCTGAACTAAATGATAAGAACAGAATATCAGAAGACCTAATAAAACTATTAGAAGGATCTGTATTGAGAACTGTTATTGGATATGCTGGATAACCAGCAAATTTGGATCTAGAGTTGAGAAAGTCAAACTAATTAAAGCAAAGCAGGTAACAAACTCCATAAAACATCAATAGTACAACAATAAACAAAACGAATAAGAAAAAAAAAATCATAATTATTCAATAAAAACAAACAGAGCCCCCTTAACTGTTATTTGCAGGGAAAAATATGTGTAATAAACGCTAAAATAATATGATCCTTCACTGAAGTAGCAGAACCTTAGACTGGGTAACTTAGAATTATGCAACTTTTTGTTTGGGCACATTATGAAAAGATCATTGTTATAAAACAAAATAAGTGGTTCCACATGTATTGCTAATAAATCAGTAGCAATTCTTTAATGCTAATTCACAGGGTTAGAAGATATTGTGAGAAGGATCTTTGGTCATTCCTCTTTGCACTATCTCTGTACACAGTCAAGAGCCCAGGGTCCCCCCTCTTCTCACAGGTTTTAGTTAGGATTTAGTCATAATGACATAGATTAAATTTGTGTCTGCTTAACCATTTTTATCTTAACTCGGGCACTTGTCTTAGATCTTTATTCTGTTGAAGGAGCAAATATTGAGTGGTTTTCAATCCAGCCCATCAACAATCTCCTGGTATTTCAAAGAGTATCTGATGTCATGCTCCATAAAAAAGCTACAAGGGCATTTAAAGGAGAAACAGACCCACAGCATCACAAATCCTCTACCATGAACTACTTTCCCTCATATCCATCCTCTAGTTTTATTCCAGACCTTGTTGTTCATTTGTTTTTTGCCTGAAAGCTCTGTCTTAGTCTTATTAGACCAAAGCTTATTGTGCTTCCTGTTAAATTCCTAGATTTTAACTGTAAAACTCCACATGATGATATTTCTGATAGGACAGGAAGATACGTAGGCTTGGTGAACTCAAAGTGCCACTTAGTGCAGCATATCACTAACAGTGAACCTTGCAGATTATTGTTCATACCTCTTTTACCATTCTTCTTACTATGTGTGGTACTTATTTGACAGAGCTCCAGTAATTTTGTTTTGTTGTAGATATTTCTTCTGAGCTTTATCTGCTTTTCATAACTTTTTTTTAAACATTTATGACTGCTAAAAAATATTAAAAAAAGTACTTTTTTTTTGCACGGCCATATTGAATTCGTCAAACTTGAAGAGGTCTATATACCTATAAACCCTAAACTGTACGTATATAATTCATGTAATTTAGCGTCCAGTGAGACAGTCACACTACATGAAGAAAAATGTTAAAAAAATCAAAAACAACCTTGGATTTACTGAGGGAATACACACACATAAAAAAAATCAGGTTGAAGCAGATTGCACATTTGCACTAAGGGCATATACATTGCAACTATGAATATTAATGGATCTATATGGGCTACATCTAAGAAGACACAGAGGTGTTTTCTAGGGGCTATCTGCTAAGGTGTGCCTTGCAGCCTTGGTAACCCTAATGAATTATAGGCCAGCCTAGTTAAAACATGTGTGGTATTATTCCATTCCAGGGTGTATTCCCCTGGCTGTCTATGAATCACTGATCTCATCAAACTGGTTCTTTCTCTCGCTCTGTCTCTTCTCTCTCCACCTTACATCTCTTTCTTTCTCTGCTCCCCTCCCCCCTCCTCGCTGTCACAGTCCAGTCCCCTGGGGCGTCCGTCTGGGATCTGCCAGGCTCATCAGTAAGGAGAGGAAAAGGCTAACTGGGAGACCTCGCTGGCCATAAATCTGACCAGGCAGGGCAGAGAAGCTGCAGTGGCCACGCTTCCACTGCTGCCCAGTGAGTCCAGCCCCTCCAGTATATTTAGGATGTCTTACTCACTTCAGCAACTGCAAACAGACTCAAAAAGGCAATTTATTATCTGCTGCCTCCAATACCCAAATATTGGGGCTTTGCTGAACTTTTTCAGTTTAAATAATCAAGTTTAATGTGTTGTTGTCTCATTTGAAAGTACTTCCATATCAGTGACCATCATTTCATCTTTGGGTGTTTATTTCCTTGAAATAGACTGGCAACACATATTTGTTGCACAAGACAATGAGAATTGTTGCTGTCATTGTCATAAGTGAGACATTATACTTATTCCAATGTGCTATGCTGAGGTAATTCAGTCTCACAGTAGCCATTAAGTTCTAGAAGCCTAGCACAGATCTTGACTGCAATGCAGTGAATTTGGGCCTCTTCCCTCATACATACATTCAGTTCAGTGTGATACTATTCCATACTCAGAGACACACACACCCTCCCTCTCCTTATCTGAGAAATAAGCATTTTTACAGAGTTTGAGCTGTAAAAGGAGAGGAGCAGATAGCCCATAAATCTAGCCATAAAAACGTTAAGTTGTCAGATGTGCCATCAGCTATCAATCGTGTGCGGTAAGCTGATGAAGGGGAAATAGGTGATAAAAAACAGCATTTTAGGGAAATTATGTCCAGTCTTCCATTTGCGAAGTGCTGCAGTCGCATCCCTGCAGAATCTTAATGATGGGGCTGGTGTGGCCAGGGGACGGTTCCTTTCCATGACAGTGAGGAGGAGCACACCCTAGTGGGAGGGTGGGATACAGAGGAGGCAAGACGAGGCATCGCAAAGCCAGAGCAGCGTTGTAGAAAATTATACAACTATCATAAATCACTTCTGCACTACTGTTTTTTTCCCCTCTCTCTACTTCTGTCTCACTCCCCCCATCTCCTCACATGCTCTTTGCCTCTGTCGTTGTTTCTTTCTGCACTTCATGGCTGTACATCTTGCTCTCCTCATTTGCACTCCTACACCAGAAGGTTACAATGGATTTTCAACGTCTCATTTTTCTTTCAGTCTCTGGCAATGTGCTTTATTTGAGGTTCTGTTGGTTATACTCAGTGTCCCACTTTCTGTCCATTTCAAGTTAATTTACAACATGGTTTGTTTACATGCTTTCTTTATTGATTTTGCTTTTTGTTGCCTTGCAGGGATTTATCTCCTGTGCATCGGATGGTATTAGCAGTCCAAGAAATTGACCTGTCTATCTGAGATGGCTCATCCTAAAATAAAATAAAAGACCATTGTGGCTGCAGCTTATTTCACCCTTTATCAGCTCGCTCCTTGACTGGAACATCTCACAATGCTTTTATATCCAAATACATTTTATAGCAAGCTTTGTCTCCAAACTGAACAGTACTTCTTAGCAGTTTCTGCACTAATTTTGTAGAATAGACTCAGTGTTTCATTGACATCACTGTGAGGTTTTGGAGGCTCATAGCTTTGATGATTCTCTAAAGAATCATGTGAGAGAATCTCTCCTCATTGAATTGATAAATGCCTTCATTGTATGATCTGTGACTCCCATTTATTCTGAGGTCATTTGTTAATTAATTTGAATTGCCCTCCACGCTCTGATTCTGCTTCAGTGGTCTTGCCTGAGTGATGTCATTCTGTACTGGGCTGGCTTAAAGCACCATGAAATTAAAGATGCACCGTCTTTTACACTCTCCAGTATGTTTTGCTGTGTATCATTTATCAACCCATGTTGAGCACAACGAACTAATCTGCATTTCTCACTTCAGTTATGAATACAGCTAGTTGATCACATTGTGACTGCAGAATAAAATGTTTAATACAAAACTTCAGTTTAACATTATCTTCTGAATAGATCTCTGGAATTCTGATGCTTTATTCCAACATACCTTCTGCTAGTAATCCTACACCCCAGTCTTGTGCTAGGGTCTGTGCTGCCACCCTTAGTTTGACTGGGGTATTGTAATGCAGCACTCCCATCTCCATAGCATCAGTATAGGTGGTCTGTTAGCAGTCCAGTCACATAGCTTGTGTTTTGTGACAGAGGGTAGTTTAACAACACACCAGACCTTACTGCATTACAGCCGGAAAAAAAGTGAATATGCACACTTTATGAAAGAAATCTGGGTTCCAAAACATGCATTCCCACTGTGTTGCTTCTACAAATCATGTTTTGCAAAGTGTGTGAGTTTCTGATGTGTTGTGCTTGCCAAGCATACTGTTTGTGTTATTGTTGCATATTCCTGTGATTCTTTTAACTTGTTAACCAGACAAACTCAAGTCGGTGATCGTATTTTGCTGCAAATCCTCTCCATTAAAGAGCTTTGATCTTAGCTGAACTACAAAAGTTTTTTTCGTGTATCTGTTGAACGACACCCACAGCAGCTGATCACCTAGCAATGTCAGAATGGAGGGAATAATGAATGTAGAATAAGGGATAACTGATATTGAATAGTGATCTACCTCATCTCCAAGAGGAACATATATAAATCACATGGACTTTATTTTCCTTATTAAATTTATGTAAGTTCATTTTGGTGTTTGCCGGTTAACAGTGACAATATTCATCTTAATGTAAAATATATATTAGGTAGTATGTTTTTAATGGGTATGTCCTTTATTTAAAGCAGTATTTGTATTTGTGAGGCTGTGACTGTACGCAGTGACTTGGAATGAATCATCAAAGGTGAATAATCAAAAACGGGTCAATAAATTCTAGCAATAATAAAGTATTCCAATGTGAAACATTTTTTTCAAAAGCCAACAGTTTCTCAATATATTGTTTTTTGAAAGACATATAGCTAATTTTTTATCACTAACCTCTGGGCTGAATAATAACGGGTTTTACTTTGTCTTAATGTATCTTTCAGTTTCATATTCCTTCTGTCTTCAATAGGATCTTGGTTAAGATTTTTAATAAACAAATTAAAAATAATGGATGGATTTATATAAATTAAACAAAAAGATGCGTTCTTTTCTCTGTCCTTAAGCAATTACTATGCATGTATTATACGCAGCAATAAATAAATGAAGGTAAAATAGTGGGACAGCCCTGCATTGTGGTAGTCTGTTGCAGGGAGTGGTTTTCCTTTCTCATGAAATGTTATTGCAATTACAACTGCATCTGCCAGGGGGCAGGCAAATACACACATTGAGGCTGCTGAAGACCTCAGGTAATCTTGCTTTGCAGATCTCCATTCTGAGTTTTGTAGCTATATTGCTACTCCTGAGCTTCGGTGTGGTTATTTGCCTATGTCATTGCACAAAAAATTTGCAAAAACAGTTTGTTATTATTGCCTGGTTTATTTCCCAAGCTAATTTTATTTTTATCATCTTTAATTATGTTTATTTTTTTACATTTAGAGATTGGAAGTAGAAAAGTGATGAAGAAATAGAGATTTGGGCGGAGCAAAGTCTGAAGAGAAGCTGTGTTATAAAGTATACATTTTATTTAGTGTTCAAAAGTTGAAGTGGGCTCCACAGAAAGAATATTTATCCAGCCTCTAAAGTAAGGTTGCCAGCTACACTTCATTGAATTTGAAATGCAAAGCTATAATTTTGCATCAGTAAAACAGCTGGAGGAATGTAAATCATTTCGCTACAACTCATTTTCCTTCTTGAGCTATTTATGAGCAATAAGAAAAGATATATTAACGCTACTGCATTTTTAAACAATGGTGCTTCACTGAGCTTTTTGCCAATGGATTACAAAGAGTTTTTATCCTTAAGAAGTAAATTAATAAATGATTAAAAATTCAGTGAAAGATAATGATTCTTGTTTAATTTTTTTGAAACATTTCTGAACCTAATTCTCTTTTGTTTTTGATACATGAAAATACTGACGTATTGTCTGTTGAGCAATTTGTTTCCTACATCTTTGCACTTGTGGTACTGCTGAGATGAAAAGTTGTATGCTTTTGATCAGCAGGAATTTGCAGAAACCTATGTTAATTAAAGAAATGTGGGTGCATTGGATTCTGTATAGGCCTCTTTTGCATTTAAGCCAAAGTTAAAACTTGCTTTTCAACCTCAACATCACTTCTTTTTTTCTTTTACCATCCATGAAAGAAAAGTCATAACATTTCATTTATTTTTTATTTTTTGGAACTACCGTGTTAAAAAGAGCACCTGTAACTAAAACACAGACCTCTCTATCCCAAATGCTAATGCAACTTTATAACACATGGGAATTAGGACACATAGCTAAATATTTTGTGCGCAAGCATGTCTTTTACTCAAGCATTATCTTGGTTTCTTACAAACACGCATTTGGACGACATCTGAATGGACGGAGGCCATTTTTGTTTGGCCTTATGTTTGCACAGTGCTGGGATTGTGCAGTCGCTTGTGGGGGAGGGGTGAGCGACTGCAGTTACCCCGAAGACTCCTGTTAATGTTTTAGTCATTCTGGAGCCTCTGGGCTGGCAGACAGATTCAGTCAAAAAGTATTTGAGCCCCTTAGGTTCTCAGAGTGATTTACTGCATATTTGGACATCTGCAGGGAGCTCTTGCACCTTGACACCCACACTCCCTCTCTCTCTGCCTCTCTGTCTATACCTCTTTGCAGCAGTAAAGCTGAGTCACCTTGAAGGTATTCAAGGTAGAATCATGTTCTATCACCTTCTGCTTCTGTAATCCAGCTCTCCCTCCCTTACTCTCCTGTATTCTACCTGATCACTTCTATCACCTCAGAACCTTCTGCTCCAGACTCTGCCACGCCCCTCTTGTCCTGGCCTTGATACTTAGAGCTGCACTTGCTACCGTCTTTCTTGGAGCAGACTTCACTCACCAGTTGCACACATCAATCGACATGACAGATGCTTGACAGACGGCCGTTTACTGGTTAGTGGCCTCGAAAGATAAATTGATCAGAGGAGGACATGATGCATTTCAAAACAAATTTTAAAAATTGATAAGCAGTTATTAGCCCATGATGAACCTTGACAAATTTTATTTTCTGCTTTCTTGCTTCTGAATGTGATGAAGAAAAGAGGTGTCAGTGGTCATCCATAACAGGTCTGTGTGGTGTGGGTGGTGCAGGCTGTGTGGCATGTTCTTTAGAAGTGATAGCCTGAGGCCCTGTCTCTGAAGCTCAGAAAAAATATATGGTATCATTAGCATCTGTGTCGCTATTACTGGGAGTGCGGCTGGAGAAGCCTGAACCTATCTGGTATGCAGCGTTTAGGAGGCACACAGACAGGATAATTGCTGGGCAGAAACTGTCCACAGCTCCAGACTTTCAAGTGCTCAATGCCTTTGAGCATTTTACACCCCAAGTGGCTGAATAGCCCCCAGGAAACAAGGTCTGTGGTGATTTATAGCGGGGCCCTTAAGTCTTTTGTTTGTTAAGACCAAGGCCAACTTAAAAAGCAACCAAAGTCTGAAAATGAAGCCTGTGATATTGCTGATGTTGACCCAGTTATTTTTTGGACTTCTGTGGCACAGAAGTAAACACTTATGGTGTGCTGGTGCTTTATTCTTAGATCCGGTTGTTTTCTGACATGTTTAGTTGCCTTTCATAAGTACAGCAGCCTTTCCTGTCTGCGATTAAACACAAGAACAGAATGTTCTCTTTAAGGTGCTTTAAGACCTGAAATCTTGTCAGGGTTCTTAAACCTTAAGAGTGAAGGATATAATTGATGATATACAGCACTGAAGGCATGAAGCACACTTTTCTCAATAGTCCAACATAAATACTGGGGTATGATTTTCATAGCATTTGTTGACATAATATATATTTTGGTAAATATTGCTAATACTTAAAAAATATTAAGTATTTCTCAGTCAGTCCATGTCTGCGTTTACCCATACATTTCTTGGATTCTTCATCATAAAAAAGATGATAATTAGTTCCAGATGGTAGTCAGCTGCCATTCCCATTTATCTGTGTAAGTCAAGGCATATTTACAGCGAAATGTGATGTCTTGCTGAGAAGGTATTTATTGCTGCATAATGTCATTATGTATATATCTCACTGATTGACAGCAGAGCAAAAAAAAAGTGGTCTGATCAATTGATTAATACAAAAAATATGAGATATTATGGGGAACACAATCTATTGTGAGGTGAGATTGAAGAGCCTTACTGCTGGGCCACAGGATTATTTTTAAGGTGATACACTAACTACAATCACTTCAAAAGTATTTGTACCTTTTTCACATTTTGTCACATTAAACTTTAAACTCAATGTTACATTTGGATTTTATGAGCACAGAGCAGCACATAATTGCGTACTTGGAGGGAAAAAATACATAGTTTAATATACATTTAATTTTTTACTAACATAAATCTAAAAAGTGTGGCATACATTTGCATACTACCCCCCTGTAGTGAAATACCACTAATTACAATAAACTTCAATCTAATGCCTTCAAAAGTCACCTAGTAAGTAAATAGAGTTCACATGTGTATAATTTAATCTTTTCATAAACTAAGAGGTTCTGTGAAGGCTTCATATGTTTGTAGTAAAACATTAGTAAACAAACAGAAAATAAAGATCCAGATACACGTCAGAGATAAAATGTGAAAAAAGGTTGTAAATCAATATCCAATACTTTGAAAATCTCATAGAACATATAATCAATCTACCATCTATAGATGAAAAAGGCATGAAATAACATAAAACCCACCGAGACATTGGTTTCAATGTAAAGTAGTGTGCTGGCCAAGTAGAACATTAAATGAAAAGCACCCTGAGACATACAGTATGGTAAGCTAAAGAGGTTCACAGCTAAGGTTGAAGAATTCCATGATAAGACAACTACTGATAAAGAAATCTGGCTTTTATCGTAGAGTGGCAAGGAGAATGCTATTGTTGAAAGAAATCTAGTACTACACACAGCCATGTACATAGAGTAAACTGGTATAAGAAGGTGCTTTAGTCAGATTTGGCCCATATGGAAAACACCATGTGTGGCAAACATATCTGGAACAGACCCTCACCATGAACAAATATGGAAGTGGTAGCTGTTCAGAGCTGCTGGGAAAATTGATGATGTTAAACACAGAATTATTAAGGAAGAAAAAAAACAACAACTTCAGACTGCAAGGTGAAAAAAATTAAAATTTAATAAAGGTATTGTAGTGTCGATTCTATGACTTGTTCTGTTTGAAAGTAAATGTATTAGTTCGAGTATGATTGAATAGGTAAACATATTGGTTTTGCCATCATAGACTGAACTTTTCCTAATCTTTGATGGCTTTACTCAAATTAGATCTGGAGTATCTATCCATCTGGACAAAACACTGCTTAGCCCTCAAAGGTAAGACCTAAAGTATGCTAAACTCTAGCCAGGAAACATTCCTTTCCACTGCTATAAATGCCAAAACTTAAGTACCTAAGCAAGTCTTACATGAGGAAAACGGATTGAGACAGCCAGACATTCATTGATACATACAGAAAATAGTGACAGCCACTGAAATATATATTTAGTTTGGGTTTTTTATCAGTTACCACCAACTGTAATCCCAGAAAAGATTCAACATTTTCAAACTTGAGCATGTTTTAATAGAGCTCAGAATGTAAATGTTTTTATGGAAATGTATGCTTCATATTTGTATGCTATGTTTAATGGAAAATCCAAAGCACCAAAACAGTATGACAACTCTGAACACTGATACCTCACCTGCTTTCTCAAGGCAAAAAAGAAGAACATGTAGAAATGCAGTCTTAATGAGAAGGATTATCTTAGCTGTACAAAGGTGTCAGAAATGACAATAAACAGCTGAAAATAGTTAAGTGGGGATGTGTGAAAAAGAAATGGAAGAGCATTGATGGAGCCATGTTATATAGAAGAATATTTCCACCATTTTGTCAGAAGGTTTTTTTTAGCTCCACCCCCGGAACCAAATAAATCAAAGCAAAAGGATTTGTGGTTGGATTAAAGATGTATTTTTTCTCTTTTTTTATGGACTTTATGACAATGGTATATGCATGTACTTAAACTATTATTCACAGGGACATATTAAAGCTCCAGACATGGGTGTGTGCTGCTCCAGACAAAAAGACCCACTGCAGTCAAATAAGAAAACAGCTTACACAAGGAGAATTATAAAAGGGCTTGTCAAATGATTGTTAGGGGTTAACTTATTTGAGGTACAGCAGCAGCACAGAGTGTGGAAACACACTTCAAAACTCATTTTTTATTCACTTTTTGTAGTTTTAGGTGACTTACAGGATCTGTGCCAAAACTAATCATAAATGAACAGAATAACTCCTACAAAAAGTTAAAACAAATAAAATAGTTTCCAACATTATAGCCCAATTTCTCAATAGAAAAGAAAAATGACACTGGCTATTAAACAAGATCTAAAAACACATGGATTTTAAAAGTTCTTGTAAGGACAATCATTATTTTTGAGTTATGAAGTGATGAAAAATCAGTGAAACTCAATGGCTCATGAAATACCTATACATACTAAAAGCCCTGCTTATATTTTCTATTATAAAACTTTTTAGACCTACTTTTAAAGCGGAACACACATTCAAGTAGATTCTACATATCTGTCAGTCAAGAACAAGGTTATATTTCAAGGTCAGAAATTAAAAACCTTCAGTAAGGTCAACATATCTTGTAGGTTGCTTAGCAGAAATGTTCACATCACATACATTTATTTTATTTTATAAATCTAATCTTAACCATCAGCCCTAACAACTCCTTAATAACATCATTAGGATTTAAATGCTATACTGTTATAGCAAGCAGAGAAAAGTTAAACAGTAAGAAAAAAAATAAATTTGTGTGTTTTAAGCAGGCTAAACTTCATATTTTAGGGTATTCTGGATTTAAAAAAATCATTTCTACTTGCAAAATTCCAGGATAAGAATTTTTTGCCTGACGATTTATTAGCGTGATTAAAAAAAAATAAAATAAACATTTCACAAAAATGTTTAGGGTATTTTTCTTTTGTTCCACAAGCTTTCCAGAATAGTTTAATGGAATTTAGGCCAATACTTCCTGACAGAACTGTTTTAACTCAGTCAGGTTTGGAGGCATCCTCACTCTCATTTGCCTTTTTACCTCTGCCCACAAATTTTCTGTGGGACTAAGGCTCTATGATGACCACTCCAAAAATTGACATTGTTTTTCTTAGAGAACTGAAGGTTGTTATCCTTTCTGAATACCAGTTCACATCCAAGCTTTAATTCAATGGATAGTCTCTTAAGAATTTGCAGAAATATTTCCACTTTATTTTCTTCCCTGATTCTACAATCTATTTTGAGAAGTACCTCCCACAGCAAAATACCCTGAACAACATCACACTGCCACCCGCCATACTTCATAGTTCAAATGGTGTGCTTAGGCTTGCAAGTGCCCTCATTTTTCCTCAAGAAGTAACAGTGGTCACCATGGCTAAACACTTTAATTTTAGATTAATTTAATCTGCATGCATATAATTAATAATTAAGGTATTAGTTCCGTGAGTGCATTTGTAAAATGTAAGGACATTTTCTTTTACGTTTTAAGTAACGGCTTCTTCCTCTTTGAACTGACTTTCAGATCATGTTTGTACAAGATTAAGTTCACTGTGGATTATTATTAGCTTCAGCAAGCATCTTCACAAGGTCTTTTCTTTACTGTTTTGCGGTTGACTTGCACATACTGCACATAGGAAAACATTGATCTCTATGAAAGAGAACATTTCTCCTTCCTGTATGAAAGGGGTGTCCAAACTTTTTGTTACATGGACATATATAGTTGAGTCAAAAGGACTCGAGGGCCAGAAAAAAAGTTTTCTTTTACATACCCAACAATAACCTAAGTATGCAAGACTTTAGTTAATTAAATTAATTAAATTAGGCCGATTTTTTGTCGGAATGGGATTTGTAAGTTATTTTAGATGCAAAACTTAAAAGGTTTTGCAGGTTTGCCTTATTACAATAAATTTAGCAAATTTTTTAGGTCTCAGTAAGAAAAAATAGAACAAAATGGAACCAATTAAATCAAGATTTAGGTCACGTTTTCTTTGAAAATGATTGCCGTATTTAGGTGAGTTTCTTATATTTATTTTATTTTAAACAGATTTTATGTGCATCAAAGTCTGTTTTTTAGTAAAAATCAATGGACAAATGTGGTCCTTGCAGGAGATGGCAAAAGGTAATTTAAAGACAAATAATTGGCATTGTCGCCAACATGCTCTGTTGCAAGAAGATATTAATTTCTCTGAAATAATTTTGCACTGATTGAAAATAAATTCTCTATCTGGATCAGCCACCAGATTTGTATAATTCTTGAACTAAAGTCAGAGGACTCATATAATCAGTCCAGGGGGTGGCAAAAATGGCCTCCGGTTTCAATTTGGACACCCCTGCTGTACGGTATGATTATCATTTCCATGGTGGGATACATTTAAATGAATATCTGCAGAGCTAAACTAGACTTGCTGAGGTTCACAATTGTCTTCCTTATAACCAAGCTGATTTCTTTAAATTTCTCCAGGATATCACAAAAGGAGCCAATAAGGTGTTGTCTTAAAATGCATCCATAGGTGTGTCTCCAATTAATTTTTAATGTTTTGAATGAACCAATAAGAGCTTTACAATGCCATGACTTCCTCATCCGGGCATTCGAAACGTCCTTAAACGCACAACAATTTAGATGTAAATTCCAATTCTGAAAAAAAAGTTTGAAAAATCTCTATTATAAAGTCTTGTTTCTCTTTATTTTTATTTGATAATGAGCAAAGTAAAATTATTATGGTAATCCATACTAAACTGAAAAATATTCTTTATTACTATCTGACACAGTTGCTGCAGTTTTTTTTTAAACCAGAAAAAGTTACATTTTAATTTTTATGTTATAATGTATAAGTCGTATGTTTGCCTCACTTAAAGTGAAAGCTGCAGTCAGTTCATGAATCTGTATTTGTTTGTCCTAATTTTTTTCCTCTGGACGTCTTTCCATCTGTAAAGTAAACCAATAAAACTGAGGAGACCAATCATGCTGATTTATGTTCCCCACTGCAGCTGGGTTTGGCTCTCCTACATGCATTTACAGATTTCCACCTCCCCCTCTTTTTGACACACACCCACACACACATGCACCCACAATCTCTCTCTCTCTCTCTCTCTGACACACAAACATATACTCTCTCTCTTTGTACATGCATGTTTTAGGAAAGCATTTCTAATGAATTTTTTCATCCTTGCTCAAATCTAGCTGTTTTTATTGGATTGAGACTCCAAATAGATGATACAATTATTTATATGTAAATTTCTCCTGTGAAGATTTGAAAAAAAGATGGTCCTTGGCAGCGACTGACTGTAAGACTTATGTATGATTTTTAAAGAATTTAATGGTGCAGAACACAAGTATTTAGCAACTACAAACAAGCAAGAATTCTGCCCTTGACAGACCTGTTACTTTTTCTTTAACGAGTAACTCACCAACTTCCAGAGTCTTCTGCCAGCTACATTTCCCGTTTGAAAAATGCAGCAAAAGGAGGCATTGACTGGTGGACCAAGGTATGCTTGGGGGGAGCACTGTGGGGCGTGCTGGGTGGAGTCACCACTTCCTTGCTATTCGAATTCTAACTCGCTACGGAGGTGTGGCTGAGACTGAACTTCTTTTATACTCCACTGCAGCAAGATGCTGTCATCAGAAATCCAGCCTGACGTCGAAACTTCAAGCTGAACCAGCATCAATACCCGATTCAAATTCAACTGCAGTGTGAAGTTTTAACCTGTGACGGCACTCTGATGGTTTTTGGCAGAAATTATATTATTATTAAAATGTACTAAAATACCAAGAATAATGACCAGACATGTAAACAGCACTATTAGACACTCATTTATACAGTTTATCAACAAAAAAGTTGATTTGGTGTTGAGTTGCACTTTAACAAGCTCTCATATCCTCCACTCGTTTTCTGTATTAATGGCAGAATGATGAGGAAACAGCCTAGTACTGGTCAACAGTGGGGACAGGCAATTGGTAGGACAGGTGTAGGTACCAGATCTGCTCGGGTTACCAGATCTGCTCAGGGGTCTGCGCTTGCTGAAAACGTCACACTACACTACGGCACACAACGGACAAACTACCTTGCAATCACTATATAGTTGAACTTTAAAAAGACATAAATGTTAATAACATATCCTGTGGGGACAATACAAAAAACATGACGCATGGGCTTTGGAAAAAGTTTGGCAGGTTGTTATTTAGCATATTTTTATTTAGAAAACTAAAAAATGATGATACGTTTCACTATACATCAAATCAATATTAGGCTATCAAGAAGGCTTTCAAAAGGATTCATATACATATATTTTGTGTGTATGGTATTTATAAAACTCCCCTGCTTATTTGTATTGAATTCCTCTTTATACTTAATTTGTTCCTGTTTTGTATACGTGCTATTTGTTCAATAAAGTTATTTAAAAAAGCACAGTGCTTTCTAACGTCCAGCCAATCATTCATTCTAATGTCAGCGTCCATCAACTCATGTAATGCTTCGTCATAAGCAGCCGCGGGTCCCCGAGCCGATCTGGTATCCCGAGTAGATCTGGTACCTACGCCGGGACCTTTCCTGGTGGCCTGGCAACCGAACTGGCCTGCTCAGCGATTGGGCTGATGATCAGTTGATGTTTGATTCTAATATAAACAACTGTAACTCATGTGTTTTTGAACTTGTTTTGCGCATGCGTCGGCGTCCAGATGCCACCTGACAACTCCGGCTCTCTAACACGGTTTTGACTGTTTTTAAATTATTAACTGTTTGTTTTTTAATCATTTTCTTATGACTAGTTTTAACCATTTTTAACTTTAAGCGAGTTATCTTTTATTGGACGCGTTTTTAATCAGAGCTCGAACTGCTGCTACCTTCATCATACCTCCACTCACCTATAGCTCCCGGAGTGATTGTTGTGTCAGGCAAACGAAGAAAATCTTGGAACTGGAGCAGAGGATCTCTATTTTACCCTTGATCCAGGACCACAAGCGTGACGTGGATATCATCTTCGGCTGGATTTACACTGCTGCCACCAACACCCAGTTGGCCGACACAATCCTCGGCCAGCCCGGTGAAGCTGTGGAGGCGTAATCCATCACTGAGTCTCCAGGTGGACTCTGACAGATGAACGCCGGCGGAGGAATAACAACTACGGCAGAGGAGGAGCGCTGGTTCCAGCAGGGGGCTAAACAAAAAGCCCCCCCTTAGCGCGTGGTCGACGGTGGGACCTGGTCACGGTGGGGGCGCCAGGAGTGGCTGCTACCGTTCTCCTCCACCCAGCCTTCTGCTGTCGAACCGTTTCAGTATCCTGGGGGACGACTTTCCTCCTCTGACCGTGGCTCTGACCGCGCTGACCGCCCATCCCCTCCCAGCAGCCAAAGCAGCAGTAGGACTCCAGCAACCACCCACGTTGCGCCAAACCCAGGACTACATGTGCTCCATTACACCCTCAATCCACAGAACGAGCCCTCGGCACACACTAAACATCGCTGCAGTCCTGTGTAAGTCAAGCTGCCCAACATCCAGCAGGTCCTGGACACCGAGGGATCTTCTGCCCAGCAGCAGCCTGCACACTATCCAACCACCACTCTCATTATTGGAGATTCTATCCTCCAGTACATTAGAAGGAGAGGAGCTGTCACTCTTTGTTTTCCTGGACCTACAGTAAAGGACATTTCCGAACAGATTCTGGACTCCATCCAACATCACCTGTCCGTGAGTAAAGTTATAATTCATGCTTGTTCCAATGAGATTCGCAAACAGCAGTCTGAGATCTTAAAGTGGGATTTTATACATCTTTTTAATCTTTTAAAAGACAAACCCCTATCTGTTTTTATTTCTTGCCCAACTCCCACCATCGGCAGAGGAAGACGTTTCAGCAGGCTCCTGTCTCTAAACACCTGGTTTTCCTCTGCCACCGTGATGCACAATATTGGTTTTATAGACAATTTAAAAATTTTCTGGGGCAGGAGTCAATTGTTTGGGGTAGATCAGATGGACTACATTTAAACAGACAAGGCACATGCATGCTGGCACTAAGCCTGGCATACCCTCGCCCGCCCCTGTCCACCACACCAGACCCAACTGCTCCTGCCCTTTCTGCCCCATCCACAACATCCTGATGTGCAACTGGTCCCTGGTCCTATAAACTCAATCCTGATTTTAACAGTAAGTCACATATTGGACTTGGACCTTGCCCTAGCTCATTCATTACCTGTTATTATCAGCAGAGAGTGAACAAATAATCATGAACTAAAAAAATGCAACCTAAATAATCTTTAACAGTTACTAAGAATTCCACCTCCTATAAATCATACAGTCACTCCACCACCAACTGCTATTAATATGGCTCTTTTAAATGTTCGCTCTCTGCTGAATAAAACTTTTATAATAAATGACTTGGTCATTTGTCTTGGAAGACAAATGACCAAGTCCAGTTGCGTTCGATTGAAATTTCCTTGAGTTAACTGATTGGAATGTTTGTATAATTGTATTGAGATTACTTTTGTTGTAAAGTGCCTTGAGATGACATTTGTTGTGAACTGGTGCTATATAAATAAAAGTGAATTGAAAGTGAATTGAATCATCCAATAGGAAATTCCAGAAATACATACTTTTCCAGAATTATCTCAGAACATAAAAATAATCCAAAAATTCTGTTTTCCACCGTTGACAACATTCTTAATCATTCCTCTAATACTTTAAAAAAAAAAAACTTAAACACTTTCTGTGAGGAGGGAAGGTAGACACCATCAGATGTAATATTTTATCCTCTCAAACTAATATGGTTTTAGACAAATCTGAGTATCTGGCTTTACCAGTACCTGTACCAGTCCAGGGCCAGGAAGCGGGCCGAAAAAAATCACCACAGACCCCTCAGACCCCGGCCACAATCTGTTTAGGCTCCTCCCCTCAGGCGGGCGTTACAGAGCGTTGTACGCCAAAACCACCCGACATAAGGAGAGTTTCTTCCTCCGGGCTGTCGCTCTGATGAACTCTGAGTAGTCACAGATTGGAAGTCCATTCAAATGAACAATAAACTATGACGCTGCACTGTTGTAAATAATCACTGTACAATAACCCCGGTTTGGTGTATATATTATCCTTTATTATTTATTTGTATTTATTATTATTTTTTTTTATTTCACTTATTTAAGTTCTGTACTGGAGAGAATAGTTGCCGAAGTCATATTCCTTGTATATGTCATACTTGGCCATTAAAGCTGATTCTGATTCTGAAAATAATAATTCTTAGTGTATGTTTTAAATGCACCTTAAGTATAGTACTTTAAAAAATATTTGCGATCCGTTGCAGCGGGATCAACACCTTCTTCTGATGGAGCAGAAGCAGGAAACCGGCTTACGGAGGGTGGAGATGACACGATGTCTTCAATCTGCCTTCAATCAAACCTTCCTGGGATGCTGCAGACTTAACCATGACCCAAAGACATGTGCAACTGGACTTTTGTTTATGAACTTATTCTATACCTGTCCGATAAAAATGTCAATGCTATACGCTTGTATTATCATTTGCAGTTTCATTACATGCTGGTTGGTGGAATCATTTTACCTAATTATGTCTGGCATCAGGGTTCAGCAATATTTTTAAAATCTGATAGCAACAATTGCTCTAGCTGTTAAAAGTGAAAAAGTCTTGCACTGCTAAATAAGTAAACTGCATACATTCGAAAGCTGATCAAAAGCCTAAGCCTATTCAAAGATGGGATAGCTGTAAAACACATTGTAGTGGTGATGATTTAAAAAAACTGAAAACATTTTTCAAAGCACACAGCTTTATTACAAAACATAAAGTTGTGGTATGTAATTCATCTAATTCGTAGCATGTATATGGCAACTCCTTTCTTTAAGAGGACACAGAGGCGAAAAGCTGCGTCGGTCCAGCGCTGGACGTAGTTTGCTGCACATGTAGATGAATTAGTTCCGACATCCGGAAGTTCTGCAGCCACTGAGCTTCGTTGAAACCCAGAAGAACGTCTCATCACTGCAAGACCCAGTTAAACGACCAAATCGACGGTCAGCTGCAACAGCTTCACAGAGCAGTCATTTGAAACACGTACCCGAAGAATACTTATTGATAAAGCCAAACGTTAACATAGGTTTTTACGCTGGGCTTTAGTGAATAAATAAATAGCCATAGCATATTTATAGCCCACAACACCGAGGTAGTATTTGCATTGGCTTACCCACACAAGCTGCCGGGGTCCTGTCGCGTCATTTTCCTGCAGAGCTTCCCACACTCCTTTGTACTACTCCATCATGTTTTTCCTTGCAGTGTGCAGCTTTTCCGGGGTCTTTATTCTTCGATAAGAGAGGCTTTCTCTTCGACTTGGGACTAAAGACAGCCACAGACTGAGCAGAAAGCTCACGATCGCTAGTGAGGCCGCCATTGTTCTTCTTTGTCGAGTCGCGTTACCGATACTAACGGTACAGTACGGCTCGGCAAAAGCTACTAGTGGAGACACGCCTATAGATGCCTGTTCCTCTAAGGTCCATAAAATCACATGTGGTGTGCCCAAGGGTTCAGTTTTAGGCCCAGTTCTTTTTAACTTGTATATGCTCCCTCTTGGCAGTGTCATCAGAAGACATGGAGTGAACTTTCACAGTTATGCTGATGATACACAGTTGTATATCTCCATGTCTCCTGATGACACATGGCCAATGGATGCATTTTTTAACTGCATTTTAGACATCAAATCCTGGATGGCAGAAAACTTTCTCTAGCTCAACCAGGACAAAACTGAGATTTTGGTTATCGGTCCTGAGAGAAGCTTTTACCAAAACTACATTCATTGTCTCTTAATCCTTCTTTACAAGTGAAGAATCTGGACATGATTTTTCAATCTGAGCTGTCTTTTATTCCACACATTAAGAATATTACTAGAATAGGCAGCCGTCTCCTTATCATCCCCAAAGTCAGGACACAAACTCATGGTGAGGCGTCCTTCAAATATTATTGCCCTCACCTCTGGAATAGGCTGCCGGAGGACCTCAGGGCAGCAGAGAACGTTCATGTTTTTAAAAGCAGGCTCAAGACTTTCGTTTTTAGCCGAGCTTTTAACTGATCAGTATTTATTAATATCTGTTTTATCGCTTTGCATGTTTTATTTGATTGAATTTTTAGCTTAGTTTTTAACTGATTATTTTTTATTATTGATTACGCTTTAAACTTTTATCTGACCATATCTTATCATTCTCTTATATTTGTTCAGGGGCTATAGTTGTGATGATGATTTTATTTTGGGTTTGGGAAGGGTGGGGTTTCTGGGGTCATTTTAACCTGTAAAGCACTTTAGTTTTTGTAGTTGGAAAAGCGTTTATAAATAAAGTTTGATTGATTGATTGATGTGGCTTATAAGTGCATCTGCCCCTTGGATGCTCAGACAGACACAGCAAGTTTTGCACAAAGACACCCCTTCCTCCCTTTTTGTGAGGATGTCTGTCAAAGCACTTCAGACACTCCTCCCCTCCCCTTCTTCCGCACATTTTGGTCAAGAGGGAAAATGGAGCAACATCAACAGGCCAAGAGAAAAGATGAAGCAGAGAGTGAAACTATTAAAAATGCACCAGCCACAGATGCAGCAAAGTCTTTAAATTGCAACTCACCCCCAAATAAATTTTCTTCCTGATAAACTGTAAACATGAGTGTCTAATAGAATTGTCTACATGTTTCTTCATAATTTTGTATTTAGTAACTTTACATTTATTAAAAATAATTATTTTCTACCAAAAATGAAGTGTGCATTGCTACTGGCTCGAGCACTATTGTAGACATCAGCCTTTATTGCTAAAGACAGCAGTACTGCCGCCATGGAGTATAAAGCAAGCCCAGTCTGGAGCACCTTCTCTTGATCTTTGCCTTTCCTTTCTTATTTTCCCTAGCACTTTTGTTTATTCTTTAATTTTTTTCCCTCACCTTTTCAGACCACACTTCTCCTTTTAGATTACTTTTTCAAAGGCGGTAGAATAACAAAATGCTGTTTTACCCAGCTAAGAACTTTTACTAACTGCTCCAGAGAATGGATAAAATAGAGGCATAAATCAGACATATCAGGGTAACTGTTGAGGTAAACAGTGGCTATGGGAACAAAACTGACTTCCTGATGATTACATGGATGGAAAAAGAAACCTGGCAGCCCTGAGGTAATTATTACACAATCCAAAAACCTCAAAGACACTCCTCCAGCCAAAACAAGGCACCTTATTGGAGAACACCACATTACCAGCTTGATGAAGAATTACCAGCATTAAAGGGGACGTATCATGAAAATTCCTTAAATTATGTGTGTCGTGCATTTAGAGTATGTAGGAATGCACAAAAGCATAAATTAGTCACCCCAGGTGTTGTGGAGCAGTGATGGGCTGTGACACATTAAAAGTAATGCGATACTGTATTCCAATTACTTTTTTCGAGTGACGGGTAAAGTAAGGGATCACAGTGGCAAAAAATTAATTAAACTGCCGTTACTTCTGCGCAAGCAGGCTGCGTTACTGCATTAGATAGTTGCGCAGAGCATGTCTCATGACAGTGACATATAAGTGTGCAATGTTCACGATTGAAAAAACAGACAACAATGGAGCGGAGGATAGAGCGCAACCATTTTGCATTTGATGGTTGGAAGTATTGACACTACTTTCAGTATGATTCTGTAAAAACTGCAAAAATATTAGTGTCTGCTGAACAATCTACGTTGGAACGAAACTTTTATCTACAGTGAAAAACTGAGCAAGCACCTAGTTAACTGGGGGAATGTGAAACTCACAGAGAGGCCGACTGACATCCCAGCTGCAGCTGGTTAGTTTTTACGAATACTGAAATATTGGTAGAATGATAACAATAGTTAATAGGTATGTTAGGTAAAAATTTGCATCTGGATGCAAAAGTCTTCTTACATCTTGCAAATAAAAAGTTTATGCGTTAGATCATTGTATCTCTATCAAACTACAAAAGTGGGTGACTTGGGAGAGTGGGAGGCTCTGTTACCTGCAGGGGAACAAAACCCACAACTGGATATAAAGAGATCACACCAAAATTACTTATCTTGACTCCTCAGAACAGGGGTGGGAATGGAACCTGTGTGGCTAAAAATTAGGAATTCAGACCTAAGAATTGTAGTTCCACTCTATATAGACCATATCTGAATTATCTACATGTAAAAGGAAAAATGTAAAAGCTTCTACTCCTGGCAAGCATATCAACCCAAGGCAAGAGACAGAAAATCTGAAATTTCACTGAAAAAGAGATATGGAGTCCTTAGTTCTCCGGAAAAGAAAGAATACAGTCCCTGGTGCCAGTTCAGGTCATCAGAAGAAAAAACAATGCATCCCTAGGTAACAGGCATGGTTGTCAGGAGAAATCCAGCTGCAAGAAGACAATAAGAACCCCACCAGCAAAAGTTCTGATAATTCATGATGGTTCACTTGTTGGAAAGAAACATTTCTGCATTAAGAACACCAGTGTTATTAGTTATTTTTATAATAATGTAAAAGACATTACGAAAAAAATACTGTTAATTTAAATTCAACACTTAAATGTGGAAAAGGTTGTTATCCATATAGGATCTACCAATGCTGCCAGAATGCGGTCTGAAAGTAAAGGGACTTTTCTGATATGCTAAAGAGACTGAAGGCATTCAAATTACCCATCTGTATAAGCAAACCTCTACCCGAGGTGAGTGATGAGAGGTAAAGCAAGATTACAAATGCTTAACAGCTTGTACTGTTTAAAGGGCCTATATCATGCTATTTTACAGCTTTCAATTTCTGGGATATACATATATATATAATAAAATGTTACAGTTGGTCTTATATAGTATTCATTTGTCCTGAAATGTAACTTGTATCCTGGAGTTAATGTTAGACCAGGAAGTAAAACGGCTTGTTTCCCTATAATCCCGCCTCCTACTCCCCCTCCTCCACTTCCCTCCTCTCACCTTACCATGAGTGCAGCGCCGCTCTGACTGTTTGAGATAATCAAACTGAGCCATATCTCGACCTGGAGTCTGACAGTGAATTTGTAGTGCACCAAGTACCACAATGAAACTGTGTTATATTAAGGGTTAGGACGTTTATTTTATTTTTATTTTTTTATTTGTAAAAAACTGAGTCAATAAAGCTTATTTCAGCTGCTAAATCTACCATCTTTAGATGGAGCCGATGCAGGCTTTAGACGGAGCCCAAACCACAGCAGCTGAGTCCAACAGGCAATCTTTCTAGCCTAGTATATAAAAAGCAATGGTTGTTGTTTGCACCAGTTTATTGAATTCAATTAATTAACCACACAGTGCTGATATAAGATAACATAAGCTGTTTGAAAAATGGCTGAGAAACATTAGCCTGTAGCTACTTACTTCTCTGTCCTTGTCAGGGATTGCTTGGGAGTTAATGAAGGTCCCAGTCGCAGACGTGGATTTGAAGGTGAGACACTGGTTTAATGTGGAGCAGCAACCCAAGGTAAGACAATACAACGATCCTGCGTTTGTCTCTCACTAAGCAATGAGACGTCAGAGTGACGTCTTTTTTATGTCATTTTTGGACGTCCAATTTTGGTCTACTGAAGGGGTTGTTTTGTAACGCCAGGCGACGTCTTTTTCGATGTCTAATGTTCACGTCCATGGGACATCTGTACAATGGCTTTTTATAGTCCAAATGTGGTTATTTTAGACGCCTTTTCAACACCAAATTGAGACAAATTTTAGACATTGTTTTGTATCATTTCTATAACTCTCAAGAGACTGGGAGACAGTTTGAACAAGTAAAATTGAAACATGACTTCTGTCATCGCTCACTCTGTACACCAACTAGGGGGCAGAGTTTTATGCACTCTCAGTATACATTAGCCTTGTTTAACAGCCACTCGATGCAGACATCTAAATCTCGTAAACTACCATCTCCAAGACGGTGTGGGGAAAAACGCAACCAAACACTGACAGCAACATAACTCAAAATATAAATAAAGAACATGACTACATTTGGAACATAAATTATAATGTGAAATGGAGGAATTCTACAATTAACATGAACACATTACCCATAAGTCTTTGCAGACTACAACTAAACTGAACTTAAATAACAAACAAGCATGTACTCAAACAAATAATTAGTCAAAGAAACAAAATTATTATTAAATATAAACAATTATAATATCTTAATATAGGAATGAATACCTCCTGACATATGAATAAAAAGTGTCAACACCATTATCCTGTACCTGTGTGAAGACGTCTCCATGACGTTAAAAACATTCACATAATTCACGGTTAAAATGTTAAACTATAAATTGACGTCCAAATGGGGTCATGACTAGATGTCCAAATAGTGGACCTAATTTGCACGTCATTTAGTAGTCCAGAATTGGTCTTGGACCGACCGACGCATTATAGACATGATCTGTACGTTCATATGACGTCTAATGTTAAGGGGCATGAAGCTCTCGCTGGATCTTAAATAAGGGAGGACAAGGAGGAACCGGTAAAGACAATCAGGGACATAGGTGAAAACAATAGGTATTCAGGGCAGAGCCCTGAAGGCTCGGACAGTCCAATCCATCAGGTGTCTTTGTTGCTGGAAGTGATCCAGCTGCTGTTCTTTAGGAATGTAGAAAAAAGTCCTGTAAAACACGCAGCCAAACAGGCGTTTTGACAGAGAAATAAATTTTGTATTTATTTTTAATTAGAAATTAATTAGAAATTAATTCGATTAAATTAATTAATTTTAATTAGAAATTAAAAATGCCAACAAAAATGTGGTTCCAGCTGCTAAAATCATAGTGGCTATGAGATTTGAGAAGAAGGAGACAATGTGGAGCAGCATCACAAGGTAAGACAATGCAATGATCCAGTGAAGTCTGACGTTTTAGCCGGATCTTAAATAAGGGAGGACAAGGAGGGAGCTGGTGAAGACAATCAGGGACACAGGTGAAAACGATAGGTAATTAGGGCAGATCCTTAACATAGTGACATAAAATACGTCACTATGTTACGACTTAGTCGTTTTCCAGGAGAGGGTGATGCAGCTGCTTAGAGAGCAGGATTCAGGAGGATAAGTCAGACAGGCGTGAATTAAACCAAAAACCATTCTGGCTGGTTTATTTATGAGAAAATTGCACTACCAGATGGTTGAAAACCTGAAAACATTTAGCATGATATAGGCCCTTTAAATAGATTTAGATATATATAATAATATTAAAATATTCAGTGGTACAAAACAAAGCAATGAATATTATATATCCAAAGTTGGATTGAAATTAATGACCTCAAACAGTTTATTCTTTTTGAAACAAAAATCTCAGATTGTTCCAAAATGTGATAATACAGCCAAGGTTCTGACTGTGGCATAGAACCCACAGATATTACCAGGGAAGAAACTCTTCCAGACTCCTCAACATCAAAGATGATACAAACAGCCACTATCAGTCAAGTACAAGCAGAGAAGACTCAACTTTGTTTGCAACAGTGGAAAGACTAACTTATCCTCGTGACAGTAGCCCCAGAATTAAACTCTAACAAAGCTTGCAATGAATTTGTCCGTTTTTTTTTACAGAAATAATACAACAATTAGATGGTGATTCTATACTTCAGTACAGAACAGACTACCAATTTCATCGCCTTTTAACATTGATATACAGAAAATGCCTGAATTCCATCAATTAAACCTAACAAACCTTGATGAAATCTTTACCAATTAAGCCCCTCCTCCTGCTGCCTTGATATATCACCCACAGCTTTTCTAAACAATATTATTCCGGTCAGTGGAGCGGATCTGTTTCTAATAGTTAACTCCTCCCTCTTCTCAGGTGTCTTCCCCCAGGTTTTAAAAAGAGCAGTTATCAAACCATTGCTAAAGAAGAAAAACCTGGACCACTCATAAATGCAGAACTATAGGCCAATCCTTAATCTTTCATTCATCAGAAAGATTATTGAAAAAGCTTCTTCAACATTTAAATAGCTTCCTAACAATGACCAACAGTTTTGATATTTTTCAGTCAGCCTGAAGAACAGGGATTTATTTGTTTTTACAGGAAGCTTAATCAAAATGAACAGAAGTCGCATGTGAAGTCCCCCAGGATTCAATCATGTGGCCTCTTCTATTCAATATGTACATGCTCCCGCTAGCCCAGATTGTAATAAAACCAATAAGATTAGTTATCATAACTATGCAGATGATTTTCAGCTTTACATTACAATGTTACAAGTTGACTATGAATCAATCCAAACCCTAAATAAATGCATTCAGCAAATCTGTTGATTGATGTGTAAAACATCAATCAAAATTTTCAGCTCAACAGAAACAAAACTGCAGAAAATTATTTTTGGACATAAAGAAAAAAGGTCAAGAGTCAACACGCAGCTTCAGTTAATACAGTTGAAAACTACTGATCTCTACACCACATGCCTGCCAGTCGCACAGGGGTTAGGTGCTGTGCTCTTCCCTCTTTGCTTCTGAGGTAAACATTGTTTTTTTCTTTTCCTCTGTTTAGTAAAATGTGTAATTTCAGGGGGTCGTCTCGTCTGATCTGCAGTCTGTTCAGATCAAGCTGTTTCTTCTTCCTATCCTCCTCCGTGGGTACAGAAAATGTAGCATTGATGCGTTATCTCCACAAATACCTAACATGCTCTGCCCTCTTGTAGAGTTGCTAACTGTTAGCTTTTCTGAGCTACAGCTACCTGGCCAAAACATGCTCCTCAAAAATGGGACAAATTTCCAGGCAACTGCAAAGCTGCTGAATCATAGAGCCCTTGAAATCAAGGACAAAAACCATGTTTAGAGCTGCCCTTGAGTAATATTTGCATGCATCATATGTTTGGGTGCTGCCAGTCCTTATGTGCTGTCTGTCTTTGCTCTTTGCTGCTTTTACTTCATCACCCAATTGTGTAAAGCATGTTGAATTACAGTGATTGTGATTTGGTGGGGGTGTTGGGGGGATGGGGATGGATGTGGGGACCCCACAGCCCAGCCTTCTTATCTCTAGGGGTATATGTTTTTTGTTCCTCCCACTGGTCCAACATAGTAATATTTCCCTTCCCGTGAACTCTGCAACCCCTCTACTTCTGCTGAAGGACTTAAACAACATATAGTGAACACCTTCAAAAATTGATGGCCGCAGCAAAGATTTGGGCATCGTGCTGGACCTTTTCAGAGCTCTAAACTGAAAAAAATATATGAATTTTTCATTTAACTTGTAAATAAGACGACTACGCTATACTTAAACTTACTAGTGACCAGGTTTTTTTCAACTTCATACACAACAAATGCAATATTTATTTTTATACGGGGTTTGAAGACAACCAGATCGCAAATTTTGTGGAACTGGGCCAAAAATCACACAGTGTATGTCCGTCTTGCCTCTAGGATGCATGGAATTGGCAGGGCAGCATAATTAGAACACCTTGCAATAAAGAGATACGAGTTAATCAGTTACCTGTTAAATCTGTACTGACTTTTGAATGCAAGTCTTTATTAAAAGTAATTCAATTCAATTCAGTTTATTTATATAGCCCCATTTCACAACGAATGTAATCTCAAGGCACTTTACAAGAAAAGTTTTTACAATACAATATTTAATCTAGGAATTAGAGAACCACAGAAGATTGCGTCGGGACTTCTCAGCAATCCCTCACACTGAGCAAGCATGAAGCCACAGTGGAGAGGAAAAACTCCCTTTTAACAGGAAGAAACCTCCAGCAGAACCAGGCTCAGCATAAGCAGTCATCTGCCGAGACCTTCTGGAGTTTGGAGGAGGCAGCAGTGACACAGAAAGCGCAACAGAACTGATGCAGAAGCAGAAGTTGGTAGCAGGACGTGGAGAACGTTCCTCCACTGGAATGCCATCTTAGTCAGGGTCGTCAAGCAGGGCGGGTCAGGAGCACCTACTGTAGGAAGAGACTAAGAGAAAACAGGTTAGCGCTTGTATTGACAGCTCATCATGCAGTTGGGGAGAAGCAGGAGAGAAAGTAGGAACTGACTCTAACAATGTCCTCCAACAGCCTAGCCTAAAGCAGTATAGCTACTAACATTAGCCTGTCTCCTAGCTACTAGGAGACCTAGCTACTAACACTCTCTACCTGGCGTACATTAATCTATCTCTATCTAGCTACTCTACCTCTTCCTATCTCTTCCTAGCTTTTGACACTCTACCTGACTACTAACATTAACCTGTCTCTTCCTAGCTACCTGTCTAACCTGTCTCTTACTACCATTTTAACATATCTCTAACTGTAAGCTTTGTCAAAGAGGAAAGTTTTAAGCCTAGTTTTAAAGATAGACAAGTTGTCTGCTTCACGAACCAACCCTGGGAGCTGGTTCCATAGGAGGGGAGCCTGATAACTGAACGATCTGCCACCCATTCTACTTTTAGAAATCCTAGGAACTATCAGTAAACCTGCAGTCTGAGAGCAAAGGGCTCTGTTAGGAACATATGGAACAATCAGATCTCTAATGTATGATGGAGCTTGATTATTAAGAGCTTTATATGTCAGAAGGAGGATCTTGAATTCTATTCTAGATTTTACTGGGAGCCAGTGAAGAGAAGCTAAAACAGGGGAAATGTGATCTCTTCTTCTTTTATTCATTAGAACCCTTGCAGCAGCATTTTGGACTAACTGAAGACTTTTAATTGTATTATGTGGACTACCTGATAATAAAGAGTTACAGTAATCCAGCCTTGAAGTAACAAAGGCATGGACTAGTTTTTCAGCATCACTCCTGGATAGGATGGTTCTAATTTTTGCAATATTCCTAAGGGGAAAAAAGGAAATCCTAGAGACTTCTTTAATGTGAGATCTGAATGACATCTTGGTCAAAAAACAACACCCAGGTTATTTGCTTTATTACTGGAGGCTAATTTAATGCCTACTAGGTGAAGGGGTTGACTAAGTAGTTTCTTTTTTAGAGCTTCTGGTCCAAAGACGACAACTTCTGTTTTATCAGAATTCAGAAGCAAGAAGTTTAGAGTCATCCAAATTTTTATGTCTTCCAGGCATGCCTGTAGTCTACCTAACTGATTGGATTCATCAGGATTTATGGATAGATATAGCTGTGTATCATCTGCGTAACTATGGAAATTTATCCCATGCTGCCTAATGATTTTACCAATAGGAAGCATATATATAGTAAAAAGGATCGGCCCAAGCACTGAACCCTGTGGTACTCCGCAAGTAACCATTGAGGCCGAGGAAGATCTATTGTTTACCTGAACAAACTGAAATCTGTTGGACAAATAATATTTAAACCAGCTTAGTGCTGTTCCTATTATACCGACACTTTGAAGCCTTTCTATGAGAATATTATGATCAACAGTGTCAAAGGCAACACTGAGATCTAACAGGACCAGAAAGGTCACCAGTCCATTGTCTGAGGCTCTAAGAATATCATTAGTAACCTTCACCAGAGCTGTTTCAGTGCTGTGATGAGCTCTAAAGCCTGACTGAAAATGCTCAAACAGCTCATTGTTGTTTAAATGCTCACACATCTGATGTGCAACTATTTTCTCAAGAATTTTAGATAAGAAGGGAAGATTAGATATCGATCTATAGTTAATTAATTCGTTTTGATCAAGAGATGGTTTCTTAAGTAGAGGTTTAATTACAGCAATCTTAAACTCCTGTGGTACATATCCATTGACTTAGGATATATTCATTATATCTAAAATTGGAGCAGCAATCAAAGTGAAAACCCCTTTTAAAAGTTTAGTTGGGACTGAGTCTAACATGCAAGTTGAAGGTTTTGTTGAAACTAATAATTTTAGTAGATCTGAAAGTTCAGCTGCCTTAAAGCAGTTCAAGCATATATTAGGTTCAATCATTTTTGATGCTGCCTCATTAACTAAGGAAGAAGCAAGCATATTGGGAAGGTTCCCATTTATCTTATTTTTTATAGTCTATTTTATTTATAAAAATTTTTATGAAGTCGTCACTACTAAGAGCTGGGGGAATGGTTGGCCCGACAGAGCTATGATAATGTGTGAGTTTGGCAAATGTATTATAAAGAAACCTAGGATTTTTTTTTATTCTCCTCGTTTAAAGATTAAAAATATGCTCTTCTGGCTGTTCGAAGGCTCTTTTTATATAGCAATAAACAATTTTTCCACACTAAATAAGAATCCTGTAAATGCGTGGAGCGCCATTTTCTCTCTAGTTTTCGAACATTCTGCTTTAGGGTACGTAGCTCTAAATTAAACCAGGGAGCTAATCCTCTATGGCTAGCCACCTTCCTTTTCAAGTGGGCAACTTTGTCTATTGCCAGACGCAGGGAGGAATTAAAGCTATGAACAAAAATTTCAAGTTGTGAGGAGTCAGGAGTTAAATCACTATTTTCTGTTGTATTTTTATATACTGAGGAAATTAAAGTCGGAAGAGCTTCTTTAAAACTTGCTACAGCATTGTCTGATAACGTTCTAGTATAATGAAGTTTTCTTTCAGGTTTGAAATGGTCAGTTAGAGTGAATTTAAAAGTGATCAGAAAATGATCCGACAGGATAGGGTTATGTGGAAAGACTGTTATTTCTTCACAGTCAATGCCATAAGTCAGCACAAAATCTAAAGTGTGGTGACGAGAATGGGTTGGTCCCTGCACATTTTGAGTAAAGCCTATTGAGTCTAAGATAATGTTAAAAGCTTTATTTAGACTATCGCTTTCACTATCAACATGAATATTGAAGTCTCCAACTATAATAACTTTATCAGTGTTTAAAACTAAGTCAGATAGAAAATCTGATATCTGATCTAAAATTTGAGAATAAGGGCCTGGTGGACGATATAAGACCACAAATAAAAGTGGCTTTACTGCTTTGTTATGTGCATGAGGAAGGCTAAAGATTAAATGCTCAAAGGAACTGTAACTATTATTTTTTTGGGGATTAATTAGTAAATCTGAATGAAAGATGGTGGCTGCTCCACCTCCTCGACCAGTACTTCGAGGGACACTGAAGTTTAAGTAGCTAGGGGGAGTTGACTCATTTATTGTGACATGGTCCTCTTCCTGCAACCATGTCTTTGCAAGACAAAACAAATCAATATTATTATCACAAATGTAACATCCATCTCTGCAAAGAAGGCTACAGGATTCGCATATAGAGAAAATATGTAAGATAGTGGAATACCAGTCAGATCGAATAGGATACTGATTATATGAAAAATACTTAAAAAAATTGCGCTGGTGGATGCACAGTTTAAAAAAAACAAAAAAACAAACAAAAAACAACCATCAGGTTTTTAAGTGGTGGGGACAAAATAATTTATGAATATTACCAGGGACATGTCCCCGGCTACAATGACTCAAATAATATCTCAAAAATACTTTCCTGCAGGACCCCAAATCTATGCAAATGGTTTGATAAACCAGAGGTAGGGATTGTTACACCAGAAAAATATTTCTGCACCTCTCCGCAGCTGGGCTCATCTGATCCAGAGGTGGACTTTTTCCCCCACAGAAAAAATATGCAGAGTTGTGGGTGCATTCACACCAGCCCTGTTTAGTCAGCTTGAAATGAACTCTAGTTCATTTTCCCGGAAAGTCCGGTGTGTTTGGGGAGCTGTGAATGGGCAATCAAACTCTTATTTGGATCAAACAAACAAGCTCTAGTCCGCCTAAAAACGGTGGTCTCGGTTCGATTGAAACAAACCCTACTTCGGTTCGATTGCATGTGTGAATGATAAACGGACTGGGGCTACACTAAAAGCAGTAAGTGGACTATTGTACAGGGCAACCTGGATAAATGCAATCGAAACAAACGTGCAGGCTGGAGAGATAAATGCTGGATTATGCGCATACCTTGATCAGCGTCTGTATAAGGATCTCTCTGGAAGTTGTATTCAGGGGGTCCTTCTCATTACAAAACGCTCATATAGAGCTATCTTTTTAAAAAAAACATACTTTCTATAGTCCTCTGTCTCATTCTCTGTTCATCCTGAGTTACAGTATTTTGCAGTATTTATCATGTACATTTGCCAAACAAAACAGATCGATCCTAAAACTGCTACAATCTGCTGTTCTACTGGGTTTGTTTACATTCCAGTGTACTTGAAGTTTCCACTGCAAAGAGGAAGCACAGCTCTACAACAGTGCCACCACAGGCAAAGGGGTGAAATTGTTCCTCAAAGCTCTGGACTTTTTGATAATAAAAAGTCAGTGTGAATGCGAATCGCACCGGCTAAAAACAGCAACAAAGTTGCAATTTTGGTCCCCAATCAAGCTGAGTCTACCGGACTATCAGGTGTGAATAAAGCCTAAGAGGGCGAACAAGGTGCTGCTGATGCTGCCAAGGGCAAAAGATAATGTCACCTGCTATGACTAGATAAGTCAATTGAGTTCTTATCTTTAATTTTAATCATTTTAATATGTTTGATCATATCTTAATATTTTTATGTCAACAATAATTTTGTTTTTTCACATTTCTCTGTCAGTTTTGAAAGGGTAAACGTATGTGGAAGATGCCCTGCAGCTAACATTCTCAAACCTGTCGTTATGTTCATGAATAAAAAAGCTCTCTGCTTTTTTCACAAATCTCACACTTTTTACACAGCTGTTGAAAGTGTGCTTCACAAATAAAATTCTCTTGCTTTGCCGGTCTTGGGCACACCTCTGAAGTGAGTTGGGGTTGGAATAGCAAGGAAGTGTTGACACTGCCCTGAGTCCAAGTGTTGAGTCAGAGTGGGTCGTGTTGATTGCTTCCATTGTTGAGGGGGCTGAACAGAGCTGCGGCCGCAAGGTGGTCTGTGCCTGTCGCAGTAGCATCCCTCAAACCCGATGTTGGACACTGGCAGTGAGGGATGCTGTAAACCTAAATAAAGAGTTCTATTGTGTCTTGTTGACCTGCGGGACACTGGAAGCAACTGATACGTACTAGCAGGCCAAGCACAGTGTGGCTTGGTTGGTTGATGCGCTGTGCAATATTGCTTGAACATCAGGGGCAGTTCCCTTAAATTGGCAGACCTGGGTGGTGATCCAAAAGAATGTGTTCCACCTTCAGAGAGATCACACTTCTGAGCCTCCCTGGAAAGGTCTAGTCAGGAGCTCTGGACAGGAGGGTCAGACGGATAATTGAACCTCAGATTCAGGATGAACAATGCTGTTTTATTCTGGCCATGGAACACTGGACCAGCTTTACACCCTCAGCATGGTCCTGGACGGTGCACAGGAGTTTGCCAAACGAGTCTATGTGTGTTTTGTGGACTTAAAAAAAGGCGTTTGACCGTGTCCCTCGGGGAGTCCTGTGGTGGGTACTCCATGATTTCAGGGTGCCAGGCCCTTTGATATGGATAGTTAGGTCCCATTATGAACAGTGTCAGAATTTGGGTTGAATTACAGGGAGTCAGGGTCACTTCCAAAAAGATTTGGACTCCGCTAAGGCTGAACTTTGTCACTGATTATGGTGATAACTTTTATTGACAGGATTTGTGGGTGCAGCCAAGGTGCTGAGGGAATCTGTTTCAGTGGCTTCTGGATTGGGTCTCTGCTTTTTGAAGATGTAAACTTCAATGGAACAGAATCTACAGGTTTCGCTGGAGCAGTTCACACCAGAGTGTGAATCAGCTGGGATGAGAATCAGCACCTCCAAATCCAAGACCATGGTCTTGAGCCAGAAAAGCGTAGAGTGCTTTCTCTAGGTTGGGGAAGAGGTCCTGCCCCAAGGGGAGGAGTTCAAGTATCCGGAGTTCTTGTTCATGAATGAGGAGAAAATAGAGCGGGGGATTGATAGGCGGATTGGTAGGGCCTCAGCAGTTACGCGAGTGTTGTAACAGTCTGTTGTGGTGAAGAGAGAGCTGAGCTGAAAGTTGAAGCTCTCGATTTACCGGTCGGTCTACCTTCCTACCCTAACCTAACCTATTGTCACGAACTCGAAGTAGTGACTGAAATAACAAAATCACAGATATAAATTATATGAGTTTCCTGGGTGTCTGGGCTGTCCCTTAGAGATTGGGTGAGAAGTTGGGTCATCAGGGAGTAGAGCTGTTGCTCCCGCCACAACAAGAAGAACTAGTTGAGGTGGCTCAAGCATCTGGTCAGGAAGCCTCTTGGATGCTTCAGTGGTGAGGTGTTCCAAGCACGTCCCACCTGCAGTAGGCCCAGAGGAAGATCCAGGATACGTTCAAGGGACTATGTCTCTTGGCTGGCCTAGTGATTCCTCCCGAGGAACTAGCCCTAGGGGAGAGGGAAGTCTGGGTCTCTCTGCTAAAGCTGAAGCCCCTGTGAACTGACCCTGGTTAAGCAGAAGATGATGTATGTATGGATGAAATGTTTACTCAGTAGATTTTCTGAACAATTATTTAAACTACTTAGTTTTATGTCAAAGTACAAAAAAACAAGAGTCACATTTGATAACCAATCTCTGGAACAGCGATACAACCTAGTGACCTCTTGACATTTTTTTTTAGCTAGCTAACACATGGCTTTGCTTTAGCTAGCTTAAAAATGGTTAGCTCAAAGCAAAGCTTTCATCTTTGACTTTTAGATTAATGTATGGGTTTTTTAAAGCTAATAACTTGCAAAAGGCATCATGGACAGGCCTAGGCAAATATATTTACCCTAGATAACCAACAGAGGGTGCTATAGGTTACAGGCAGTACACTCTAAAAATAAAACATTGGGGCAGCAAAAAAAAAAAAAAACTATGTTAATGCTTTCCACTAGAATTTTTAAGTTAAGCCAACTACTGGCAGTATTACGTTAATTCAAAGCAATGTTCTGAGTATGGTGAAGTAGCTTTTTGGTCATAATAACATACATTTCTAAGTAGTATGAATTTAATAACTGTCAACATGAACGTAAGTATTTAAGTTGATCTAACATGGAATTTAGAGTATAGTGAAGTATTTCTTTGATCCCAATAAAGCACATTTCTAAGTAACATGAACTTAATAATTGTCAAAATAAATGCAAGTAATTACGTTTATCCAGCATGACTTTTCAAATATGGAAAATAGTTTATTTTACTAAAGTATTTTTGTCATAAAAGGTATGTGTACCTTGTACCTGAGAGGTTAAATAATAAAATTAGGGATAAAGCCTAAAACTATTTAAACATAAATTGTGACACTTTAGTAGTTAGGAGTATGGGAAATTTTTAATGTGACACCATCAAGAAAAAAATTAACTAAATTTAATTAAGAAAATCATTCAGCTGCCCTCCTTGCTAACACCTAACTGCGCCTGTTAAGAACTGCTCATGCAATTTTAGTAAATCACCCGCAAATTAATAACAACCCACTAGCGCAAATTTTTAGTGCCGCAAGCAATTTTGCGGTTATTATCAGGAATCTTGATAAATCAGCCCCTAAGTGCTATTGTCAGTTGATATTGTCGGTAATATGATCTTGAAAACAGGGGCAAATATTATATTTTATTTCAGACTATTTATTTTCTAAACATCCATACTTTAAAAATTATTGGTGGACTAAAACACACTGTTGGTCTAAAGCATGAAGTGCTACCTTTACCCACTCCACATTTGACACTACTAGATAACAAAATAGTAATTTGCACATGTTCTTCTATTTAGAGGTCAATGAGTTCCAATACTCTCCAATGCTCTCTGAGTTGCAGGAAAAACAAAAAGGCTGCTGTATTTCTTTCCATACGTTTTTAGAGTATTTTATGAGCTGCACTTATAGTAAAATCTTTACAGCTTAATCAAAACTTACTTTCTGTCGTCTGTTGCTCCTTGAGGGTCGAAATGCGTTCACAGGCTGAAGAAAAAAACAGAAACTACACTGCAATGGTAGGCAGAAGAAGCCATGAAAAGTTAGCAACCCCTTCTGTCCTGCTCGAGAATTGCTTTGAAACGCTGAAAAATCTATGGAGAATAGAGAGAAAGAAACGGAGAACCATAAATGAAAAACGTGTTCGTCAATACGTCTGCGTCTCAATGCAAAATTGCAGTCGGAGAAGCATAAACTAGACTTAAGTACTTTATTGGAGTGCATTAACTGGACATAAAATGATTGTTTTTGATTGATATAATGGCTCTGTGGATGTGCAGGTGCAGCTAAGAACGGTGAGTTGGACATTACATTCTTTTTCTTTCAGAGTGTGTCAGGACAGTTTCAGCAGCGAGTAGAAAAAAGGAAAGAATCAGGCTTGTTGCTATGGTTTGTGCTATTATTAAGTGGTTTGTGAACAACTTTTCATATTTTTACAAAGCCGGTTGTTTGGCGACGTTTGCTCATTTCCCTCTGAATCAGTGCGACTTAACCACAGCTGAGTAACAATAATCTTCTATGTGAGGTAGTATCACACGAGGGTCTTGGAAGGTGGTACAAAAACAGCATCAGCAGACTTGTTAGAGGTTCTCCTGGGTAAAACAGTTTTCCCAGTTCTTTATTTCATCCATCTCTTTTTTTTCTTGTTGCAACAATCCTACTAGCTTTCTACAAACTTTAAAACAGCACAACTGGTATTCATCAGACTGAACCAACGCAATACATGTAATCAAAAAACAAAAATCCAAGCATATAAACAGAAATTACATTATTAATTTAATTAACCAACTAATCTACACAACTTAATCATATACAAAACAAAACACTTAATACAATACAACTCAAAAGGTTACTTAAAAAAAAAAAGAACAACCCTTCACTTGGTTTAACCATGTGATGTAATCAATTGCCATGCACCTGGACAACAATGGTAAGTACACGGAAAAGAAAAAAAACATAATTTACGTAATACAAGGCTTTTATTACAAAAGAAAAGCTCAAACCAACTAATGATCCAATAGTTTGGACTTCAAACAAATACTTAGACATAAAACTGCAACATAATGCCACCACAAACATAGACAGAATGTTAAGCAAAATTATGATCGCAAGATTTAAACTACAGCACTAGAAATAACAAAAGATGGAATAAAATATATTAAAGGGACAAGTGGTGAATAATTTCAAGCCACTTTGTCACATTCTATAAAGGAAGATGGTTCACTCACATCTACAAGCTGATACACAGCAGGGTAGTGACAGTGGCTCAATCATGGCTCTTTTGGAGAACATAAACAAACGTCTTGACCACAGATCTAGAACAGTGATGTTTCAGGAAAACTCCAGAACCTACCTCAGTCAGTCCCTTTTTGAATGATGTATGATATGAATATGTACATAGAGTATCAAAAGGAGCCTTTTTGATCTGGAAATATGTAATACACTGCCAAAGGGAGGTAATAACGCTAAGGAGTGAAAAAAAAATAAATAAAAAAACTGAATTTCAGTTTATATGGTTTGAGTACAGGTTTTTGCAGAGGAACAAAAATATTTACTTTGTGGGGGAAAGGACCAGAAAAAGATGTGTGTGTGCACATTTTATTATGTTACACTCTTACACGAACCTAACTCACACTTGGCATTTTACGTTATTAAGGTAGTGGTGGCCTGGAATGGTGTCAAATTCATGGCCTGAATTTTTGTCCCAGTCCGCTCCTTTTGACTTGAGAGATGGGACCACAGTTATACAGGTAACTATTAGCAACACACTACGGATTAAAATCCTGCAACGCTCAAAAAGTCCCCTGCTTAAGCCAGCACATGTCTAGGCCTGTCTAAAGTTTAGACCATCTGTATAATCCAAATGAGGACTGGGAGAATGCTTTGTGGTCAGATGAAACCAAAGTAGAACTCACTGGTCAAAAAAACACTTGCAGTGTTTGGAGGGGGAAGAATACAGAGTTGAATCCCAAGAACACCATACCCGCTGTGAAGAAGGGGGCTGGAAATCTTATGCAATGGGACTGCTACAGGACGACTGATCCGTATGAAGGAAATAATGAGTGGGGCCATGTAAAATGAGATTTTGGACAAAAACCATCCATCAGCGAGACCACTGAAGGTAAAATGTGGCTGGATCTTCCAGCATGATGATGATCCTAAACACAGCTCCCAGGTAATGAAGGAGGGGCTACGTAAAAAGCATTTCAAGGTGCTGGAGTGGCTTAGCCAGTCCCAAAACTCAATCAAGAATCTGTGGAGGATGTCAAAAGTCAGAACATCACAACTCAAGAGAAGATCTGCATAGAGAAATAGGCCAAAACACCAGCTACGGCATTTAGAAACCCTTGTGAAAACCTACAGGAAACATTTGACATCTGTTATTGCCAACTGAGGTAACAATACAAAAATTGAGATTAACTTTTGTTAAAGAGCAAATACTTATTTTCTCCACGTTTGTACAAATACATTATTTAAAAATCATTGGGATAGCCTGCATCATTATCCTACAGTAATTTGGTTATCTGACTGATTGTTCAAACATTCAAAATTATTCACAGCACATTGACATAGAGAAACACCTGAGAATCATACACGTAAAACACAGGCTGCGTTTACATGCCGCCAATAACATGCTCAAAACCGGGATATTAGCAATAACTCGGTCATGCACGGCCATGTAAAAAAATATTACCCAAGGGGTATCCCTTTTCTAACCAAAATATCTGGTCATGAAATGCGTATTGGCATATCCCAAAAGAGCATTGATTTGTGTTCTGTGCATGTTCTATTCGCAAGGATTTTTGGTGTTTTGAGTAGAGAAACTTCTAGTATGAAACGTCTGGCATACAAATCCCATGTCTACAGGAATAACACTCTCAGCTCTCTGTCTCTCTAAGGCCGTTTTCACATGTGTGGCCGTACCAGAAAACGGCCAGAGAAAATGCTAATTTTTTCTGTTCACATGGCACGGATCTCTGCCCGTATTGGGATCCAGTCTTTTACTACAAATAAACAGCAGGTGGCGGCATACAAATAAGTCTTAGTTCTCCAACAAACAAGGGAGTGAGAAGTACCGACGTCATAAAACGAGCGACAGCCTAGAATGTAAACAAACTGGTCTACTGGTCAGCTGCTACCTGAAGCCATCTACAGGGTGAGTGTTGTAGTAAACCCGCCGTTTTGTAACCTGCTGTGTTGCTGTGGGATGCTTGAATCGCGTTGTTTTGGTATTTGTATGGTCGCGAGGTGATTCTGTAATTTCGGCCGGCGGTGTCGTCATTTCCGCATGGAGCGCGTCTATTGTCTTGAGTACGGCCAGAGTACGGGTTGTGTTCACATGATACGTGGCCGCTCGTACCTGGACTCGGATACTACCTCCAAGGCAGGTCTCTCTGGCCGTATTCTGGCACGGTACAGTCTGTGTTCACATGGTACGAAATAAGTGGATTTTGACCAAATACCGTACCCGAGTACGGACTCCCGTACCATGTGAAAGCGCCCTAACTCTCTATGCTCACACATGTAAATGGGTTATTCTGAATGTTTCGGAAAGCTCAATAGTGACCGTAACCCGACCATAACCAGAATATTGGTGGCATGTAAACATAGTCACAGACCAAAAGACATACAATAAATCAGAGCCTGGGGTCAGAGACTAACAGCTCAACACTACCCAGCCAGTTATTCTTTTTTTTCTGACAGACCCACCTCTTATTGTACTCTTTTCAGATCCAAATCATCCAATTTACTGAAGCTTCAGGAATTTGTGAATTTTCTGAATTAAAAGTCTTTTTTCTCTAATGCTGCAAAATAAATCTAAACTTGATCATTAATGGTGAAAGATTTCCCAAACACAAAACCAAAACATGAGAGCTTTTAACGTCACTTTTCTCTAATCTACTCAAACACAAACACCACACATCCTCACACAACTGTGGTTCACCCTATCTTTGAAAATCAAACAATTGCCTTTCTGCTTTTGCACAGAATGAGGGTAGATTAAAGTATAAATTTGTACATCTACATTAACCCTTCAACCAACTTATCATGGCGCATTTTGTGTTCTAGAGACGGGCCTAAATTATTTTTTTTATTTGGGTGGCATTCAGAAGCATGTTTTGGTGGATCACCTTAAGCCAACTCAAGTGTTCCCTGAGGGTCCTGTTGAGTTGGCTCAGCACCCTCCCACCATGTCTGTCCACCTGTTTCTGCACTGCTCTTGACTGCTGTTTTTTCACTCACTGGTGGGGAGTCTCAAAGTAGTCAGAGCCACGCTATGCCATCCCTTGTGGTTGCCAAGCATAGCATTAGCGGCCATTTGGTTAAACCGCCTCAGCAATACTGCTAAGCTTTCATATTTGTTTTTTCCACTGTTGGTATCGAGTTGCATATTGTTGTAATGTTTTATATCCCATTTTGGATGTTCAGAAGGGGCCTTTGTGGTGGACACTTACATGTATATTTTATACAAGAAGGCACACTCTTATTTTTAAGGATTGTGGTTCAGGAATTGCGTGTGTATTTTGTCAGAAGAGAAAAACTGGAGGCAAAAGGTGTGTTTTAAAGTGTATTGTTTTGTGGTTTGAAGTTAGCCATTACCAAAGCTGAGACTGCAAATACATTTTTCTCATCTCTTTTTGTCAACTGATACACAGGAAATAAAAGAAGAAAGGCAGTGAGCTCGGCACTGAAAAGAGCCTTGCGGGTCTGATTTCAGGTTTGCAAAAATTGGTCAAGTCGCGAGTCTACTACTACTGCTACTACTACTACTAGTATAACAACTTCTCTGATCTGCTTCTGCCATCCTGTGAAAAGTGCTCTGAACAAACATATTTTTTTGCAGATGCATCAGGTCTGTGTGATATTTAAATCTTTTAAATTTTTTGAAAAAGTAACGAAAGAAATGGCTCAATGGTGACCACCAGCAACTTTCAAAAGCTCCTCCTAATTTAGCTTAGTTTATCATACTGGTCTGAAAATTGGCACGCTTTTGGAACTGTCCAAGGCCTACCTTAAAGCCGTACCACATTATAGTTCCAAATGTTGTTCCAGGTTGGCCATATTGGACTACAGTTGTGAGTATGACCCCATTTTTGATGTTTAATACCTCCACATTTGATTGAACTCCTCCCAGAGATTTTTACTGATCAGCTTGAAAATTTGTCAGGATTGCCTCCAGACATTGGGGTTGAAAAGTTAAAAAACCCAGAAAATAACTTGCTCCAACTGGAACAGGTAACTGGCTGCCAGTGCTGCTGTTTTTTTTAACCTCTGTGATGACATCACCGACCAGATACCAATAAAACCCTGCTGAGGTCGTGTTGCCTTTGGCAAGATGGCTGCTGTCCCAGCGCAAGGGATTATGAGAGTCAATTTGGTATACTGTGAACAAACCCAACATCTCTGTACAAGCATTAAAATAATACGGCATAAGCAGTGCTTTTTTAAAAAGTTTTTTTTGGGGCCAAAGTGGCCTTTATTTGACAGTGGATAGATTTTTGAAGGGGAAGACATGCAGCAAAGGTCGTCCGGGACGGGACTCATACTGGGGACAGCCGCATCGAGGACTGAGGCCTCCGCACATGTGGCGCCTGCTCTAACCACTACACCACACGACTCCCCATAGGCAATGCTTTTTTACAAGAAATGTGAAATTCAGTACATATATGTAATTTATCAAGATCTAGAATAAAAAATCTTTTGAAGCCAAGGTCCAACCTCCACAGGTAGTTAGCCATTTGGGATCACAGTTGTGATTTTTGCCATTTATACATGTATGTAAACAAACTACTCCTACAGCTTATGGGTTATACACTTCAAAATAAGTAAGGACAATCATCATGGATCAAAAGTTGTTCAAACCTCAAAATATGGCTTCTTGATTTAAAAGTAGAAGATGTATTAACTTCCACATCCAAGGTCACAGCTGCACCAAACTTCCTGGGCCCTCATTTATCAAATGTTCATAGAAACTGTTCTATATTCTATCGTAGGAATTAAATTTTTAATATTCTATGAATTGTCAGAAGTCTGATTTATGAAATATGCACTGGCCACTCGTACGCATGTTTCTCTTCAGTCATGTGTTGATAAATCCCACTTGTTCGTACCCAGGTGCTCGTGGCCGTTCACAGTCATTTGCGTACAGAAAATTATTAACCATATTTGGTAACACCATGTCTTATGACATATACATGAAATCCTCACGTTCTTCCTTAAAATAATGGCCAAGAGAGTGAAAAAAGGAATTTCAGTGAAACAAAGGTCGAGGTGAAACATAGGTTGGGCAAATATAAAAAGTAATTATGATGAACAGACTTAAACATTTTTTTTTTAATAAAAATTCATTTCAAAAACTCTGCCTGGGAGAAAGTGACAGAGGCAGGAAATGCGGTTGTGGCAGTCGAGATGTTCCTGTTGGAAATAAAGGGGGGAAAAATGGTTCGATATCAAACTAAATCCAATAAAATGACTCTCAGCTCACAGCTGGACCAGATCTAATACAAAGGGTGCTATGACTATCATATTTTACACTTGTGTGGCAATGCATAATTGGAGACACCGCTTGTGCTGCCATCAGTACGCAAGGAAAAAAGGACAATCTGCTTAACTGATAAGCAGGAACATTTATTTGTCCTGGTGTACTTTGCAAACCATTTAATCAAATGTGTAACAGCATCCCATTAAGCTGAAGCGCTTGATGTAATTTTTTTTTAAATTAAATAAACTGGAGGGGTTCTTCGCCATCGCAAATGAGAGGTTCTCCATGCATGATCACCCCCAATATTAAATTATGTATTTCTTGGAAAATTTGAAACATTTCCTTAAAAGTTTATTGCTAATCCGTGCATACATTTTTGAGTTATTTTGCTAAAAGACAGACGCCAACATGAGCTCCTTGGTAGAGGCGATAAACTGCTGAGAGAAATATTTTGTCAAAGTAAAAATGTTTCAGTGTTGCAGTTCCTCCGTTCTAACATTAGATGCTATGTATACAAACGATTAGAACTGTGTTTATATTTAGGAACATTTCTATGCACAAGTACAAATTAATAATGATGCATAGAATTGTTTCTACGCGTAACTACGGTTGATAAATGAGGACCCTGGATCTCAGTACCTACCACATCTAAACACATTCTTGAGCTTATTGCTTATTTCACATATGCCAGAGAACAGGAAGTGTGATTTTTTACCTAGAAAGTTTTGTATTTGAATCATTATAACTAATCACCATGAAGTTGTGAACAATGACTGAAAACAACTTGGTGTTACTTGTGCCCCTTTTCCACTAGGGTAGGGTCAGCCCTGAACCTGGACAACAACGAGTCAGTGGTGGAGGTGAGGATCATGTGATTGAAAACACCAATCACACTCTGAACGCTTTCCACTCTCCCTGTGTTGTTCAACGAAGAATATAGGGTCCTCCTTCAGGCCTCGATCAATCAGGCTTAATAACGCCACTCTTAGGAAAAGGAGGAAGAAGGAACATGGGGGGAGGCATGACAGTGCTGTCTTTTTAAAAACGTTTATAATGATGGTTAATTATTTCATACATTTTTCTTTTTTTTTCTGTCCGTCTGTCTGTCAGTATGTACTGTATGTATGACTGTTGCCTGTTAAATTCAGTACAGTTCAGTTTCTAAAGAACTCTACAAAAATCTAAGGCCAGTGTCCACACACCATAGATAGTCAACCATTTTGGTTGAAAGCTGCCATTGTGTGCCTTTTTAGTTAGAAACAGAAAGGTTTATTGCCAAATGTGTGAAAAGATTCATAACATTTGGAAAAGGCTGAGTTACTTTGTGCAAAGTAAACATATGAAAAGATAAACACTTCTAAAAATAGAAATAAATTGGGATAAACAGACTGATATATACATGAGGGTGGATGACAATCAATGTAAAATCAGATGGGTGCAAAAATTTTTACACAGGGTCATGTGATGGAAACAGAATGGGTAGTGGAAATAGTGTGAGGTTTATTGTCTATAAGTCCAACAGCAGAGGGGAACTTTAGATAACATTCTAATTTTTCATTTTGAAATGGCTATTTCTTAAAAACACTGAACCTCTTTTAACATTTCAAATTGCAATTCAGGTTTATTTTAATGTTGCATTTTAAATTTTAACAAATGCGAAAACTCTGAATTAATATTTTTTATAGAAAAAGACAAGTTGGACAGACCCTAATTTTTGATCCTTTTAACAACTACTGCCACAAACAATGAAAGCCTTTTGTTCTCAATTCTGTAGGAAAGGCGCAAGGCACACTATTGAAGTAATACTTTGTAATGGTATTAGGAGATCTATAAAAGTGTCAGAGTCCTGTAAACAGGCAATAAGAGAATGAGGCTCAGTCTGTTCCTTTCACAGGCATCAATCACAGTATTGAGTGTGAAGGCTGAAGAAAACAGCAATGGACAAGTAGCATTAGTAAAGATTAAAATTCATTTTTCTTTGTTTAATTTTGCATGCTTTTGTTTGTTTTGTTACATTCTATAATAACACCGCATATTTGGAAATGTGTTTTACTGACTCTGTTCACATTGTATTTTTCTGTCAAATGTGGTCCTGAGGTACATACAGTAGTTACTATCAGTAGGTCTGGCATCTGTTATGATAAAGAATAAAGCAAACAGGAATATTTCTTGAAGAAATATAAATAATAGTATTTTAAATAAATGTCATCTAATTCAATCCGCTTTTTTTACAATGCGCTTTATACATAACAATGTCAACAAAAATGCTGAACATTAAAACGTCAAAACAGGAGTAATCAGAGAAAAAACAAAACATGAAATACATAAATATACTAAAATCGCAACATCATGAGTGATCATATCGATCAGTATTAAGAAACAATGAAATAAGTGGTTCTTAAGAAGAGTTTTAAAAAATGAGGATGAAGATGCCTTTTTTAATGATAGAGGACAGCTGATACCATGTTTAGGTGCTGCTACAGCAAAATAAGAAAAAGAAAGAAATATGGAGGTGCAAGTCCTTTCAGTGATATGTAAAAAAAATAAACAAACAAAACTCTAAAAGCAACCGGAAGTTGATCAAGTGGAGCCAAACTGACAAAATATGTTCTGACTCACGGCTGCCTGTTAGTAAGTGAGCAGCAGCCTTCTGGACCATCTGCAGGCAGGACCAATGCTAACTTACAAAGCATCATAGTTTTCCAATATGTTTGTAATGAATGCATGAATGAGCTTTTCAAAGTCCTGACAATTGTCACAACTGAAGAAAAAAAACAATCTGGATCTATGAAAATCTTGTTTGTCAAAGTTTTGTTCAGATTCAACCCCAAAGCACAAATTACAAATAATGGACTTCAAAATGTGTTATGTGAAAACAGTTTATCATGGTTATGTGAAAACTATCTATAAACTCTTCAGTTGGATAAAAATATTTTTTTTCCAAAATGTTGGAAAGGAAAGGAAGCCACATATTGGTCTAAAATTGGACAAAATTTAGGGGTCCGGTCCAGGTTTTTAGATAAGTGACTTCATAATTTCATGTATAAAGTCTTTTCACACTTTACCAGATGAAAAACTGCCCAGTTTGTGGACATTAGGGGCAATAATAGAAAGAGTATCCTTGAAAATGTGAGGATACACAGAATCCATGCCTGAGCACGAAGGTTTAAGCTGCCCTACAACATCTTCTAGCATTCTGAGGGACACAGTATCAACTGCTGAAATAAGACAGAACAGTCTTAGACATCAAGTGCTGCTAGTGACTCAGACAAGATTTGTGACCCCATGATGTTAATCTTTTCAATACAAAATAACATGTATTTCTCACAAACAGCTGATGAGGCATCCAGATCATAAGGACAATAAATATTCAGGATACTATTTATAGTGGTGAAAAGCACTCAGGGGTTCTGAGAGTTTGGCAGAAAGACACCTGCCAAATACGTAAATTTAGCTTTATTCACAGTCCTCTGGTAATCACAGTAGTTCATAAATAATTTTTGAAGGTACATGAGACTTATCCTTTTTTCCATCTTAGTTCAGCCTTTCTACAAACATTTCTGGATGGACCGGTCACATCATTTGGACTTGCCTTTGGTTTTTCAGTCTCTCAGATCCACATTCGTCATTATTTAAAGTGGACCTGTCATGAAATTTGCATTTTTGAGGTTTTTGATCATATCTCTTAGTTCCCCCAGCCTGCCTACGGCACCTAAAGGGTTAAAATGACTGATTAGACTTTCCTTTGTTCCGGGGTATGTCTGCCTACATACGGAAATTAGCACTCAGAAATGGGCTGTTTGGCAGTTCGGCATATGACGACACGTTTCGGCATATTATGTGTTAATTTCCAGCCAATTACCCCCTTCCCCGAACTTCACCCCACAGTCTCTGTGGCGTGGAGATCTACGGTAACAGGCAAACAACAATCCAACAGCCTGGAGCATAGACTGTAAAAAAGAATAGACAGCGCCTCCTCACTCCTCCCCGTTTACCAGAATTACACACTTTCGTGGGGGAATTCATGGCGGATTCACATACTCCTCCTCCCCAGCTCTGACGAAGCATGTTCCTAAAAAGGGCATAGGGGCGGGATCTTCACTGTAAACTCTGCCCTCGCGGGGCGTGTATGGGCGTGTAGTTCGGTCGTAATCACGCCCATTCTGCTCCCGCTTCGTTAGCTCTGATGCTAAACCTGGCTCGGCCCCCTCATTAATTATGCAAGATTTCAAAAAATTATCTTACGAAAACCAGCCTGGTGCCCAGGCTTTTTATGAGCCCAGCGTTATCTCAGGAAGAATATGTAGCCATAGAAAGTTTTAAAAAAATGGGCACCAGGCATTAAAGTTGTTTTTAACATGTCTAAAGTCCAATGCTTTTCAATGGGGGCCTAGCGGCCAAATGGAGGTACTACAGCAAGGGAGGAGCAATGGCGGCCTCCATGGCATGCGGTCAAAAAGAAGAGCAGCCAGCGGCCATTGGCCTTGAGTCCAGACCGCATCCAAACTGCACTGTACCTGGGTGTAAAAAAGAGAACATAAATATTTTTGTCTTCCCCACTTCTAAGCCGCTGAAAAGCTTGTGGATAGATTTTATTTATGAAGGGAATGTGCCCAACCGACTGCCTAAGCGTGTGGTAGTTTGGGGCAAATATTTCTAGGACAACTGTTTTTCCAACTTGGGACAATACAGCAGATTGTCTTAAACTTCTACCAGGATTAATACCAACTCTCTGTGAACCAGCAAATATCCCTTTACAAGTTAGCATATTTACTCAATAATGTCCTTCAGCTGTTAGTACAATTTGTGGCATTGTTTGAGTTGTTTGTTTTTCAATTAGCTTCACAGCTAACATTCAGAATTAGCTTCACAGCTAATACCCCAGTTTGTTTATGTAGCATTGGTGCTAGTATACTTTTATTTGGGGGAAAAACACTATATATTATAGCTGAACATACAGACTCATTGACCACAGAAGCGCATAGCCTAGGTCCCGCCCTCCGAAAACCGGTCGTTCTGTTCTAATGCTCACAGAAGGGCTACCTCGTCACACCTGCAATTCTACAACAAGGCTGAATTATGGCAAGCATATTTCCATTTGATGAACTGTACTAGATTTAGCTGTAAACTAATTCACAACTACAGTCCCCTGGCAAGACATATCGCAGCATTAAAAAAACCCATTACAAATATATAAAAATAAACAAAATCCAAAGCACACACACACCAGTTTTAAAAAGACCTCAGTGCTTACAATTTTAGGAATCTCTGAGTAGATATTGTCAAAGGGTTGCAGGGGGCTGGTGCCTGTCTCTAGAGGTCATCAAGAGCCGAGGTACCCCCTGGACAGGTCGCCAATCCATCACAGGGCAACACAAAGACACACAGGACAAACAACCACTCCTATGGATATTTTAGAGAGACCAATTAACTAACAGTTATATTTGTAGACTGTCGGAAGCTGGAGTACCCTGGAAAGAACACACGTGTGCACAGGGAGAACATGGAAACTCCATGCAGAAAGACGTCAGACCAGGATTCAGACCCAGGACCAACTGTGGCTTTGTGCACCCCCATCATTAAAATAAACCTTTTAAAACTTTTTCTGGTCTCTTGAGAGTTTTGTGCATGTGTGTTAAACAGATATTTAAAACTTTGACAACTGGAACTTTAAATATAATAGGTTGAGTGTAAGGGAGCATGGTGGCGCAGCTGGTAGGCAGCTCCACTTTCTGTGTGGAGTTTGCATGTTCTCCCCTTGTTCCCTTGAGTAGTTAATGTGAGCCACTCCCACAAAAACATGCACCACTCTTTGGCTTTACACTGCCTCCTCCTGGCTGACCGGGGTGCCTGAGGGGTTGGAGAGGATCTGGCTGGAATAGTGTGATCCTTCCACACGCTATGCCCAGCTGGGGGAACCCCACCCCCTCGGGTGAAAAAATGGGCCCGCTCACTCCTCAAGCAGGAAGGAGGCTTGAGCTTCGGTGCAGGGCCCTCCTGCGGTCGGCAGAGGGACAGCAATGCCCAGGACTGTACTTAGGTAGGAACACTGGGGTGATAATAATGGGAAAAACCTGTGGTGTTGAGGAATATGACCTTTGAATTGATTCGTTTGCCTAATTGACCGCTACAGGGCTTCGGTTAGAAAGCACACTAGACATCAGAGCCTTCTGTGACGTTTAATGATGATCTTTACAGCATTCTGGTACAATGCAGTTTCTGAAAGTATCAAAGAATAAAGGACTGTATTACCACTGAACCTGTAACTCAAATACAGTAGATAAACAAATCCCAGTAGGCAGATTACCTGTATATCAGGGTAAATCCCATAATTTTTATGAATACTGCTTAAACCGGTACTTATGTAGCAAGCACATGTAAACAGAAAGTTGATCAAGATATGAATACTGCTAGCCATAGAAATACTAACTAGTACTCAATTAGCTTAATGATGCTAATTCGCGGTAATGCTAACTCGCAAAAACGGACATTTTAAGGAGCTAAAAATGCACCACAGGCGGCTCATTAACATCAGAGAGGATCAGTCACATGTACACATTAATTTCTCTTTACTACGGATACTACTTACATCGTCAGCGACTGCCGTACCACTGTAAACAGCATGCTAGTTGGCGAACTTGAGACAGGAAGCGGAACTACATGGAACTGTCTAAAACATAAACTCCGGCTTCATAATAAAAGCATAGTTAAGTAACATTACGAACGTGAAGAATTCTTAACATGTGGGATAAAAAAAAAATTTAAAAAATAAATAAAAAATAATAGGTTGAATGTACATCAGGCCTGTTAATTGGAATTCAGGATTTGAACTCTGGTATATTCTGGTCGACTCACAAACTCTGTCAACTTCATGTTAACCAAATGCAGGAAGTGAACTAAAATAAAGATCTCTTGTTGAAAAAGAGGCACTTTCTGCATTTAGAATATCCTAGACGGATTTAAATTGAACCACTTGTGCACTTGTGGAGCTATGAGAGACACAGCTCTGTAACTACCTCTTGAGGTGAATCAGACGCATCCTTAAGAACCAATGTTTTTTTCATGCTTAAGGATTTGCCCTACAGTGACACCCCAACTTGAATATGCATATACAGTATAAACAAATGAAGATGGGATTAACAGACTCCTTCAGCACTTGAAGGATTGCTGAGGAGGAAGTGCAATCATTCAAATCAGGTGTGCTTGACCAGAGACACATCTAAAACCTAAATGATAGTGGGTCCCGAGGACCAGGATTAAGAAATACTGATTTAATTAGCAAGGACCACGCTTACAGAGATTAGATTATGACATTTATTGAAGAAGGGTTCAAAGCAGTGATCTGTCTGGGAGGATATGCCGATGGTGGCTTGAAGATTCGACATGGGGGTTGAGTCTTCAGAAGTTCATCTTCTTCTTGAGCCTGCTCAGGACCCCCCAGACAAAAACTGAAAGAAACAGATGTTAAGAGGCTAGGACTAGGATAAACAAATTACACAATTAAGTACTTAAATTAACACATTATCTTAAGTTAAACTGGAGATCAGCTGACAGTTGTCGACACAAAACGAGAGGTTAAAGTCAATCCACCATTGCTGCACCTGTAGTCTACTTCAGGAGGTAGCTACCGAGCTGTAACAATAATTAGATGGAAGTCTATGCTCTAAGAAATATTGCGACACTGCAGTAGCCGTAGTACCTCTTACAAACATAGAAAACATACAAAACTCTACTTTTCACATACAAACAACATTTTATTTTATTTTTTATTAGAGGTGCAGGTTACACATGTAAGATTGATTTTAGACACATTCTTACTACTGTGTCTTGTAAATTAGACATTTTTCCACCAAAGCTACTATTGTTTATGTGAGGAGTGGCGATATTGAAAGTAAAATAAAATCTCAGATTTTCTGAGTGGGAAGTCCGACCTCAGAAGACGTTCCAGTTGATTTTTCCCACTCGGAAGTCGGAATTCCGAGTACAAATAGAACAAACCATTAGTGTAGCTTCCCATCATGTGTGTATGCAGTAAAAAAAACCACTGGCCATTTTATGCTGCCAGACTGCACCAGCAACAGTGAAGGAGAGTAAGAGAGGAGTGTAAGTAGGGATGGGCGATATGGCAAAAATAGAATATCACGATTTTTCAATTATATTATCACAATTTCGATTTCATCACGATTTTTTTTAAATGATAACCAACAAAACTTAAATCACATTTAAAAGAAAAGAAACATTAAATAAATAAATTCCTTCCAATTAGGGATAACCAGCAAGGGGCTAAAATACTTAAATGGCTATCTCACACCATTTTTATTTTTCAAATAACCTAATTGAAAAATACATAAAAATCATAAAGTATTTAAAAACACATTGGTATACAAAGTGCTGCTGCTACTTAAGATAATGAAGGTCGAGTGCCCGGGTTTTGGCCAGAGGACCGGAGAGTGCGGCCAGAAGAGTACGGGCTCAAAAGGTCCAGGATGTACTGTGGGGCCTGGCCATTTAAGGCTCTGAAGGTCAGCACTAAAATCTTAAAATCAATCCTGAATTTTACTGGGAGCCAGTGAAGAGCCGACAAAACTGCTGTGATATGAGACCCTCTTGCTGATATAAAAGCATGAATTATCATTTCTAGGTCCTTTTTTGACAAAATTTTGCGGACTTTTGTGATGTTCCTAAGTTGATAGAAGAAGTTACGGACGAGCTGTTTAGAGTGCGTCTCCAAAGACATGGCCTGGTCAAACACGACCCCCCCGATTTCTGAGGCTGGATTTGACGGAGGAGCCAAGAGAGCCCAGGTGCTGTTTGATCAGTGGGATCTTGTGGTCTGGAGCAAAGATCAGCATTTCAGTTTTGTTCGAATTTAACTGTAAGTAGTTTGAGGCCAGCCAGTCTTTGATAGAGGACACACACTCTAAGAACAATGATAAGCGGTGGAACTCATCATTAAAAGAACAGTACAACTGAACATCATCGGCATAGAAATGATAGGATACATCCTTAGAACTTGCTGGGATAGGCTCCAGCTGCCCCGTGACCCTGAATTGGATAAGCGGTTAAGAAGATGGATGGATGGACATCCTTAGAACAATCAATAATTTTACCAAGTGGCAAAATGTACAGTCTCATTTAGAAGCCGGTCGATAAGTATATTACGATCCACAATGTCAAAAGCAGACGTTAAATCAAGAAGTAGCCTACTAGTACTGTGTAGCGTCGGGAATCTGCTGCCATCATTACATCACTAGACACTTTGATAAGGGCCGTTTCAGTGGAGTGTAATTTACGAAAACCAGACTGAAATGAATCAAAAAAGTTATGTTGTTCCATAAAATAGGTCAGCTGGCATGCTACTACTTTTTCCAGAATTTTGGAAATAAAAGGAAGTTTTTAAATGGGCCTGTAGTTTTTAGGTTCTGACGGATCAAGACCAGGCTTTTTAAGGATCTGGTTTACCACAGTGTGTTTGAAATAGCTGGGGACTGAGCCAGTTGAAAGAGAGAGGTTAATTATTTTAACCACACAGGGGCTGACAGTATTGAACGTTTTCAACAATAGTGGCATTGGGACAATGTCAGCAGGGCTCGAGAACGGCTTCATGTTACTTATTAAAGTCTTCACATCCTGTAGGCTGACAGGAGAGAAGGACGACCAAATGCCGTCAGACTGTGCCCTCTCTACCTACTAGTAGGCTATCTAAAATTAATATCATAGCATATCGTAACTGGAGTTATCTAATCAATTTTAACCAACCCACAAGTTTTATGTCCTAATCTTAAGGTCACAGAAGGACAAATATACTTTGTTTTAACTGCCTAAACCGAATTTGAAGAGGTTTTAAACACCAAACAGAAAAGTACGTTTGAGTAGGTAGAGAAGGCACAGTCTGACGGCGTTTAATGGGCTGATCATATCCGACACAGATGGTTTTTGCACTATTCTTTATTTAATCTTCATTTAACTAGTGGCAAAGTAATCTATAAAGTAGAGTTGCATGTTTATTTGGGAAATATAATCTAAAAGGGGCTTTTCACAACGGTTAAACCTCTAAGTTGCCAACGGGGTCAGTTTCTGAGAACAACTGACATGTATTTGTGTGATATTAGGCAGCATAGTACTCTACGCTTATGAATAAGATAAGGCAGATAATTGTGCGATTAGCTACATCTGAGCACTCAAAGGGGACAGAAGAATATCAAGAAAATATTGTTCTCACAAACAAGAAATATCTAATGTTTTAAAATACATTAGAAACCGAAAATGTTGAGTTGTTTCATGTCCTTCTTGATTTTTGGCCTTTCTTTAAGGAGTAATTTTGATTTTATCGTTATCTATGTATTTTTTTATGATAATTTATTCATGTGACGTGTTTTCCTTCAACCATCCTTTGCAATGATTTCAACATGTTTTCAATGCAGCAATTGATTGCCATAATTTTTGTTGTTGCATAATTTAATCTTCATTTAACTATTTAGGATTTAAAATTGTTACCAATTACGTTTAGAAATATATGGCTAAGTAATGGTGCAGCTAGAATTATTGGAATGTCATCAGTGAAGGAAAACACATGGGGCAGATTTTGGTCTAAATGACAGCAGCAACCAAAGAAATGTTAATAGATTTCAGAAAAAAGCTTCCACCTTGCCCTCTGTTTTTCATCCATGGTCAGGCCGTTGAATTATATAACATAAATTCCTTGGTACAATTATCCACAACCACTTGACCTTTGAAACAGCCTTAAACAGATGCAGTCTGTGCTACAGCTCACTAGTGTATTTTTATTGGAAATTAAGAAGTTTTAATGTTGAAACTATTTGAATAAAAATGTTTTTTATTATTTTTATTGAGTCAGTTTAATGTTGGTTTGTTGATTTGACTTCCTCACCCTGAAGAATAAGCACAGTCTAAACAGCATTATAAGCATATGCACCAAAGCTATAGGGATTATTCTTATACAGCTCACCCAGCTCTACAGAACAGTCACCATACAACATTAATCCTTGCTTAACACCTCATTTATAAAATATGATATGCCCTGTGTGTATGTGTGTGTCATCAGCCCTGGATTTTCATGCCTCAGACTGCTTTATATACTTTATATCACAACCTATTGTTATTAAAATCAGGTATTATAACCTTACATGTTAAAGCTGCAACAGCACATTATTCTGTACAGCCTCATAATTCAGAGTATTTTTCTAAAAAGAGTCCAACTCGGTGCAAATAAGGGCTATTGCTTCGCAATGTAGATGTATTTCAGCATGTGTTCACGTCTACATTAGTCTTTATGACAAATCCATTAACAATATCAGAATCTATATTCTAAGCTGCTGCCTCTATAATCAGTCCCTGTGTACAGGGCCAGATTAACACTTTGTTGTACCCTGGGCACAATATTCAAGGGCCCCATCATCACAACCCCAGGATCACCATAATATGGTCATATAAAGAATATATTACTGTAATTTACACTCAATACTTCAAATTCTAACTGTCATCAGGTGTATTTTGATGCATCAATATAATGCTCATAGAACTACAAATGCACTACAATCTCTCCTATAAAAGATATTCACTCACATATTATGCTATGAAAACAAAATACATCAGCATATGTTACAATCTGGTAAAATTGACCCACTACTTTAAGGAGAGAAGTATCCTCCATTAAAAAAAGAATTAATAAGCAACCACTTTCAAACCATTGTTTATTTAACAACACTCATTCCCATCAGAAATGTAATGAATTGATAGTTATCACAGAAAACCACAGAATCAAGAAACATTTTGGTCCTCAGCTCATTTTAAGCAGAAATCACCCTTACAGGGTGATTCTGTCTCCTTACAATTCAACAAGGCAACCAAGTTATTAGTCCAACACAAACATTTGAAATCTGCCATTTATCCCTCCACAACAAATTGCAGCATTTTTATAAAGCTGGGACCTCAAGGAAAATTCTGACACAATTTCTCTCTAGAAGACTATATAAAAATAAATACTGCAAAACCTGTCAAAACACACAATTTTAATCCTAAACAATGAGGAAGTGCATGCTTTAATTTGACATCTTATATTGGCTTTTTTCTGGACTTTGACTGTGCAAACTGATGTATGATATCTTCAAAATCAAGGCCACTAACAAGTTCATGTTCAATGGCTAAGAGAGAAAGTGCAGAGAGCCGTGTCTGTGACATAGTGGTCCTCAGCTCATTTTTAACCCGTTTTAAAACTGAAAATGACCTCTCACCCTCACAGTTAGACACAGGTAAGGTTAAAAACAGTCTTAGTGCAACATAAACATTCGGAAATGTTGTCTTAAGTCCATGTCTGTCAAGAGCTTGTAGCAGCTGTACAGGTGAAGCATCATGCTGCACAAAGTGCTTGAACTGAATAAGTTCATCTGACAAGGAACTATCCAGATCTGGTGGCTAAGTGGAGCTCAGTTTAGCAGCTTTTACACGCACATCACAATCATCACAGTCCCTCTCAAATAAAACCCCAAAGAGGTCACACACATGGGTGTAGGCTTCTACAGAGAAATATTTTGCACTTTTGATTTCCACTGCAATCACTTGCTTAGTTTTTTTACCCATTAATGAAATTAATTCTTCGCACACAGTTGATGACAAGTAAGATGGCTTACCTCTACCCTTATTGCCATGTTTCTCAAGGTGCTCCTTTAAAAAGGGGTCAAACTCCGCTATCAGTTCAAGCAGTCCCAAATAGTTCCCATTGTGCGCAGAGCCCAACAGTTCATTGTCACCTCGATATGGCAGTCCTCTCGCTCCCAAAAATGTAATAACAGCCACAACACGTCTGAGGACTTCCTTCCAGTACTGCTGTTCTGCGTCACGCTGTCGGGTTAGAGAAGCGTCCACTCTGTACTCATATTTAGATCTGTGCAATAAAGACAGCATGTTTTGTTTATGTTCTGCACTCTTTTCGTGATCACTAATCCTCTCTGGATGTTTCCAATCGCAGAATCCGCTGATAAATGCGTGCTTTTGGGGTGACAGAAGTTTACAGGCATAGCAATAAACTGATCCAGTTGACGGCGAGTAAAGAAGCCATTCCCTTGGCACAATTTGATTGTTTGGGAGCCGGCAGTGAAGCAAATCGTTGGTGAGGGAGCGTGCCCTACTTCCAAGTCCGGACTCCCTTAGCGATGCAGGATACTTGGCGGCCCGATTCTGGAAAGCCGCAGGCCCTCGGCAAATCGAGTCTTGGCGGAGCCGCTCCGTAAGGGCCCCCCACAGTGCAGGATCCCTTGGGAGTAGAGGCGTTGAGATGCAGGGGCTGCTCCCAGACTCGACAAACGGCTCAGGTGGCGGTGAGACTGGAGACCCGCCATCACCGCTTCCCTCGACGATCAGACTCGCTGCCTCGGGTTTGTTGCTTGACGTTCCTGCTGGCTCCTCGCTCTCCGGGCTGTAAACGTAAGCTGGCGCTGGCCATATAGAGGAGTCCTGGCTAGCTGAGTGGTCCTCGTCGTGGACGGAAGCTGACTTAACAGAACTATCTGTAACATTAATAGGAGTGAAGAAATGACCTATTTTAGGTATATACTTTAAATTTTTTGCATTTCTTATGTCCTTTTCATTTTTTAATTTCCGCTTCGCGCTCCCGCTTAGCTTCTCCATGTCTTTTTTTTCTCCTGTAGTAGCAACGCTTGACGTAACGTAACCCGCTCAGCGTAAACTTTGACCCACCTCATACGGACTGACCAATGAGAAGAGGGTCTAAGAGGGCCTCTGTTCATTAGTCAGTTCGCATACGGATTCCCCAACGCTCCCAACTCACGTTTAAAGTAATACGCAGGACAACGTCTCTCTTTGCAGCGCAAAAGCCAGCGTGGACAGTTTGTTTAATATATAGCGGGAGATTACCAGATACAGTACTTTGCTTGTGTCCTTGCTGCCCTGGGCCCTTTAGAGGTCGTGGGCCCCTGGGCAATTGCCCAGTTGCCCATATGGTTAATCCGGCCTTGCCTGTGTAGACTCTGCTCTCCCTTTCACACTTCCTCCACTTTCCCTTATTTCACCTGCTCCATCTGTGTCAGAATAAGAAGAGTATTCTGTAAAGGTTTTGTGGATTTGATATTTAAAACACATTTGACTAAACCAATTAAGATGTTTGCAATGAAAAAACTTATTTTATATTGCTTTGATTCTATTCTTTGTCAGATGTGGGCTTTGTGTATTTTTAGTCTCACTTTTAAAGATAAAAAGTATAGTCACTGTCATTTGGGCATTGAAAGTGGTTATATTGGAAGTAATACCTGCTTGTTTACACACTTGTTCTCTCCATACTGACATGAGAAATCCGCTCATCACTATTGACTCCTGGCTTTGCTTCTGAAAAGAAATTAGTTTTAAAAATGGTCATAATACTCAGCACAAATCTCCCAATTTTACAAAGTCTCTGATTAAATAATGTCAGTTTTATTATTGTAGTGCTGAATCAGCACTTGCCATATGGAGGAGGTCTACCAATAATATTCACTTAAGTATTCCTGTCCATGCTGGACTTGAGCTTTCCTCTTGTTAATTGTAGCCCTCTCCATGCCACCATGCCATCATTTCTTTTTGAACTTCAAAACTGACTTAGTGCTCTTATATGTTACATCAAGGTGCACTGCAACAAAATAATAAAAAAGAAACAGAGAAAATGAGCTGCCAGTGAAGGCAGAGGCAGCCCAGTTTGTGAAGCCATTGGGGAAAAACTCCATACCCTTGATATTAACTATTGTGTATACTACTATTACTATTGTATGCAACTACACAGAATTTCCCCCCACTAGTTTGAACTTTTGCCAAACTAGTTGAAAAATACTCTTAATAGTAACTCATGTTTGCCTAGGTGCACCTTTGGCAGATCAGTATGACTTGGCTTGCCATAGAACACCAGTCCTTGCAGCCCATACATCAACCAGGAATTGTCTCGATTATATAATAAACGAGTTTGGGAGATTTGTGCTGAGAATTATGACCATTTTCAAGTGATTATTTTCAGAAACAGTCACAAGTCAGCATTGATGAGGGGGTTTGTCTTGTCAGTATGGAAGGAGCACGTGTATGAACAAGTAAGCTTTAGCTCCAATAAAAGGACTTTCTATCTGTTTCTAAATGATTGTGAGATCTGGTATTTTTTCTCTTTAAGACAATAAATACACAAAGCCCACATTAGAAAGACAAGAGATTTAAAGTAATATAAAATGAGCCTGCACGTTTTGCCATTAAAATATCTTAACTGGGTAAAACAAATGTGTTTTCTTCATCAAATGCAATAAAGCTTTACAGAATATTGTTCTTATTGTGTGACATAGGTGCAACAGGCAAATTTAGGGAAACTGGAGGAAGTGTGCAATAGAAAGAAAAGTCAACTTAGGGACTGATTACATAGGCAGCATCTTAGAATATAGATTTCTATATTGTTAATGGATGTGTTGTAAAAACTAATGTGGATGTGAAAACATGCTGAAATAAGTCTACCTTGTGAAGCAATAACCCTTATTTGCGCTGAAATGGAGACATTTTAGAAAAAATACTCTGAATTACATGGCTTTACAGAACGGTGTGCTATTGTAGCTTTAGCATGTAAGGTTAGAAACACCTGATTTTAATAATAATAAGTTTCGATATAAAATGGGTATGGGATGAGTCCCTTACTTGGCCTTTAAACTAACACTATATGTTCATATTATAGAAACATATCCTGCAAATGTTGCATTACATTAAATACTACTCAGTTTTTTATGTGAGTTTGTCGACAAAGCTCTTGGAAGTGGCCTGAGGGCTGCTGGATTTAGAGAAGAAAAACTGGAGAACTACACAGATGGCAAATAGCAACAGCAGAACTCTAAATGGTGATCTAAAGGTTCCAAGCATCAGCTCTAGAAGATGATCCAGTGATCATGGGATCAAGCCTCTTCATCCATCTATCAATTATCTATTCTGCTTAGCCTTGAAGGGCTGGTGCCCGTCTTCAGTGGTCATCGGGTGGAAGAGTACACCTTGGTGAAGAGACTCTGAATGTTGTGATGTCTCCATCTCTGTCTGCGTCACTCCTTCCTCCCAGTTTGTTTCTCCCTTTTTCTCTTCATCTGTGTCAGCCACTTTGTGTCCTCATTTGATTAATTGTAGTCACCTGTCACCCATTGTCTAATTAGTCTTCCCTGTGTTGGCCTGCCCTTTATATAGGCTACTCCTTCATATCTCACTCCCTTTGCCAGTTCCTTGTCAAATCTACCCCTCGTGTGGTTCCTTGTTTTGTGGCTCTTGTGGTTTTATCCTTCATTAAAAGTATGAGAAACAATCAGTCAAAGCCCGTCTCTGCATCTGAGTCAGTCCCTACAACACCTGACACTGGAGGGCAATTCAGCGGTCACTGGATCCAAGGGAGAGTTTCTGGAAAGCCATATGCATCCAGTGACACAGCCTAAGAGCCTATTATATGGGCCACAGGGTTTAAACAAGGGAGCTATGGAAGGTGAACTAGAGGTAGCAATGGTTGGAAAGCCTAGCTACAACTGACAAGGAAGTTATCTGAAACCATCTCAGTGATGAAAACATTCTCAAGCTGAGGAAGGACATCCTTTATCCACTTTAAGACCTTTTAAACCTTCACTGGGAGAGGATGGTTGCCATTGACCCTATTTTAGAATCACAATTAAATTGAGAAACCTGTGAAATAAGGCCAGAACTCGAAACAGCGCAGAGAGAACATCCCAACTACAGAATGGTGCAAGGCAACAGTGCCAAGAACCAAGGCACTGTGCAGCACTGGATTAAACTTTCCAGGTTAAAGGATTTATTATCTAGCCTGTTGTGTATTCTAACTAATCTGACAGACTAAAGATGAGTGAAGAGGAGCGAAGACAAACGTTTAAGCATGATGAAAGTAAAGTGGGATGAACAAGGAAACAGTGACAAGGTACACCAGGAAGGAATTCCTGCAAGATAAAGGGAAAACAGGCAAGCAGCAACAAAAACAAGTGGACATGCTGTTGAAGGAATGAGAGGGCTTTGCAAAATGCTGAAAAAAGGCAAACAGAGCAGTAATTACAAGGAGCAGAGCAGGAAGCTACAGCTAACAAGCCAAGTTTTCTTATTTTGCATGTTAGCTGTAGGCTCACATTTCCTTCCTTTTTTCAACCCTGGGCCCTAGATTTCCTGTGACTTGCACTCCCAGGTATCCACAGACAGGTATATCACAGATTCTGTTTATTTGCTTGCATAAAAACAATAACATAAAAATGGTACAAGACCCAGCCTACATGGACGAATAGAAAATATCAAAGTTCAAAAGAAAACTTCTGGTAACTTTGTAGCCTAACCTACAATCACAAACTTACTTTTACCTTATGTAACACTTTGCACAATTGCTGTTGATCTCAGTCAAGGAAAATGTTCCAGAATACATAAAACAGTGAAGAAAATACTTTGTGCTTGTAAAGTGTTTTGAGAGAAACTGTATAATTGTGTCCAAGCTCACAAAAAACAGGCAAAACTCGCCCTGCTTCTCAGAAAGGAATGTAAAACTGACAAACCACTGAGCTTTAAATTGTGTCGTTTGAAAAAAAAATTGAAGAGGTATTATGACCAACTGGACTTCAAAACTAGGCTAACATGGTGCCAAACCACCTTTGAACAAAAAAAAAAGCTTGACAAATCTTCAGTAGTACTGCATACCATTTCAAGGGTGCCCCTTTCTCTCTCTCTATAATCAGTGTAAAAAGACCATGAAAGTATAATCCAGTGGAATAATTAAATCCTGTTGGAAAAATTGTTTTTATTTGTTAAACCATGAAAATTAATTGCTAACAAGTGGGGACCAACCCGGGATAGAATAACATCATCATATAATGAAGCACTGCAGCATTTTTCAAAAGTCATTAATATTTGTCACTTCAATACTTTATTTATTTTGTTTTCTATTGCAAAGTTTCCTGTGCTCCTTGTGTTTGTGTATATATATATATATATATATATATATATATATATACACATTTAATTATTGCTAATTATATTCAATCCTTAGTACAATGAAGGACTAGCAAAGAAATAGCAGTCCGAGAGCTTTATACTCTGTGTATCATGGACACAAAATTTTATTAGACCAGCTTTAAATAACTGTTCAGATCTTTCTGACTGATTTGAACAGACAGTGCCGTCCACAGAGCCGTGTGCCAGTGTGTCAAAAAACAATCTAGCAGCAGTCAGTCACCATGACAACGCTTCATTTGGCCACCTCCCTGTAAGTGTGCTCCATTTACAACATCAATAACTTGACAGCAGGAGGCTTTACAGCTCTGACGACACAGCAAAAAATGGTGGATCGTAAGAGATGTTTGTTTGCCAAATATTAGCTCATCTTAAGTCAATATTTCCTGTCACTCACGTGTTCCTGTTTAAACGCAATCTATTTTACGCATTAAATGATTTGGGTTTGGGAGCTGGTAACTAGATGATATGCATAGAGTACTACTAAAACAGTTTTGCAACTGAGGTTTTGTTAGAAACTGAACCCCGGGATTTTTTTTTATGGGGGAGGTTCATTCATCTTAGTTCGCATAATTTTAAGTCTTATTGGGAAAGAGCCAACAGCAGGGATGTCAAACTGGTGTCTTGCAAGAATTAAATGTGTTCCTTGCATAAACTGTGAATACATTAGACAAACCCTAAGGTGATGTCACCCATAGGTTTCTGAAGATTTGAAAAGTAAGCCAACTGGGCGGTCCCCACTGCCACCATCTTGGGCAAAGAGGTGGAGCTGAGAGCTGTGCTTGAGGGTGGGGGTGGAGGATTAACACTCCAAGCCCACATAGCTATATATGTCGATCAAATCAAATGTGTAAGCGAATTAGTACCTGGTAGCCACCGAAGCTGCAACTACTTGTCAGGTTATGGTCGAATGAGGACCCAGATGCAGAGCGTCTGTTTGAGCGTTTGTGACCAACAAATAGGTAGGAAAGAAACAGAGATGGATCATAACACTACTAAGCAACTAACCAACCATATATAACTGCTTTGGAATTAAAAATGAATAAAAAAAAAACAAAAAAAAACCACTTTAGATATAAGCCCGACAGCTACAATTAGTTTACTTACATTTAAACCGGGAATTTACCCCTGAAGTAGCAGCTGCCGCCTCCTTACTTTGCTTCTCTACCACTACCCGCAGCGCCTGCTTAAACCCACCTCTGGAAGGAGATAACAGCCCAGATCGGGGCTCCATTCCTCTTGGCGGCTGATAAAAATCAGCCACTCACAGTTTTCTGATGTTCCAAATGCTTAAGCTGCGGCCGGTATCTTGTCCTCTCTTCCCCCTGCTGCTGGTGAAGCAGAGATTTTTTTTGGACAGCCTGTTACTGTAGTTAATTCCACAGCAAGCCATCTTTGTCCAATGAATGAACGACTAATATCCAACACTAAATAAAAATGGAAGAAGCAACTGATGGTTAAGTTCAGGAACATGAAATAGGCAAAGTCTTAATGTTAGTCCAAAGCTGAAGGCCTTTACTGGAGCAAGCAGAGGGGGCAAGCAGGGGGGACAAGCAGGCTATGCTGCAAGCTGTTAGCTACCATTAGCCACCATTAGCCACCAGGGTAAGTTTAGACATAAAAAAGTCTGGGTTCAGTATTGTAATATTCAGTATCATCATATTTTACTCTATGATATTAATAGATTTTCCTATTATAAATCAAAAAATGGAGAAATTATTTTAATTGCTACCTAAATGTCTTATATTAGTCATCAGTTTGTATGCTGTAGGCCACCATGCATTTAAATATCATTCTTAGATCAACTATGCATTTAAATATCACTCATAGATCAACACGCTGTAGGTAAATTATTTTAAATAAGTCAAGCAGGGTGTTTGAAAACTCCATATATCCTCAAATTAAATCACAAGCAATTGTAATCACTGAAACTGATCCTATTTGAGTTCTGCTTGGGTACTAGCCTTTGGTTGGATGGGTATTTAACATTTGTCACCATCAAAATGTTGGGTTCTTGTTGCACCTAATCAAGGGCCAGCTTAAAAGGAGAGTGGCTCCAGCAAGCATGACCCCAGAGTATCCTCAGTGCAATTTATAATCTTCCTTGTTGTTTCTGCAGCTCACCTGTTCTGTTTCCCAGTCTTCTCAAGAAGCGATGTCAACGATCATCATGATTTGTTGTTGTTTCCCTCCTCGCTCTTTTCAGCCTCTGCATTGCTCTTGTTGTGGATATTAAATAAAAATATAATATTTGGCAATTGATAGTCAAAGACTACTTATGGCAGTCAATAAAATCAATAATTTATGGGAAATTATTATTCGGGGCACCACCTTTATCAGGAATTATTTTAAATAGCCAAATTTCTATATCAGTCTCCTAATTCTGAAGGAATGAATTCTTAATGTCTATTGCTCGTACACCTTGCAATATGTGTTTGTGTTGAACAAGAAATGACAACTGTTATTTTCCAAACAAAAGATTTATTTACACACAAGTAAAAACATTTAAACACAAACTAGTAATAAGAGAAACACTACTGGTTAAAATAAATATCTTGTTAAAATAAAGGAACACAAAATATGAATAATGCAATAACCCAAGGAACCTTGAATTCTGTTGTGATTCTGCATGCAGATTGGACCCAGGACTTGATTTGCAGATGCTGGAAGGAAAGATGAATTAGTTTCACTAATTGTAAGAGAAATCAAAACATGCTTTGGATAAAGAGATGTTTGTTAAAAATTATCTGGATAAGAGTAGTTTAATCTTTGGAAGATTACTTCTATTCATGAATTGTTTACCAAAGTAAACAATTTAATTCCAGTATTTGATATAGATAAGGCAAGTTCAAAAACGGTCAATAAGATTAGTTTCTGTTCTTAAACAATCTATTTTCAAACTCAGTTCTGTTTGAACCATTAATAGCAATCTATTTTTATGAAAGGTTGGTCTAAACCAAAATGTTGGCTAACCTTAAGCCTTAGCTCCTTGTAGCACACGTGGGGCGTTTAGAGCGGCTCAAATACATTTATTAAACACAAAAGGGAGAACTCCTGTCTAGTGGAGTAGCTCAAGTTGCAGGATTTAAAAACGACTCTTTTAGTCTTTTAAAAACACTAAATAAAGTTTTAGGCCGGAAGGCGTAGTTTACCCAGAGATAGCAGAATGAAAACAGTACAACATCACCTCTAGCTGCGTGGCGATCGGCCCCCCGGCATCCACTTTTTACAGTACCTCTTTGGCAGCTTTCCAGCGCGGCAATTCTTGTCGGCTCTGTGGCGGCGACTTGATGCGGCTTCTGCTGGGCATACGTGGCTCCCCCCCCTTTGGTCTTGCAGCAGTCGGCGGCCTAGAACTTAGAGAGGTAGCGTCGGCCCTGGGACAAATGTCTTTGTTTGTCAATGTTTAAGATTCACCTGGAGTGGTCTTTGGGTTCCTTTGGAGCAAGTTTGGGCCTTCCTTCGCCAGCGAAGGAGGACAGATAAGGATAAGGTCTTGCCTGTCGTCAGCCCTGGACTGTGTGGCTAAGGAAGAGCAACAGGAAGGGGCGGTCCTATTTATAGGTTCAGTTGGCCGACTTCTGGTGGAAGAGAGCAGCATAGCGCCCCAGATGGCTGTGTGTGACCCAACATTCTCCTCTGGTAAACCCATCCAGCCTCATCTGCTCCACTGCCGCTGCCTTGCTGTTCATCTGTCCGCCCTCCAACCAAAAACCAATCCACCGTTCCTCATGAACTAATTCAATCCTCCACTGCCAAAGCACCTCGAAAGACTGGAATTCCAGTCCACCACCTGCAAACATCACAGGAGAAGGTCAGGATTTCATCGCCCACTCCTAGCCAACTTAATTCATAAAAACATATGACCTGATTTGTAATACGTTTGTCTCTGCAGTGTGTTTTTGTCTTAAAGAGCATAGCCAAAGTCTGATAGTTGAACTCAATATTGCAAAACAAACTAAACTAAAACATATTTGTGTTATACTTGATTGTATATCTTAGGCATATTGTATATCTCTTTACTTCCGATAAAACTGTTAAATGCAAACATGGCAGACATTCAAACTTTTGTCAACTTAATACTTCTTGTTTTCTTTATTTTTTGGCAAAGGAAACCATCCACCGTAAAGACTGAAGCAAGCTAAAAAGAGCAACAAAAAACCCAGACAGCATTTGTTTCCCAGCTATAAAATGTATGAAATCTGTGCTACTCTCACATATAAGCTTATTCACATTGAATATGTTTTTCACTGAATACTGACTTGCTTTTAACAATGAGTCAAACATCCCTCCATCTATTGTCTGTACTTGCTTATCCTTGCATGGTAGTGGGGGGACTGGTGCCTGTCTCCAGCACTCATGAATCAAACGGAATATTACAATCTCATAGAATAAAGAAAAGGAATAGAAATATACCATAATATTGATGAAAAAATGTATAAAAGACCAAATGCTACATATGCCTGAATTTAAAAACATATTTACTGTAGATGACTTTCTTTCTCTGCTGATTGCAGAAATGAATATGAAGTCAATGTTAGATGTTTGCAGGTGTCCCTGTGAAAAGGTTTGCAATCTGTAATGTTTAGAGAATACATTGCAAAATATGCCAACAGAAGATTGCTTCATGAATAGAACCATATATATTTTACAAAACTTTTACAAAACCATTTCAATAAATGCTGCTGCACGGACAGCCTTCAATCAGAAACAATTTAATCGTTTGTCTATGTGATATTGTTTCATTTTTTTGAAGGTTGACATGGTAATAATAAGTAAGTAATAATGACAAGTAATAATTGCTTCTCGGACTTTATTTAATTTAGCTGGATAATGATGTGATACAATTGAGTTGAATTGGTATGTATAGGATTTAATTCAAAATTGACTCATTTGCATAGTCATTTTAAATAAAATGTTAAGGAATTGACAGAGTTGGTCAGAAATTAATAGAATTAAACTTTGTTGAATTGAACTGAATAAAATAATAGGTAACGGTGCGGAACTGCAGGTCTTATTCAGAAATGTTTCCCTAGCAATCTCTATGAACATTAGTTTTCCTGTAACTGTTCAGACAGTTAATATTGATTGAATCAAGGCTTTAGGTAAATATGTTATATCTGATCTCTGAAGTGCATATGTCACATTAACATCTTTTCATCCTCTCTGACCAAGTTCCATGTGCTCCTGAATAAAAGCTTTTACACAACATGGTGCTACCACCACCACTTTTACAGTAAATATGGTGCATTTAGGATGTTAGTTTTCTGCCTATAAAAGCAATTTTGCATGTTTCCCAAAAGTTTCGTTTTTGTCTCATCTGACGAGAGCACCTTCCTCTTTATGCATTTGCAATGTCCCTTGTACATCTTGTGACAAACTGCAGAGTGACATTCAGAATGGCTAGATTTTCAGAATGCATGACTAACGGCTCTCCTGTCAACAAATTATCCATGCTGTGCTATGAATTTATGTAGCTCCTCCAAAGTTTCCATGGATTATTTTTCTGCATCTCTGATTATTGCTCCAAATGCTCTGATTAATGTTGGCCTTTGTGGTTACTGTGTGACAATATGTGAAAAAGTTACATATTTTCCAAGGCATTATTTGAACAGTCTTTGAAATAGTTTATTTTCCAAAGCAACAAGAACAATGAAATCAAACATTATCTGTTCGAACATATCTCTTATGTGAAGTCTTACTCTCTGACAAGTGCAACAAACTTTACATGAACTCACAATTTTGTTAGATGACTTTACGTTGGGTTTTTTGAGCATGCCATTGCACCTTAGGTCAATATCTATCTTTTACTCTTTGGAGGGTTTTTTTTTTAAGTCACGCTTTTCAAGTCTTGTTTCTTTCAGATTTTTTAATTATTGAAAACCCCCCACAAAACAAGGTGTTTTATTTAAAACCTCATGATAACTCACATGAGTTTAGGTTATTTTTTATAAAATGTTCCAACAGTATAAAATACTATTTCTTGGTCAGGATTTACTCTTAATGACTAAAAAAAAGTAGTGATGCTCCATCCGATACGTATTGGTTACATCCTGCTTTGACTTAAAACATACTGAACAATCCATTTGTTTCCCCTGAAAGACTGAGACTTCCAGTCAATTTAAGCTGTTAATGTAAGTGATTTAATTGTATTTTATTTGGAAAGGTTGGATGAAGAGATATTAAACTGCATTACAAATACCCCACATGTCTACCAAATCTTTGAACAAGATAAAAGGTTTCCAGCTCTTAAGCCACATTTTAGACAAGAACTAAAATTTCCCTTTGTCTTTAAAGCTCAGAACTTTCCTTCTCTGGGATTTTTTCCAGGATTCCACAACAGTGGGAGCTGGAGAAAACGTTCTACACATCGACGTTATGCCTGCAGGGCTTTTCTTTTTAATATGGACCACCAGTTTCATTGTGAAAGATAAGATAATTTATTACAGTCCTTTATTGAAATTCTGCATTAGGTTCCATTCATTAAAATGTTCAGACTAATCATGTATGGTCCTTTTAAAATCTGAATGCTTGAATTTTTAAGCTCTGAAAAGAAGCTGCATGTTCAGCTTCTATTCACCTGTTGGAAAAATGAAGTGCATTACTCTTGACGTGCAGTCTACTTCAGAGACCTTGAAAATTTTTAAAAACAAAGCTAAAAACAAACAACCCCCCCCCCAAAAACCCCCCCCCCAAAAAACAACAACAATGAAAAAAACAAAAAACCGACAATCATTTGAACCCCTTTGCATTTTTTAAAGAAAATCATGTGCTGTGGAAATTGAGGCATGAATAGTCATCTTTTAAAAAATTGCTGATCGTATTTGCATTTTTTAAAGAAAATCATGTGCTGTGGAAATTGAGGCATGAATAGTCATCTTTTAAAAAATTGCTGATCGTATTTGCCCCGAATCATAACAATATAGTTGAGGAATTACTTTAATTTAATTTACATCTCTGTTCTGTTATGTAGGGATGAGCGGATCAGTTATTCCTCGGGTTAGTCAACAGGTTAAATTAGGGGGCCTTGTGAGAGTTTTTAAGCTTTTGTCTTAGTCCCGAACGGACTTCCATAACAACTTATAAAACCCCTCATGCATTCAATATTTTAGCGATGAGAATAAATTTGACCGCCGGCTGGGCCGTTAATCAGGCAATTAAACCGAAAAATAATTTTGGTTCTTAAACACAGATTTGCTTATATAGTGACTTAATGCAGCGCCTTTTAAGTGTAAGTTTAGTGTAAGTTGTATCTAATGCTTTAATGCTTGCATTTAATGCTTAAGATCATAGAAAACAAAACAACGTCAATGTCGCTTCTTGTTTAAAGATTCCAAACATGTTATATATGTCTTTAAGTTGGCTTTAATATGTCTTTAAGTTGGACTGCATTTGGATCTTATCTGTAGAATCGAACTGAAGCACATGCATGTTTAAGTTTCTAATTTAAACGAGAAAATAATCGAGATTCGCTCGGGTGGAATTAAGACATCAAGGATACAACGTACGTGCCTTTTTTTATTATCAAAAAATACCTCCGTGTTTATGCGCCAAAATGCTTCATACGTTTGCGAATTGTTCATTCTGGAATCGTTTTAGTTTTAATCAAAAATTATGCGAGTAAATTGTTGTTTTTCCCCGTTACTTTCACTTGCATTTTTTGGTTTTAAACAGAGAAAATGTGTCTGCGTGTTCTTTATATATACTTTCTGCCGTTTTGTTATAAGGCAATAGATCAATTAAAATGATCAGTGGTATTGTTAATATTATCTCTCTAAATAAAACGTTTTAAATGTACTATTATATTTTGTTAGATGGTTTAAAACAGCTCCAGAAATTAGTTTTGTAATAAACGTGGATGTAACTTACTTTTTCATTTCGATTCCTAATAAAGTGTACTTCAAATGTTAATGTGTGTGTTTTTTTAGTTTAGCATGAAATAAGAAACTTGCATGTGCAAATTTACCCTTTTGGTTAACAAGTGTGTTCTGAAATGTGTTTCAATTGCGTTTTTTCCATGAACACACCCAGATCTGTCTGAGCATAGGGACTTTGAACTTGAACTTCCCCTTGCTCCTCTATACAGTTGCTATAGTGTAGCCTACGAAAATAACGAAACAACTCTGATTTTTGTTAGCTTGCCTTACTGATGTATGGATCCCATTCTGTAGGGCAAGCAAATGAGTCCTCAGGCGATTTTTAAAAATAATAATCCGAAATGCTAATATTTGTGGCACCTTTTTTAAGAATATAGGCTTTATCTATTGGAAGTGTAGTCTATATCTAAACAATGAAAAGAAAGCAGCGATTTTGTCCTAAAATAAGGGGAAATAACAAAAAAAGCCCATCAGTCGCCAAGGTATTCTCTCAATAAAATGAATTTGCAATAATTTTTGTTTGGAAATGTCCCTTCATTTTAAATGGTGCTCAGTGTTTCCTCAGTATTATTGCTACTGGAAATGGTAAATATCCCCAGAATGCTTCTCTCTAAAAGTGTTGAGGCTATTTTGGTTTCTTTTGCAATCACACAGTAGTGGAAGAGTCATATTTGTTACTTGCAATAGATGAAATCGAGCAGAATAAAAAAAGCACTTGAAAGCAATGAGTAAACACTTGAATGGGGTGCCGACTTAATCTCTTCATTGTAGCTGACAGCATTAAAAACTCTCGTGCATTCAGGTGGGTTCATCCACAGCTTTTTAATGTTTGGGATGTTTTTTTTTTATCTCGTGTCTTTTCCAATTATGCTCCAAGTTTCAGTGGTAGGCTATAGCAGGAGTTTTCAAAAAGCAACATTATTATTTTATTTTTAAAACAATAAACAGCAAATGTAGCAACAATAATCTCTACGTCCATAGCTATACACAATTTACAATAAAATAAAATAAGAACAATTTTAATCCCTATGTGACCGCGTTGCCACATTTCTGATGACAATCGAGCTCTTTGCGTTTGAGGCGGCGGGGTCTCACGCAGCGCTGCTTCTTGCTGCTGTCTGGTCCTGCATGTTTGTCACATAAAGACGTTAACAAACATTTGGAGCAAACAAGGAACCTCGGTTTTATTCTGGGTGTCGTCTCTGCGGTTGAGTGGGGATTATGTGCTCCATTTCACATGGGAAGTTTACGCCATCTCAACCGCAAGCAGGTGCTGACATCATTTTCCAGTCTGCAACTCTTCCAAAACTCGCATCCTTAGTAATCTTTGGCGTATTGCGTTTTTTTTTTTATTAAATGAGAAGGAGCGAGTGTTTTTTTTTTTTTTTTTTTTTGCTCTCAGTACATTTCCAGTTTATTTATTCATTTGGGGTTAGGAAAAAAGTTGCTCTATTGAATGGCATGCACAGGCGTAGGCCCATCCTTTGCTCTATCAGAAATAAAAAATATGAAAAAACAAATACGCCTTTTGATACATTTTTAATGGAGAGAAGAAGCTACTAGTATAGTGTAATTTGAGAAAAAAAGAGTAAAACTTCGTTATATATTCATCTTATATGAATACAAGGAAAAAACTCACAGGAGGGGAAGTTGAGGATTGCCTGCTGGTCCTTTCGTGCTGCTTATTCTTAGGGTTCACCGTTCAGGAAACCTCCATTCCAATGTGCGGTTTTTTTAACTATTGCACATATTTTGGCGTAGACTACATGACCATAGCCTACTTAATAGCTACTTTTGTGATATGCTATCTCTGCAATGGTGTTTTTTTTTAGGAATCTTAGTATTTATGGCACATTTATGGACATTTTGATGAATCCTTACAGCTGCCTTTGAAGTTGATCATGTTGCCGCTTTCTTCGTTTACGTAGGCCACTATATCGATCGAACGTTATTCGAATTAACCTTCCTTTTCTAAGCAGGCTAACGCTAAAAAAAAATTCGCTTACCACGTTTAAACAAATGTTACTTTTCTACTATTCATTGCCGTATTGAGGCTTAATTCGTTTAGGTTTTGGGAAAGCATCCAGACGCGTTTAAACGAGGAATCTAAACACTAAAACTGTATAAAAATGCAAAAGCATTCATATTCTCTTAATTCAACCTGCAGTGAGATATATGCCCAAAGGTTTTTGGGATAAGCTTTATTTCCTGGTAGAAAAAGTGAAATGATTAATGATCAGCGTGTGTGTCTTTTGTTTTGCTATCCAGGCGAATTCAGCGACCGCCTCTCTTAACTTGAACTTGGACTTCCGACGAGACATCAGATGGATTTATTCTGTCTCTCTTTTGGTGCTTTGCTTTGTGGGCTCCAGCAGGATAAACTGAGAATTGGGCTTCAACATAAATACTAAACTGCTTTAGAATTACGTGTTTGAGGGCACTTATGACTAATAACTGGATTTAAATATTAGTTAAATCCATTTACAAATTCAACTACTTAAATCCTGCAGTTTGGGACAATTGTTTATCATATTTCTGTTTCTTAATCTAAGAAAGTATAGCCTATTAACCGATATAGTATCCTATTTATTGTTTAAATGTAGCGCATATGGAGAGATGGAATAACTTCAGTTTGATATAGAACTGAAATCTAACTTTATAATATGTTTATATACATTCTTTTTGGTGGAATGTTTTTAAACTTTAACATATTCCTTAAAAATGCGGTATAGTTTTCTAATGTGGGGCAAGAAAAACATTTTATGAAACTTATACCCCAGTTATTAGCCTACTATCGACTTTGGTACTCACGATTATTGCACGATGTTTAAATGTATCAATAAACCAGAATTCTGCAGGTTTATATAGCATTATTATGTATCAAACTCTTTCTTTTTATTTATCTGTTTTAAAAAATATCGTTAATTTCTTAATACATTGCGTCAGATGTTAGTCAACATTTTGAAATCCATTCTACACAAGACTTGGTCAAAATCTCAGTGGTTTGCGATGAGGTGGAATGGCTCACATTGTAATAACAATAACAAATGCAGCAAATAAAAGGGCTGTAAAGCCTTTGCTGTATTTTGTAAATCTACTCTGGCCTTACAGCCGCGGTGGTCTGCCAGCCTGCCCTCTGTCATGGGCGCGGCTCCGTCTATTTTGTGGTTAGCCCACAACCTTCCGTTCATAGTCTGTCTGCTAAACAAGTCAAGTCACAAGTACAGCATGCTTTAGTAGTTTATGCTTCGCGTGGTACTATACATTGCTTTGCAATAGTCCAGTTGCATACATATGTGAGGTATATAAAGCTCACTAAAGAGTATTGGCAATGTTCTACATAAGGTTTATTTGATCTCTGATAAAAATCATTTTGTAAACTAATAATGCTGATATAGAGACTCACTTCCTTACACGACCAGACTCAAGCCTGTCGCTTCACAAATACCTAAGCCCAAGGTTGGTTGTCACATTGCTTGTTAAATCCACACTATTGGTGCTATTCTGTTTATATCCCACATTTGACATAACAGTCTGTTTTGCAGTGGTCGGTTTGTTGAATAGGCTACAATAGAAAACGTTGAAGTTAGAAGGTATTTTATTTAATTTAATTAACTTTTATGTTACGGTTGTTTTTGCTAAGCTCACACGATTTTTCATTTTAAAATCAGACACATAAATGATAGCGAATGTAAGAGCTTTGAAATACACGTTTCACTAAGATGCTAACAACCATGCAGTAACTTTCTGTAATGTTTAAGCGCCCAATTGGTTTGGTTGTCTTACTGGTCCTGGCAGAACCGACCCAAGGAGATGCGGTCCTAGGCACTATTTGCTCTGGGGCTCACTTCGAGCTAAACCCACTGTCCAATACTGCACCACTGGTCTCTTATTTAGTATATTCAAGCGTTATTTTTTTTATTTTTTTTAGAGTTTTGATGTTACATTATACACGAGAGGACAAGTTTTATGCTGTATTCACTCACTACCACAGATAAAAGGTTGCTACTAACAATGTATGTACAAACCACATTTGCATTAAATGTGTTTCAAGCTCAGATACAGACAGCATAAATATTGTTTTTATGCTTTTTTAAATTGGGACTGTTAAGATCTAGGTTGGGGGGAATGCAAAGTTCCTGGGTCCTGAGAGTAGTTGTGACCGATATGTATTTTTCTGCCTTTTATTTATATGGCTTCAGTGACGCAAACTTGATTAAAATGCTTTAATTTCTCCAGTTTGACCTAATTTATCTGTTAATGTAAAGAATAATTCACAATAATTTAAAAAAATTCATCACCGTGCAAATCCATGCTTTAATTACAGAGTAGGCTACATCAGATAGTATCCATATGAAAACATACTGATATTTAAAAGTTTCAGTGTAATTAACTGGTGCATTGCTTTTCAATAGAATTAACTGAAAAACTGAATATTCCTACTTCGAATTTGATTTTATGATAAAATGGTTTCTGCGTATTGTAACTACAAACTATTCATGCAAGATTAAAAAGTGTTACAAACAAGCCGTGTGCAACCCTATCGCCTATTTCCTGACATTTTAAAAGTTTATCCATGATTTGTCTTTGTACATAACTATTTGCATGCTGCATACCTGTAATTTAAAATGGTTTTCATACGTGCTGTAAGAAATCAAGCTGATCAGAATGGGTGGATCTTAAGGCGATCTAAATTTGAACGCTTCTTTTTGCTTTGCAACTAAAATGCGCTACTATTACCAAGCTCTAGGGTTTTCGTGACAAAAATCACATGTGCTCTTCAGTGCTGGCACTGATGTCTTCTGTTCTTGGCCTGCAAGGGTATGGACAGTTTTGGTCGTAAAATGAGAACAGTCTGCACGAAATAAAAAAAAACAAACAAACAAAAAAAAAGATTGAGTTGCTGTTTCAGTTTAGTTTTCAGGAACAGAACAGGAGCCCAACCTTCTTTCAAGCCCTCCATCCACCTCTCTCTCTCTCTCTCTCTCTCTCTCTCTCTCTCTCTCTCTCTCTCTCTCTCTCTCTCTCTCTCCTCCTCTGTTACACACACACGCGCACACATTCACATGTGAAATGTTTGCTGATTAATATAATTTAGGGAAAGATGTATAGCCTACTTTAGGTATTGCATAGAAAAAAAAAAGTTGTATAAAATACATTTGCATTTGTCCGAAGGCCCACACCTCACTCTTGTCTCCATACACTGATGATATTCAACTCGTAGTTATTTATGTAAATCTCACTCCTTCATTTTTGTTAATATAGTTTATTTTGTGCATATTTTAATGTTTAGCAAAGGGTAACCGTCTGTCGTCAAACTTTTATAGTCATTCAACAATTGTTCGGCGTTAAAAAAATGCTTAATAACCACTCCATCTTTAAAGCAAAACTTAGTATGCTGACTTATCATGTGTATCTTTTCATTTTTTTTTGCTATTGAATGACAACCAACCTAATACCCAGGGGTTATTAATAGGGTTGCAATAAACGATTTAGCTATTGCTAAAAAAAATTATATATATATATTTATATTTTTTCAGATCAAAAATCGCTGACTTGGAATGGGATTTAAGATCATGCACTTCATGTTTGAAAAAAGGGCTTTCGTAAGCTACCGTGAGTTATTTTTTGTGTTAGGAAGTTCACCAAAACCAAGACATTTACAACACTTTAGTCTTGCTTGTGTTTTACAGCTTTGAAAACACCTAAGAATAAATTACACATTCCATAACAGTTTTTAATCTCTCGTGTAAAAAAAAACAAAAAATCAAAAAAATCAAAAAAAAAAACAAAAAAAAAAAACAGAATCAGACACAACCAAGCCTACAACTAAGCTCTTGGCTAACTGCTTGAGCTACATAGATTGTTCAAGCCGGCCAATGAAAAAGTTAAAATCAGTGAGTACCTTCAACTTTTTAACAGACTTCCGATTTTTAAATTGCTAGAACAGTGAAATGTTCCAATTTAACAACATGACACACTTTAGAGTCAAGCATGTGATAGTAGCAAATAACCACCGTCTATCTTGATGTAGCCTGAGAATAGACTTTTAGATAAGATGCTATGATACTTTCGATTAAAAAGTCAAGCTTCCAGATGTTAGGTGCATGAACAGGGATTTTTATTTAAATACTAAATAAACTTTATCTTAAGAGCTAACTTGTAACTCGTGAACATGATCTGATTCCAGTACGCATGACACACATTGCTATCTATCTGCAATCAGTCAACAAATTCCTGAGTTGATAGGCTACGTGGTTTGATTTGCACCTTTTAAAGCATTGTGATAATGTCTGCGAAAACTAAAAATACATCAAGTGAATAAAATCAATCTTGATTCTATGAGTGGCCAACTGCGTTTGAAATCAGTGTCTTATTTTAATACAAACGTAGATTAAAATCAATTAGTTTCGAATCATTTTCCTATTTGTCTGAACAAGATGTTGTAGGCCTACTTTGTGGTAAGACAATGCGAATGTTAAAGAAACTGTGCAGGCAAGCGAGTCCTTAAAGGCATATTCGGCTTGCTTTTGCAGCTTAGTCATGCGAGTTGTTGAGAGAGCTGTTGGCTGCAGGTAAGTAGCATGCAGTTGCATGGAGATGGATGCTCTCCCTTCCCCCACAATCTCTGCATCAGACGGAGTTCTTCCCTGCTCAACAGGACTTGCCTGGAGGGACATGATGTCTGCGTGTCATTTACAGCCCCACATCACGGCTGGACACTGCTGTTGTTCAGATTTAAATTTCTGAAAATATCTGAAACCACTAGGAACAATGTTGAAAAATAAAAAAAAGTATTACAAATTTTAACAGTATTTTTTATCTGTATTTCATTCATTTATTACCTATAATAGGAGATAAATAGACCATATGAATATTTAAAAATGCATTTGTGCAGAAAGGAAAAACATCACTTTGAGTAGATTAAATATGTATAAAAGGAGGGGAAAAAACACTTTTCAGTGTTGTTTACTTCAGTGGTTAACGCAGGGTTTCATGTTTCAATCAGCAACACGAGTGTTTAAATTTGAGTTTGGAGTAAGATGAACAAAATTTGAAGGGAGACGCAGTTTATGTTATTCTTTTTGTTCGCTCGCAGTAGTTCTTTGAAAATAAGCAAGAAAAAACAAAACAAAATATAACACACACGCACATATATATATATATATATATATATATATATATATATATATATATATATATATATATATAACGTGTGTGTGTGTCATGATGTCATATATGTCATGACATACATATATTTGTATATATATATGTATGTCAGCGAGCTACAATAGCTCTATGATTTTTTTTTAAGTATGTGCTAATCCTACAAGAAGCCACGTCTCCATCTGCAGCCTTTGCGTTGTTTATAGAAAGTTATAGATATTTTAAAGGTTATCTATTGGATATCTCATATATATTATGTTATTAAAGGTAAAAGAAGAAATATAATTTTAGCATTTGAGTTTTCCTCTTTTAATTACTTGTATATATTAGCTTAGAGAAAATTGATGTCAAAGACATCCATTGGTTTTAGAATAAGACTTACCCCATTCTTACATTACTTTGCTTTCTTCAAGACCAAAATAACTTTCGTTTATTTTGCAGTTTAAGATGTCTGCAGAATCTCACAAAATATCAGCTGTTGTGATTTTAGACGGGTGTTTATTTTATTAATATCAAAGTATTTCTCTTATAAACAGCTCATCTGGACATATCCGAACGTCAGTGGAAAAAACAAACAAATCTGTGACTTCCCAACTTAAATTTAGCCTTTGCTCAATAAAAAGAAGGTTAAATGTGTGCTTTGTTGGTTTTGTTTGAAATTGAACTCATCCCGATTCCTTAAATTAGACTATAACAGTATCGATCCTCTTCTCTAGGAATACATTATATTTATTTTTGATATTTTGACGGCTCATGGACAACTCTCATCCCTCCGTTCTCACAGCATTTTGTTAAAAGGAGGCTCTCCAAATAACGGCTAGTTTGCATGTATACTCTAGTTTGAAGTTCATTCTTGACTGTCTAGACTCTACTTACGACCCTGTTTGTCTGCGTTTTTTTTACCTTGACCTTGGACTTCCGTGCAGCTGCCATTTAGATGAGCCCACCTCCGCACTAGTAATTTCCCCGAGACAAAAGAAGCACTAGCCTCTGACAGAGAAACGGTTAGGGAGGGAGAGGGGCCCAGCTTTCTCAGAGATGTGTATACAAATACTGATGGGTTGCCAGTTTTTTCTTATAAATCCAAAAAATGCTGTTGCACTGCACGCCCTTTCTGCAGGGGCAGCTCGGAGCCTGCTGTATGGGTGACTCATAGGATTGGCATTATGGATGTACTCCGGGCCTATCCCAGCCAAAACATCTCTTACTTGATTCTGCATACAAACCTTATGAATTAAATTATCATGACATGAATAGAGGATTTTTTTAATTTATAGGTTGGGTAAATGTGTAGCGCTCAGAAGTATTTTTCACGCTAAACTGAGCTGTTGCCAAATGCGTAAGTGGATAGAAAACTGTAACTTGTTGGGTGAACTAAGACTGCATTTTACGCTTGTGTTCCAATTAAATATTATTTGTGCTCTGCATGCACATAGTTCAACTCAAAGACACAGTTGTTCTTCCTGTTGCCAGCAACAGTTAATATCACTGACTACAACTAATACTAATAATAATCCAGTGTGCTAAAGACATCACATGCTTCTGTTGAACGTTTAAGTCGTCTTATCTCTGGAAGTAACATATTTCGGAACTTTGGAAAAAAAATACACATGCATCAGAAACAGCTTATGTCCACGGAGTAGCTGATGTGCGTTTTAGGCGAGCTAAATATGTATTCTAACTTAATTAATCAATGATTGAGTCCGAATTTATAACAAATGTGTCCTACCTGTAAGTCTTCTGTCTGGTCCTTTTGCTGTTACTGCAGATAAGGCGCAGCCGACGTTAGTCCAAAGTTTTTTTGGGGGAAGCTTTACCTAGAATCAAACACAAACTCACACACATATTAGCACACACATAAACACGCAGACAAACACACTTCAGTTGCCATGTCTTATTTTATTTAATAAAAATAATTATTTTAAGATGTTAACATTTGATTGGTTTTGTAATTGTAATTTTTAAAGTAAATTCTCAGTAATTTCTGAAATATTCCCTTATGGAATAACTGATACGCACATTTGTATGCAGACTTTATTCTTTGTATGTTAATGTGGAACACAGGACTCATGTTAAGAATGTGCAGGCTTTTTGCAGTGTATATTTTCCCATTTCTAACTCACTACATTCACTTTTGTAAAAATCAACGTATATTTATGAAATAAAATGCACTTTATTATTCAAAGCAAGACTCAGCAAGAACAGAATGCTTGCGTAAAACAACGAACCACAGGAACTTTTGTACATTGCGCTGCGACCCATGAAAACCCATAAAGACACATTAATTATTTTATTCAATAAAATAAACCTGCATTATGTTTTACATGAGTAAACTGCTTCATGTATAGCGCTGGTGTATCTCAGTCAGTTCACAGAATCGGCTAAATGCCTCAGATTATTTTTCCTTTGGCGCTGCTCTTGAGCGTCTTCAGAACTTCCCTTTAAGGGTGTTGGTCTAGCTGACTTAAACCAATGGTGTAACGCAACTTTCTGTGGGGGGAAATGGTGACATACGAGGCAGTGGGTCTTTAAAGGAGCTGCTCTGCCCCTGCTCTCAAACCCAATCTCGCAGGACTTGTTAGCGTATCACGTGCCAGACTCTTAATGAAGTGGACACACTGTTGGACCCGGTGTGCGCATGCGCTCGATGTAAAATGTAGTTGGAAATGAGGTGTCCGTCTTGGAGTAGTCGACTTTTAAAAAGCATCAGCAGCCCGTGATATGACGACTTCGCTGGTTCTGCATCCACGCTGGGCGGACACCTTGATGTACGTTTATGAAAAAAGCCCGAATGAAAGCAACCAGAATAAAAGCCAAACAATGGAGGGACTGAGCGGTAATTGCCCTGCGACCCACTGCAGGGACTTGATGTCGCACCCCGCGCTGGGACGACATTCTGGCTCCATAGCGACCCACCAGGGCTCCGTCTACTCGGATATTTCCTCTCCGGACAGCAGCCGACAGTGCCCCGCTCCCCAAACGTCTTCGAGCGCGTCTCTGAGCTACGGCTACCCCTTTGGAAACCCATACTACGGCTGTAGATTATCCCACTCGCACAACGTAAACTTGCAACAGAAGCCCTGCTCGTACCACCCTGCGGAGAAATATGCCGAGCCCAGCACGGCTCTACCCACAGAGGAACTGTCTTCCAGGGCGAAAGAGTTTGCTTTCTATCCGAGTTTCGCCAGCTCATACCAGGCCGTCCCAGGATATCTGGACGTGTCCGTGGTGCCCGGAATCAGCGCCCATCCTGAACCGCGACACGACGCCCTGATCCCCATGGAGGGCTACCAGCACTGGGCTCTCTCCAACGGTTGGGACGGACAGGTGTACTGCTCTAAAGAGCAAACGCAGTCAACTCATCTCTGGAAATCACCATTCCCAGGTATGAACACATTACAGATAAAATAAAGAATTTCCACTAAGCATGCTTGTTCAACATTTCAACACATGTCATCAAATTAAGGGCATTAATTTAATGCAAGCCTACAAGTGGTCTCTGCTGATATAAGCGTTTTGTTTATTTTTTGTGTGTTTAATTTTCTCTTCTTTGCTAAAAAAGTACATTTTAAATCATAAATATGATTAATCTAATTTTGCTAAGTAATTGTGTGCAAAAAATATAAAGTTATCAAAACATCCAAGTCCGCGTATTTTATTCAATTGAACGATACATTTTCAGTCTAAAATAGAACAGATGAAGATGGAAGATGCACTACCATATATGCAATATATTATTAGAATCAATCAACTTCTTAGCCGCATGAACCTCTGATTATATACCGAGCATTGTGCTTTACGCAGTCACATGATGAATGGGGCTAGGTTGGGTGTCACATAGATATAAAGGTACATCACTGCACATACCTTTGCCCCCTGTATGACAATATAGAGACTGAGTGAAAGCCTGCTGGATTTGGACTGTGGCAGTAAATCTCTGCCCTGCGGTTTGTCTTTTGCATACAGGCCATTCTGGATTCATGTGGACCATTTGCATTGCCATCATGACAGATAAACGCTTCACAATCTCTAATCATTTCGCATTATTTATCAATCAAAGCTACACTTTTTTATCTCTAAAGTAGTCACTTCACTATAATAGTTATATATTTTTTTGTGAAATCTATAGGTATTTTAATTCAACATTGGGAGCCCCCCTCCCTTCTCCCCCATGCAGCCCCTGCAGCCCCCTACTCATTTTTTATGTTGAAAATATATTGAAGGAAGCCACGCAAGCACGGGCACGCTGTCAAGCAAGCGCGCACACGTGCTCAAACACACAAAGTGACGTCCTTCTACGTGAACACAACTGCAAGATAATAGAGTAACTGGACAGAAACACTCCGCATTTGACCTTTATTCACATGGTAATATTTAATGTAAGAGAATATTCAACAAAACACGAAGTTGTTGGAGTACATACTGACTTAAATGTATAAATGTATTGTGTTCAAATTTTAATAAAAACAACAAACGAATCAATCCACTAACTATCTGAATTAAAGGGAATAAAAAATCTTCATGCTTTCAGTGTAATGTGAAGCCATGTTTAATTTCTCGTTTAGCAGCTTCAAAAAAGTTTTTTTCTTTTTTTTAATGAAAACTTGCAATTTTAGAAACCATCGCAAGTACGGAAATTACTGCAAAACTAAGTTCAAGTACTACACTTCAAGCTGAATGAATTTAAATGGCTTATAAAGCTTCCTCGTGAGTTTAAATTTGAACATGTGTGTGTGTGTGTGTGTATATATATATATATATATATATATATATATATATATATATATATATATATATATATATATATATATATATATACACACTTTTAAGTGCTCAAAGTTAGATATTGTAGCATATTAAAGCACGATTAAAACCTTTGTAGACAGTTTTTTTATTTTTCAGCTAGGGGAACTGGTACACTGCTCTGCAAACAATATATACAATGTGTTTTCTATCCCTATCTTAACGATAGATGTATCCACAATGCCATTAACGATAATTGTTACAGTAGTCTGTAGATCTAATCGTCAAGTACACAACAGCTAAAGGAAGAAACAATTGTCACTCGCCGCTGAAAATTAATTATTTCTGTTGAGTTGCTACAGGTTCATGTTTTGTGTTATTTAGAGATATTTTAGAAAAAAAATATTTGAGTGAGGCGAAGAGTCAGGTGCACCACACACTTGAAAAAAATGCTGAATTGTTCCAATGTTTCTTTTGCAGACGTCGTGCCCCTGCAGCCCGAGGTTAGCAGTTACCGTCGTGGGCGCAAAAAGCGCGTTCCCTACACCAAGATCCAACTCAAGGAGTTGGAGAAGGAGTACGCGGCCAGCAAGTTCATCACCAAAGACAAGAGAAGGCGCATCTCGGCCGCTACTAACCTCTCGGAGCGCCAGGTCACCATCTGGTTCCAGAACAGGCGGGTCAAAGAGAAAAAATTCGTCAGCAAATCCAAGAACAATCACATCCACACCACTTGATATAGACAAGACATCACCTCAAACCTTCCCAAAACAACACGCAATCTGTTTACCTCCGGCATCAAAGATCGTGACTGTAGAACATAAAATTTTGTTGTTTTGGTCGAGTGTGTTTTAAATTTCTAATTTAAGTTCCAGCATCAGCCAACGCCACCGACCACGTCAACAACCCCCCTCCACTTCTCAGTTTAGAGATAACCCTCTAAAAACTGTGAAAATGTTGAAAATCCCCTTCGATTTTGTTTTATAGTAATGTACATATATAAATATATAATATTTAAAACGCTATCTGCATTTCAAAGACAAGTATTGCGTGTTTAATGTTTTTCTTCTTCTTCAAGCCTGCATCTTTAAAAGGACTGACGACATCCAATGTGCTTGGAATGGGGGAGATCAAAATCAAAGGACGCGGTTTTCGTTTTGGATGGGATGATCGCCATATGGACAGCATAAGTCAAACTTCCGACTTTAATCAGTTTCCACAACTGACACTAAAGACTTTCAGTCGAAAGAATCATTAAAAAAGAAAGAAAAAAAATCGTCCCGGTTTTTAAATCAATGTTCCTCTATGCGGGATGTGTTCTGTAAAGCCTGGGCTCAAACATAGGCTGCTATGTTGTTAATCTGTATAGTGCAATGCCTCCATTATTTAATTCATATTATCTAGTACCAGAGTATCATAAACTTGTATGTTTTACTTTATCAGTGAAGGACTCTGTCTGTCATGCAACTGGAATGATTGTAAACCATTAAAGTGAGTATTACATATAAATGCACAATCGTTTTATTTTGTTATCACCTTGTTCAGTGTAACATTGGAGCTATGCTCATACGCCGTGTATACGAATCCCGTATCATTTCTAATTTGGTGCAGTATGTGAACTGTATTGTGGTGTTGAATTGCGTTCTGATAACAGTGTTTCATAAATAAATGATGATTATGAAAATGCTCGTTCATACTCAAATCAATTAAGGATCTACACCGAAGAATTTCAATTCGTTTTGAGATGCACAAATTTAATGGGCTGCAGAACTACTGTACTTTTCTACATTACAACGCCATACTACTAATAAAAATTCTATACTTCTTGCTAATAATTTAACATCAAGTAAATATATTATTACGCATGGTTGCTGCTAATTTATGAGGAGGATTTGATCAAGTTGTTCACAATATTGAATATTTGTATGACCTGATGGAAGTTTTGAAAACGCGTCGTTAGGTTTGGATTAATGTATTTGCGTCAAGCCTAATTCTCAGAAAAATCATTCAATTACCTCTTCATACGCATGGCAAGGCAAGGCAATTATATTTGTACAGCACACTTTCGACACAAGGCAATTCAAGGTGCTTTACATGATTATAATTATATTTCAGTTTGTAAGGTGCGATTAAAGCCAGGAGAAAAATGAAGCGAGATGTGATTTAGTTATCACCACACAAAGGTATATTCAGCTTTCCACTTATCCCAAAAGTAAAAACACATTCTGACAAAGCTGCACTTTTACCTCAAAAAGTACAGTGCTGTTTGCGAATTTAACATGGTTTTCCGTGTTTTAAACACGCATCTTAAATGTGTGTGGTCTCCGCTGCTAATTTAAAGGATAACGTTGGCATTTAGATATATTTGCATTATATTTCCTCTGTATAGTTTTATTTGGATTGTGGTCAATACTTCTGAAACAGGTAAGTTGTGCGCAAAATCTTGGGATGCGTTGAGGGCTAGAGGCCGATCAGTACAATGATTATATTTTTTTAATTCTGTCTGTTCTCATTGTTAAAATCAATTCTTTTTCATGTAAAATGTAAATAATTAACATATTTCATAGTTTCAATAGCATAATATATCGATTAAATACACTTGTATTTTTATTCAGTTGGCGTATGGAATACGCGGACATTTTTCCTGCGGGAATTAGGTTGTGTGTAGCACACTAATACACACGCCTGTTTAAATAAGATGTATGAATAAAAATTGGATGATGAACTGATTGACATTACACACAGTCTCTATCTTGCTTATTTTCCAACGCAGGATGTGTTGCATTTTCTGTGTAAAGTACAGATACAGAACTTGTGTGTGTTATTGTAGGAGGGAAACAAATAGTTTCTTTTCTTACATCCACGTGAGTCTTCTTTGCTGTGTCAGAGTACCTATAAGCCATATTTACGAAAATGACTGGAGGAAAATACGTTCATATTAACATCCCCACGCAGCTGTCCTGGGAATGAGATACAAGCTGGTGCTAGTTTATTTTAGGGCTTCTTCAGACATGTTCATGTCAAATATATAATTTAGCGCAATGGACTTTGAGCTTAGTTGAATACCAAAAAACTGGTTTAGGCTAAATATGGCTTTCAATCTAAACTCTTCCACTATTAAATGTGACTTTGTTGGAATTTGGGGAGCTAAAATATGGGCAGAATTTCAAATTACTAGGTGAGATGTGGTTTAATTCCGCTCGTTTTACAGGGCTGTGGCAGTTTAGCTTCTTCAGGTCTTTTTGAAGCTTTTCGTTTGTCTGGGAACCTAGATTTTCAGTCAGTGTACAAACTTCTAGGTCTTCTTATTTTACCCTTGACCATGACTATGTGGTCACTTTGACCTTGACATCACAGAAGATTGTGAATAATAAATAGGGGGCCGGACAGCGGAGCTCGGCGGTTTGTTTGTAGGCAAACAAGGTGTTATTTCCCCCGTCTAGACAGCCGGGGCTTAATGGCATGCCATAAATTCATAAAAAGGGGAAGTGCAGTGATATCCTTTGGCCTGCGTTTTTCTGACCATCTCTTGGAGCTATGCACCGACATTTGGGCTCTTTTCGGTTTTGGGGAAGTGCATATACAGTGTTGTTATAGCATCGTGGCCCTAAGCCCCTGTGAGCCAGCAATAGTTTAATGCTGTCATCACGAGATGTGTGTACTTGTGTGTAAGTGTGTGTGTTATTGACCACGGTGGACAGGTTTGGACTTTTGACGGCTTACACCAACAGCAGCAGCAACCGGCCACACCATCAGCTCAGCAAGAGGAAGTAGAAATGCGGCATCGCCCACAATATAACAATTAAAGGTACGGCAGCTTTCCATGTACTTTGGCGGTAGGCTTACGTGGACTTTGTTCCATGACTTTTTGATTGAAAAAAAACTTTAAATTGAGTAAACAAAACTGGTTAGTATGAAGATGAATTCTTTGATAGTTAGAAAATAAAGGGACTGACGTTTAAAAACGTTTTCTGGTTTTCTTCTAGAATATATTCGCTGTACCACTTGATACTATGAACATTCTAATATGAGTTATTTTCCTAAATTTCTATTCTGTATTGTAGTCAGTGGTGAAGCAGGAAACTCGATGTTTACTGACTCCATTTCCTAACATATTAGATAAAATAAGATTAGAAATATAATTTCCGACACTTTACCCAGTTTGAACATAACAATTTGCTTTTCATTTGTATTTGTCATTTTAAAAAACTAATTAAATTACTTTGCATAAATACATATCTACCCCATCTCATTCTTGAAATATTTATGTAGATTACCAAAATTCCACGTATATGAAATTGTACTTGACATCTTAACAGACGCATGATAGTTATGTTAATGTTTTACCCGCTAAACTTGTTTCCTCCTATTAAACAAGCAAAGCCATTGATTAACATTTAAATTGCTCAAAAAACAATCATGTCCCAGCATTTACACTTATGAAAACAGGCTTTACTTGTTATCTACATTCTAAAAATATTGTGAATTTTCTGCTTATCAGTCAGATTCCGCCTTGAAAACACAGAGTAACTTAAAAAAAGGTATTTTTTATGGCTGGGTGAGGTTTCGTCATTGCTGCAGGCCGCCGCCAAACACAGACATGGAAAAGGGGGCTGATAACCTCTGGTGGTGACCAGAGGAAAATATCAGGAAGTGCTTCAAGTGTTTCTTATTTATGGAGCATTCTGCTCACTCTATAGAGTTTGGCACAGTTTTGATTGAGACACTATACTGTAGCAGTTTATTTGCCTAGGTAGCATATATTAATGTACTGTATCTATCTTTTAACAGTTATGATTTTCTTTGACGTCTTGATTTAAAGCTAATCTAAGACTTGAAACTGAATGTCGGTCTAAACCACACCAAAATATAAGTTTCCATAAATGCCTCGGATGCCCTAACTCTTTTAATCATTTTACTATGGGACTCCTGTTTCGATAAAACGTCCACCGAATCAAAACGCATAGCATAGTTCTGTACTTTATAACCTCTATTACAATAGAATGTTCAACAGTTTTCACTATGTATAAAGTTGTTTCGAAAACAGCAAAAATGTATCAAAGTGCTAAAGTAAAAAAATAAAAGAAAATACAGTAGGCCTAGTTAAAAGAATACAGAATTATTTATGTTGGTTTGACAAAGTAGAAAAACAACATGGAAAAAAAAACCCTGCTTAAATCAGAAAATAAAATAAATAAGTATAGTACAATACAGCATGTCTCTTGTATTTATATATTTTTTATTTGAAAGCTTTCCAAATGTATTAGATTATTTTAGTTATGTTTTCAATTGTAGACATACAATACTTGAACTTTTATTCAGTCCATTGTATGATGTATCGTGTTTGAACAATATTAATACACCTTCTTAAAAATCAGATCCCGCCTCGCAGTGAGCTATGCATGTACATATTTTTTTTTCTTGTTTTACCACAAAGACGACGGTTAACATCTACACAAGCCTACTGTCTCTCTCTCAAACACACGCATACGCGTGCGCGCATGCACGCACCGGAGTACAAGGACAAACACAAACAAACAACACTTTTCACCTGAAATGATTTTTTAAAGACTGAAATACAAATCGTATTTCTTCCTGTTGGAAAATCAAGTCTTCTTGCTTTTGTGAAAATATTTTTTTTTTTCACAATACCCCTCAAGTTCCACTTTAAAAAAAAAATGCATGGCTTTCCTTGATTCCACATACTGTCTATTCAAATATTGTTTAAATTGTTTAAATTTAATTATTTGAAATTTAAATGCTCCCATGATTTAATTGCTTACATGCACTATTTAAGTATTTTTTAAATAGTTTTATTTTTAACTTAGTAACCCTTTGAGTTCATTTGGTGAAACATCAAACTTGCTTGTTGTTGGTAGTTGTAAATCAGTAAATTTAAAATGTTCCAAACTTTTTCACGGAAAATATTCACATTTCTCTGTATGCTTTATCGTACCCAAGCGGGTTTGTTTCCTAAGAAGGACACTATACAGAGCTTCCACTGGGCAATAGCTGTGGAAACCTGCCTGCAGATAATTAAAGAGAGAAAAGAAAGAAGAAAAGGTCTTTGTTTAGGCTATCACCCTGTCTGGGTAGGACGGTGGATTTCATTAGGCTAATTTAATATAGCTCAGACAGTGTACTAGACAGTGACCTTGACAGCACTTGGTTTGCTATTATTTTTAACCAAGATAGTTTTTAAATAGTCTTTTCTTATATATCAGGGCCAGTTATGGAATTATAGCAGAGCTTAAAGATGACCTGAGCAGGCACGCGTTTGTTTGGATCTATGTGGAGCAGTGGACCGGAGGAGAGGGGAGATGAGGCGGGGACACGCAACACATTGACTCTTTTCGCCCCGAGGTAAAGCGGCTGCTACTAGCATGCACCTTACTCATATGCATGGACCCGTTGTGTTGCAACCACTACGACCCAGTATTTTGATTCTGGTAGCTGTTCCAACAACACGAGAAGCCGCGAAGTGGCATAGCTTCGCGCTCATATTATGTTGGACTAAAGCTCTGCACGCATTACAAGGCTCACTAACTAGATAAAAGAATGTCCATTGATAGGAGCTGCAGCGAAGAGTGAGACTCAGCAGCCTGCCCTGTTGAAAAAATATCTGATATTTGTCTTGCTATTTAAGGCCAGAGTGTGGCACGGTGCCTTTGGGTTGTAAGAGGATGCATGGTCAAAAGTGACAGATACAGCTATCACATATCGGCTGACTTGCAAGTCCTTCCCAAACAAGTGTTTAAATGAATGTTAGAGTTCTCACATAACACCTCATTGGCAAATTTTGTGGCATGAAACTAGGACCGTCTAGCACGCATGTGCAACTCTCTGGGAAGCATGCACGTTTCTCGTAATCCTTAAATGAATCACTATATTCAGTTGTTTGAATCGGTCTTTCTATTATAATGTCGTATTTTTTTGTTTCACTGGAAATATTCTTTATGTTCAGGGGTTTCCCCTGCAACAGAAATATATTGCAGTCCTATTTTCCAAACATTCTGGACGAATATTACCACGCTTTACCCTCATTATATAATGCAAAATACAAAATAAATGTTGTTTTTTTTTTATTTGGCGTATTTGTGTGAGCATACTTTTAATTACCTATAAGATAGAGATAGAGTTCAACATCAAGTTCAGCGCACGGTGACTGCGTCTTGAACTTGAATTAATGTAGCCCAAGCATCCTTGGTAGTTTTGAGAATTAAAAATATGAAGGTGATAAATTATTTTTTTACATAATCGTCTCCTTATCTCCAAAGCAGACATTGTCCTTGATGTCATTGCTCTTTTGTCGACGAACACTAACGTCACAGATTCTTACACTAAGTTATGACACATACATGTGCATTTTAGATTAGAAAAAAGTTCTGTTTGAAAATTAAATGATAGATTTGTTTTAAAATAACTTTTCAAAATGTAGGCTGGTATGACTGTAGTTGATCACAAGGAAGGATTTCAGAATATACCTGATCGCTTTCGTGTGAGATGTGCGTCAGAGTGATGACCAAACGCAGTGAACTTTTGAAACAGTACTTTTATTTAAATAAATAAAACATTTATATAAAATCTGCTTTATCAAACACAGCATTTTTATCATGTGCATTGGAATAAGATGAGTTTTCCTGTCTGCCTCCATGTGTGTTCGGTGTCTTCACACTCGCTTCTAAGTCAACTAATTAGCGCGATATAAAGCAGAAGGCCTCTCTGTTGATTGAATCAGCTAAGTGCCCTCCGATATCTTGTAAAATTCATATAAAAGAATTGCAAGAGGTGTAACTATCCCTCCAGAGTTTGACCGGCAACATTTATTGGATGTATCTGTTAAAGTTGCTCATGTGAGATGTAATAGAGAATATGATGTGAAATATACGCTCTTAAAGTAACCTTGTAGAATACTGTCTCCTTTTTTTCTATATTTTTTTATACAGTCAGTGGTTTCAACTCGCTGACCCTACCTACTGTAAATATGAGCAATGAGGATCATTCTTTTTTTTTAAAGCAAGCTTGTAAATTGGGACATCACGGTTTTATGTGACACAAAATTCAACCATAATTTGTTAGAAAACAAGAAGTCGCATACGCACCAACTCCCTAAAGAAAAAAATAGTTTGCAAAAGAAAAAAAACTTTGCCAGCATATAAAGATATTAAACTAGGCCGTGGACAGTTCCACTTGTGCAAATGGAAAAGTTTCTCCCTTCTGGGCTCAGAGAGAGAGAGAAAACAAGACTACATTTTAAATAAAATGTTTATAGTATTTTTTAAAAAGCTTATAAAGCGTTGTAATACAGAAGTTAATGTTTTGTTTTGTCTGAGATGGACCAAGTGGGTGGTACCATGTGTAGCACAACTTAACCTGGCCACGTGGTGCCGGGACAACCAATCAGGCGCGGCTCCAGGTTTAACTATGTTAAATGTCAGATAGCAATAAACTAGAAGCTGTTGGTCGGGCCCGCGGAAATGGGCGAGCATAATCTCCTTAATCCAGGGTTTGTGGGACCTCTGGTAAACATCCACACGGGAGACACGTTTTACTTTCCGAATTTTAGAGCCTCAGGGGGACAGCTGGCTGGGCTACCGTCTCTCTCCTACCCGAGAAGGGACAATGTTTGCTCCCTCCCGTGGAACCCTTCGGAGCCGTGCAATGGATACTCTCAATCATACTTTAGCAGCCCCGTGTCTATTAACCCTTCTTTCAATCGGTCGTGTGAGATCACCAGAGCAGAGGAGGGCAAGTGTTACTACAACAACGGAAACAGGGAGACCTGCTCAGGTGTCGGCGTCGGCAGTGGGAGCCTCAAACGGGAGGACAGGGCGAGGGACACATCTTCCCTAACATCTGACCACGGTATGCACGCCGGGATTGCAGGCAGTGTCGCCTTCTCCAAATATGATTACGGGACGGAGCAGCTCACGCAAGATCCTCCTTCATGTCAGTCGATGGAGTCCGACTCCAGCTCCTCTCTACTGAATGAGGGCGGCAAGCCTCCATCCATCGACACACAGACCCTAGTGTCACCGGGAAGCCATTCAGGCAACATAGCCGCAGGCGGAGGTGGGTGCTCTTTGTTATTTAGACATAAAAAATTGAATAAAAAATAATTGTGCCATATTCATACAATGGGTATAGCTATATTTGCTTTATAGGGAGATCGTTTTCTTGATACACATCTTGCAGCCTCTTTAAGGCTGCAGAAAACATGCGTGGTGCGCACACGCCACTAGGGGTTGCCCTAAAATACCCCATGCACCATGTGGTTGCGTGCAATCCCCCCCAAAAAAAATCTGAACTGTGTGTCTCCATATTTTTTGGACCAAAACATTTAGCTCAGATCATCGGATTTCTTCAGCTTAGATGATCTGACTTTGCTGCTTTCTTTTACTATTTAATCATACATTTTTAAACTGATTTAAATAGGAGTCACTGAGGTTGACTTCGTCGAAAAGGCAGGGGAAGAGAGTATAGTTAGTTGATGTAAATGCTGCAGGTTGCATTCAACTTAAATATCGCTTCAGTGCTGCTTTAACTGCAACAATTAAACTTCATGTGACGCAAAGCAGAGCTTTCTATGTGCAGTGGCATTGAAAAAATGTGAAAGAAAGGACATTTCGTAAAAATTATAAGAAAAATATAATCAATCCTCGAGATCAAAACAGGTCCAGTATTTGCAGAATCAAGCAACTTCCATTGGTTAAATGTTGTATGCACAATGCAGCTTTTGTAAAACATTGAGATTCTCTTTAACTTTAAAATCGCGGTGTAGTTACACTCATTTACGCCTTAAACGAATGTTAGTGACCTATCCCCCTTTGAGACAACAGATGCAGCTGTAGCTTCGCCATAACCTTGAAGATGACCGTGATTTTGTCGCCCAACTGTGTTATACGCTCTTTGACCCCCTTCTTACACTTCATGTTCTTCTCTTCTTCCTCTTCTCCCCCTCTCCTCGCCTCCAGGTGCCCCGTGGTACCCGATGCACACTCGGACCAGAAAGAAACGCAAACCCTATTCCAAACTCCAGCTGGCGGAGCTCGAAGGGGAATTCATGCTGAACGAGTTCATCACTCGGCAGCGTCGGAGGGAGCTCTCCGATCGGCTGAACCTCAGCGACCAACAAGTGAAGATCTGGTTCCAAAACCGCAGGATGAAGAAAAAGAGACTCATGTTGAGGGAGCAAGCTTTGGCCTACTTTTAGAGAGATGCGGGATATAGAAAGGTGAATCGATAGGCAGTAAAAAAGAAAAAAAGACAAGCCCTCTATGCTCCCTTAGTTCCTATTTCAATGCATGCATTCATCTCTCCACCTTTGTTCACATTGCAGTCTATCTTTACATCCTTTCTACTGGTTTAGTTCTAAAGCCCCCCCCGAATCACACACCTAAAAAACTAAGCCACTATTTGGCGTCTTAAAAGATGCACATTATTAAGTCTCAAGGTTTGGCGTAAGCTGTGAAAATGTGTGTTTTTTTCCCCATGTAGGCTTTTTTCTCTTGACCCACCTACGAATTAAGGAACACGAAGGGCCATTCAAGGCAGAAATCTTAGGATAAGGCCTAAACATATCAGAGAAGTCAGACAGTCTTTTTGCAGGGCATCCGCGCTTTAATGTCTGTGAAGATCTGAAAAATAAGAATTACCATCCCTGCTGTTTTATGCTTTCTATCTTGAAAATCTATGGCTTTAGATGAACGATTCCAATGTTTTCTTGTCTGTGTGTGCACGTTCACGGTCACGGGCAGGAGTATCAGAAGTCTGGATCTCTGCATGACAAAGGAGAGCCAAAACTAAAGATTTAAATAAATATTAAATAGCAGTGGATTACATGTAGGACAGTCTAGCCTAACAAGACTGCACATTGAGGAGAAATTGTTTTTGTTCACGTGCAAACGTTTTTTATTCTTCTACTTCTTTTATTACCGTTCAATTTGTCTTTGAATCAAACCAACTTCTGCGTGAATTTTTATGCTTGAAAATGATACTGGAGCTGCTAAAAAAAAGTTCGGAATTATTCTTGCGAAAGCTCAAATATGATGTGTTACTTGGGCGATTTAACAGTACAAAACTATTTAGTGCCAGTTCAGCACAATCCGCCAGGTGTCACTTACATTATATGGTGGATATACGCCTTTAGGCCAAAGTGAGCATTTCTGAAACGTATTGGTGCTCATAATAACAATATGTACATAAATCTATATAAAATAAATACAATTCAAATAATCTTCAAAAGGTTTCAGGCCTCCGATTGTGTTTCCCCTTTGAAATTGGGGACGACTGCAGTGTATTATCTGTTATGTATTATGAGTAAGCTAAATAAAATGTTTGCAGCATGTTATATTTGTGAAAGTGCTCCAAGTGGTGTTCTGCTGGACACTTTTTGTGTAGGTGACTTTTGTACCCTCTTTTGAACAAATCAAAAATCACCAATATATATAGGTTTTGCAATAAACGCCTTCAAAGAATGTATTATTATTAGTATTATTATTATTATTATTATTATTGAGAGAGCTGCTTAGGCATACCTAATGTACTTGCAGTGTTGTCTCGTCCTACCCTTGTCCTCGTGTATGACTTTGTAAAATGAAAATATACTCATTAGTAGTATTCGAGTCCCCTTTTGAGGATCCCTTATCGCTATGTAATAGTGCTTTATGTTACTTATTGTCTTGTACAATACCGCATTCCATATATATATATATATATATATATATATATATATATATATATATATATATATATATATATATATATATATATATATATAATCATATAATATTGATTGATTGATTGATAGATTGTACGGGTTGGCTGGGGAGGTATAGGCCAACATTCAGGATGACTAAAAGATACATTTTGTTACTTTTTAACGTTGATTGCATCAGGGGGGAAAACCCCTCTGTTTTAGTGTAATAGTTATCCATGATCGTACCTTTCATGATGTCGCCAACCCATTGCATTCCTTCTTTTGCGCTTGTAAGGACTGCTACGTTGTCTTGTAAAAGTAAAACAATTAATGTATATGCGTAAGGTCTTCAATAAACAGAATATTGAAACGTTTATTGGTGTTACATCAGTCTGTTATTGCACGCTTCCTCATTAAATATTCAGCCTAAAAAAATCTGGTTCTCAAGTGGGATTGTTTTATTGGATCTGAGTTAGAACATAAAAAATAAAACCAACATTAAATGCAGATATGAAGATAAACAGGACAATTTGAGATATTCTAAGGAGTGTTTTGTTAAAGTTTTGCAAAGCTTTCAAATCGATACTCCATAAGACCCCACACACCTTGGGCTAATTTTTTTGTGCCCGCAGAAATGCAAAAGTAGGTTACAGGTAGCTTTGATATAACTAAGCATGCACAAAAAGGCGCCCAGTTTATATTGTACGCCCTCTGTTGCAGTAAATTTTAATGCTAATGTTGTGGGGATCTGCTTTTGTTTTAAGTAAAAACAACCCCCCCCCACACACACACACAAAACAGTGTTTTTAAATCCTCTTAGTTTTGACCTGATCAATGTTACTGCAATGCCACAATCATATAACATCGCAGCTAAACACGCAATAGCTCTGTAAACCAGTAATAGGGTTACACCTCAGTGCTCCATAAGCCCTCTTGGACTGATTTTTGCCTGTGTATCCCGGCGGATTACGTGAACGATTTGAACCCACAACACTTACATATAAAAATGTATAATCCCGGCTAAACATTATTTTTAAATGTTTCCTAATTTACACGAGGTTTTATCATATGGTTATGGGATCCACAAGGCTCTCCCTGCTCGCAGTGAAATGTAAAGCCACATACTGGCTGAGCACTGTTTGTCATCTAACTAACAAGAGCTTCGCTGCGTTTGTCTTAAACTGGTTGCAGTCTCAGCAACCAGTATGTCGCTGGAAAAACTTTAGGCTGAGTCAGTGTTCAAATCAGGTGTTGCCTTTGCAATGAACTGTGAAAAGCTGCTTTTGCAACCAAACCACTGAATGTCCTACTCCTCTCTGCATTATACCAACATATAGCCGTATAAATAAAAGTATACGATTTCGCTCGCTCGTTATGTGACAGTGCTCTATAATAGGTATCATAGGAAAGGCTTCGGTCTATTAGAGATTCTGTATTACAGTAGTTTTATTGTTTATGGTGGTGCGGTTGTTGCAGTTTACAGAAGCCTCCGATAGCCTTGCGCCTTACCTCACAGTGAACCACACTTTCCGGTTTGGGTGTTTGCTGGAAACCGCAAAAATGCCACTCAATAAATTCGTCAAAGTATTGCACAATTTCTTTGACTGCACAAGTGTGAAATCCATGATAGTGTTGCAAGTTAACAGAAATTATTGTCTTTTGCAATGGGAAACAAATAGGTTCATAACGCAGTATTTTGTCTTTGAGCATCGATTGAGTATTTTGGTCAAATAATGATGCTCTCTGATAATAAAATATATATTGTGTTCCGAAATATAATGAACTTAGATTGAGAATAAATGTTTGAGATTTTTTTAAATAATGTTTCTAAATGATTTTGTTGAATTTTAACATCGAGATAACATTGCACTGGTGTCAAAAGTTTGTGTACTACCTTCTTAAAGTGGATAGAGCCAAAAATAAACTATGCAAAATGCACAATGCAGTTTCGGATCACTTCTTATGTAGTTTCAAAACACACCATCTTCGTAAACTGGACCACATAGGCTAAACAGATTCCTGGTAAACTGAATCGCAGCTTCAAGAACTCTAGACATATAGCTTCTACAAGCAGTGTCTTTATGCTTTTGAACTTGAGGAATGTTTTTAAATTTAACTGCCTATGTGGAGAAGAGCGAAAACAGATTATCTAATTGTCATGATTTGTAGACAACAGCAACAGATAAATGGTCAGTAAACTGGAATTCAGATCTTGAACAGAAACAATTAACATAATTTATTTATCCGAATGCATTTGGATTGTAAAGGGGAAAGCTTGGGCATCCGAGTAAATTACGCAAGCGTCATTGTGTTTCCCCGCTGTGATTAAACGGTGGGTTAATTTGCAGGCCAGTAATGGTGTATAAATAGGCAGGATTATTGTTACAGATATAATTGGCAATGGTGTCTTTGATTGGGACCAAACAACTGGTTAAACATATTTATATATTAATGTGAGGATCTGATTATTTTATTCTTAACTTTTTTCAGTGGCCTCTAAATATTTCAGGCACACCACGAACTGCACTCCTTTAACTGTTCTTTCTATTCTGCACTAATAGCAAAGTAAGATGCTAAAGACAGTATAGGATATTCCATATTTCATATATGGTAAAAACAAAGAAAACTAAAAAAGAGCAGTTAACCAAAGTTAGGTTATCTCTTGGCTTTGAGCACGACCTTAGGATATTTGGCTTTGCAGATTTTTACAATCTCTCTTTCACTTCTCTTTAGCACTTTTGACTTTGAGACTGACTAAATCTTTTTATGGTGGCCAGTCTCCGCGTCCCAAAGGTCAGTGTTCTTCACAGTGCCCTTCGCAGAGAACTTGTGTGGCATGCGGTCTACGTCCCCCGCCGCCCCGTTTTATGGGACAAAGCTGGCCGGAGAAACAGAAAGCAGTGTTATTCCTGGTAACGTGTTTGTGTTTAGGAAGTGGTGTGTGCGTACGTGTGCGTGTGTGTTTTGGTGTGTGTGTGCATGTAGCAGCGTCAACAAGAGTGTCGGAATGTCCGTGTTTGTTTCGTGTGAAAAGGAGAGGATAGGATGTCACAGATCCATATCGTTTCTGTTATCTATTGAATTTTGTAGTTAATTGAAATTAGTCCTCAATGAGCCCGTGTTTTTTTTGTTTTGTTTTTTAATTAGTTTTTTTCTGAATTTATTTTTCAGCAGCGTCGCTCCTTTTAGCCCAGTTGTCTCTGGTGTAAATGCATTCTGAATCGATTTCTGAAATCAGAATTTCAAATCAGCTCCCCAGTTACTCTCACTTTATCGTTTCTGTTTGGCTGCTTTAATCCGCGACCTTCAGTACCAATTATAATCAATGCATATTGTATTTAATTTAACTTTTTGTTGGACTGGACATCATTTCTCTAACAATTTTCATTCAACTTTTGTCTTTTAATTCTTTTCTTTTTTAGAAAAAATGGATAAGAAGGTCTGATGCGTTTGAGCCTGTGCGTAACCATTAAGGTCAAGTATGCATTGTGCAGGCAGCTGGATTTGCAGTACCTGCTGAAAGCTGCTTTATATATGAAGACAGGTTTAGCCTCACCTGCTCAAAAATGAATTTGCGCTTTCCCAGTGCACATGCAATATAACTTTAGCCACAATATTAGACTAAAATAATACAAGTATGTAAGTCTTTAAGTGGTTTTGTATTTCTTTTTTTTTCTTTTTTTTTTTTTTTTTTGGGGGGGGGGGGGTTACTTGTGCAACTTTAATAACCGCGACTCAGTGTGTGACGTAAACAATAACGGTGAACAAGTAAGGGAGCCATACTGGAAGCATTAAAAGCGCAGATCTTCTATTTACATCATGAACCATCAGTATCCAGCAAGGCCACCGAGGACCAAAATAATGTATTTGACACTGATACGAAAAGAATCGGCCAGACCGGAGTTCGTCTCGGCTTAAAAACGTTTTGTTTTACGTCTCAGTTTGTCACATGGTTATGCCATTTTTACTTGCAATAAGCCAATTTAGACATTGGGGTTTAATATTCAAAATTAATTAAGTGAAATTAAATCGGTAACAGCGAAATGTAAAACAAAGTATAGAGACTTTTGACTGCTCAATACCAGACTTTTGTTTTAAAAAGCAAGAATGTAAGCTGATCGTTTAAAATAAAATAAAATAAATCTAAAGGTGTGCACATTTTTCCAGTTTCCAAAATTTGCATATACTAAGATGTATATTTAGATGTGTAGTCCTTTTCTATATGCAAGTCAAATGTTCCAGCCATTTTTAAAAACTATTCAAAATACAAAGAGCATCAGCTGTGCAGTAAAGGGTTGTACAACTTACAATTCAGGGCATGTTTGAAAATGTATTTTGAGAATTTATCAGCAAATGACAGGCATTGGCCAAGAAAGTTAATCAGTTCAAAACAACTCTCTGTTATGATTTTCTAAAAGTGTTCTACCATTTAAAGTTTGATATAGCAAAATATTTCACAAAAGCTGATTATTTTCTCACTCATCTAAAAGCTGGTCAAAAATAAATAGATACACATCTGTTCTGATTTATTTTCTTCTTGGAAAGTTTTCGGGCTTTTTTAAAGGACGTCTAAATAAAAAACAGAACTGGTTAACTGGGACTTCCTGCGCGGGGTGATGTGAAAACATTCTTATAAAATAATTTAACACATTGTTTTGAAAGCTTTATGTCCGTGTCGTTGAATGTGAAATATACTCTGGAGATCGCTTTAAATGGAACAGCAATACGTGCCGATGTATTGTTTGCAACTGCTGCCACAACATGTGATATGCTGTAGAGTGATGCCTTCACTTTCACTTGTTATAATAAATTGAAATAAAATAAAAAGAGGTCTCTAGTGTTGCTTGAAACTATTTGCAGCACTTGTAACCGAATTTAACTGTCCGACTAACATCCAATTAAACCTATCTGGGCCATGAGGGGATGGTAATATGATTACACAAGGCTTCCCACATTTAGCCATGACTTCAGTGTACAGTGAGACAGCGTCTTGGTGAACCTTGCTCATTGTGAGTGCGTTGGTATGAATGTGTGAGAGTTGTGATTATTTGTTTAAGGATTTATAACGAAAAAGCCCAAAATATTGTACTATTTCGAAGCGTCATTTTTTTCTTGTTCTGGGTGAAACCTAGGTTAACCATTTTAATGATGGAACATGGTAGCGATACATAATTTAAATTCATCAGACGCAGTCGTTAAAGTTACTAGGCTACTTTAAGTGTGATATTTAAGACTAGAACGCACGGCAAAAAGCCGTAAACAAATTATCCTGACAGTTTCTTGAACGATACTCTCATAATATTGTTAATCATGGAGTCGCTTCTTTGCCATATTGAAGCACAAGATGCGGATGAAGTCAGCTGAGGAGAACTTTGCCTGCAAACCTTCTGCCACATCCCTTGCTCATATTTGGTGCAGCATATTCAAACATTCCCGGGTCCTACTGCGCGATGAGTTTGTCCCCCAGAGAAATCCAAACATTGTGAAGCTTTATTCTTTGACTGATGGACTGAGTGAGCCCAGGCGAGAAAAGTCGGTGTTTTTAAACCTTCGGAAATTTGATATTCCAAAGTGATGGTCATATTCTACCACGTTATGACATACACCCACTTTAAAACAAGAAGAGTGATTGTATTCCAGATATTTAAAAACTTCAACCCCTATTTAACAAGCAGAATACAATTGCTTCCTCGTTCCTTCTCTTTTCTTGATTAGAGTCTCTAACTTTTGAATCTTATTATTGCATTGCTTATTCCTACTCCGACATTACTTATTTACACTGCATTATTACGCACCGGAAAGACTTTGATGTTGAAATGAATTGACAAAGTTGCTTTTGCTGTCTCAGTGCTTATATATATATATATATATATATATATTATATATATATATATATATATATATAAATATATATATATTATATATATAATATATATATATATATTATATTATATATTAATATATATATATATATTAATATATATATTATTTAGACGTCCTTTTGCTATATATATATATATATATATATATATATATATATATATATATATATATAAGCAATTCAGTGTTGTGAAAATACAGCAGAGATTGATGCATTAGCATTTGTGTTTGTTTGAGAAACATCGAAGGCAGTACGTTTACACACATGTTTCCGTAGCTACGCTTGATGATTTTGACGCTTGATAATTTGGACCCATGAAAAAGTGAATCAGCTGCAGTGCATTCAGATGCGCAGAAAACTTGCAATATTACTTGTTAGATGTTTTGGTAGCTCGTATTATTTTCATTAAAGGTTTAGCGTGTTTCACACACCCACAACTGGAATTTCATACTTTTATTCATTTTATTCTGGAAGTCTACATTTGTTAATTTGAAAAGAGAAAACCAAATCGTAAAACATTTTTAAAACGAGTGACTGCTCTTTGTTTTGTTTTGTTATATGTAGAATATCCTAGCTTGCTGAGATGTAAATTCCTCTCATTCTCCACGTTAATGATTTTCTACGAAACAAAAGGGGATTTAGCGTTACTGCAGCCATTCGGAGTTTTATGGTTGGACGTAGAGTGGATTTTAGTGGTCAAATTCAAGTGCTGTGTCTGGACAGCTGTCTGCTTTCTTTGTACTTGGATGCAGGATGCATCATGTGAGACTACCTTTTGTTTGCTGGGGGTAGTAAACAAGTTAATGCCATTGCCACGTTTTAACAGACACGACTGAAAGTAGTCAAGCTCCAATGTTGTTGTTGTTTTATTTTATTAATATTAGTATTATTATTTGCTCTTCCTTTTTTGCCGGGGATCAAAATAATAATAACAAAACAAACTTCCTGTTTCAGCTTTTTTTTCAGCAACACGTGTGTAAAGCGAGTTTAATAAACCGGCTGTTTTACTGGGTTAGAATTTAAGAGTCTGTTTAGGAAGTTCCCTGTGATCAGAAACAATGGGGCGTCGTATTAATTTCGCCTTGTAACAGTATCAGTCTATAAAGACTCAAAAATGGGGCTCAGCAGTACAATTAAAAGTCTGAAATCACACGCAGCTGCCCTTTTTCCCTCCAAACCATTCATTTTATGGGAGTTTTTTAAAAGTGTGTCCGTCTGTCAACCACTGATAAATGTCAACATATTTGTGAGAAATGAAGGAAGACATCAATTCGTTCTTATTCTATTCTATTCTATTCTATTCGTTCTTTTTATATGTGCTGGCTAGAAATCTCTATCAAAAATCAAAGTCATGATCGGATCTTTTTAAAATAAATGCACTCAGAACAAAATATTATTTGGTCAAATAAAGTGCTTTAGTAACTCGTTCTATAAAATCATCTTTCGAGCATGGTGTTTAGCCTTCTTAAATGAAGTTTACACTGAATCCAGCAGTGTCAGTTTTGTTGTTTCTTTGAGTTTCCCTTAACATTTAAAGTTTTTGTTTGTACAATAAGAGTACTTTAGCTATCAGGAGGTGAGAAAGGCACAACCCATGCTCTCGCGGGTTCCACTGGGAGCTTTTTTTCTTTGCAGGAGTTCCAGGGACGTGGCGTGACCGTTGGTTTGCACAGTTGGCATCAGTGAACTCTGTTAAGACCCAAATTCAAAAGGAATAAGAAAAGCAGTTCGATTGCCTTATGTTGGGCACTCAGCGCATTACTCAACCGCAAGCTTAATTTCGCATTATATAATTATCGTCAACAAGAACCAACACCAAGTACCTCTGCGCTCAGGAACAAATGTACCTTCAAAAGAATAAATACAATTGTTGGTGAGTTTTTATGTTGGATTATTTAATATAGATGTCTTGCGATTCTTTCATAAGTGTGCAGCAGACACCTGTAACGACTGTTAGAACTAGCAAATACTATAACTTGTTTTAAAAGATATTCAACATATTAACAAAACAGCGTAAAGAAAGTCAAACATATGTACTTTATTGAGGAGCCAAGATTTTGTTTATTTATTACTTTTAAAACAGTGAGACAGTGAAGGAGCGTATACAGTTTGTGCTTGAAGGATGCAGTCTCAATAATTTTATCTATCTATCCAAATAGAAGTCTGGTCCAATAATAATAGCACTACTATCACTAACACTAATACTAATACTGCTACTATTACTACTAGTACTACAATAATAATAATAATAATAATAATAATAATAATAATAATAATAATAATAATAATAATAATCTTACATTTTAAATCCCCTCAAAAACTATTAAATGCTTGCCCCTGATTGCACTATAAAAATTGTGCTTTGCCTTTTTAAGAAGCCCTGGCTATTTAGCTGGCCTACTAGCCTGTAAGCATAAACACACACACACACACACACACACACACACATACACGCACACACAGACACACACTGCACATATCTTACTAATTGTCATAAGCCAGCAAACACGAATCTGTAACTGGTTTGCTCTGTGCGCCTGTGGCGTTTGGAAATTATTCGTTTGAACCTCCTCGATCTACCTAAAGCCAACCACTCCTACACATCTAACTCTTCCAAATTGATATATGACAATATCTACTTTCGATCACGTGTCTGCGGGGCGACTTAGACGGATTGCGCGTCATCTCGCCTTCCCAAATTTTTCCCCTTCTGCTGCAGCTCGAATCCAAAACATCTATCTATAGTGGCTGAGTTGTGTGTGAGAGAAAGATGTTTAACTCGGTGAATCTGGGCAACTTCTGCTCCCAGACACGCAAGGACCGGACATCCGAGTTTGGAGACAGGACTGGCTGCGCGTCCAACATCTACCTCCCCAGCTGCACTTACTACGTCCCCGAGTTTTCGGCAGTCTCCTCGTTTCTTCCGCAGGCCCCTTCCCGGCAAATCAGTTACCCTTACTCCACGAATTTGTCTCAAGTGCAGCCGGTCCGGGAAGTTTCGTACGGCTTGGATCCCGCCAGCAAATGGCACCACAGAAGCAACTATGCGTCGTGCTACACGGGGGAAGATCTGGTGCATAGAGATTGTCTTCCACCATCCACCATGACAGAAATGTTCATGAAGAACGATAGCGTGTACAGCCACCACCATCACCACCATGGCCACCCGGGCTCCAATCACCCTTCCACGGGCTTTTACTCCAGTGTGGGGAAAAATAACGTCCTCCCACAAGGCTTCGATCGCTTTTTTGAGACCGCATACTGCAGCAGCACGGACAATCAGTCAGACAATTGTTTACAAAAGGGCGAGGGAGGGAAGCTGGAAAGCGACTCCCAACAGCAGCAGCAACAGCAGCAACAGCAAGCCACAGCCACAGGGTCCGGAGTCCCGGAGCCAAGGAAAGACCCGGACGATGAGGAGGAACACACGAATTCAGGCTCCTGCACTTCTTCCTCCGCCACAGCCAAGGACGGCAACGCCAGCAAGAGTAGCCACTCGAGTAGGTACAACCGAAGCTGTAAAACGGGGGGAAGGTTAAGGGGACTAGACCGGTGTTTTGTCGGTCAGATTTTATGTGGAGTTTTATAAGCATTCAAAGGATTTTATTATAACCCTACAAAGCTCTTTCTTGCAACGGGAAGAATTTTTACGATGGGAAAAGCGCTTTGAAAAAAAGAAAAAGTGGGTGAAGCTTTACACAGACGCCTCTATGGTTAGTCTGTGAAATCTTTTAAAGAGAGAGCTATTGTGACAAATGTTAACTTTGATCGTGAACTTGCGTTGGTAATTTTTAAGGGATTTTCTTGTTGGGGCTGTCGTGTATAAAAACATATTGGGCAGAACATTGCTTTTGGCGTCCTGTGAATTATCTTTTGCACAGGTTTTGCGCTCAAAAACATGCAGCAAATGGTATTAACACAAATCTATCTATCTATATCTATCTATCTATCTATCTATCTATCTATCTATCTATCTATCTATCTATCTATCTATCTATCTATCTATCTATCTATCTATCTATCTATCTATCTATCTATCTAAAGTTTAATTTGAAGTCTTACTTTATTATGATTGTGTCACTACACAAATTGTTAAGATATTAATGGCATCATCAGAAAATTATAATAATAGTAGATATTGACAAAAATTAATGCTGGATATAATTTGCTAGTTTGACTATAGTTTATCGGGTGTAGATGCAACCTGAGTGTATGTCCACTATCCACGCTACACACACTCCGACACTGACCCTGCAAAGTAAACTACATATTTTTCCCTGGTCACCTGTTTGATAAGGAGTGATATGGCCACTAAGGTCTGCACAGGGGTAGTTGGAGACAAGAAGCAACGCATCCACTGCCAGAGGATTGTGTTTAATTGTTTTGTTTAGCTCCAGAGGAATGTGGCGCACATAATGCGGGGCGAAAATACCTTTTTGTTGATGTGTATTTGTAATAGATAAACACGTACTTAGTGAGACTGTAATTTGATATTATTTCATCCAAACTATTTTGGATATTTAGCACTCTTTATGGCTGGTTTATCTGATAGCCTCAGCTACTTCGCTTCATAAATGTGGGTCGGGATGTTATCATTGCTAATGCCACTGACACAGGATTTTCAGCACCTGGCGAGCCATTTGGCACCTCAGCACTCCACTCTATCTATTATTTAAATATATAATTACATGATTCTCCGCTAAATCTTCTTACATATAAATTTCAATAATTGTATTTTTTTTCATCCAGGCATCCCTCGAACAAGAAAGAAACGGTGCCCATATTCCAAGTTTCAGATTCGAGAGCTGGAGCGGGAATTCTTTTTCAACGTTTACATCAACAAGGAGAAGAGGCTCCAGCTTTCCCGAATGTTGAACCTCACCGACCGCCAGGTTAAAATCTGGTTCCAGAACAGAAGAATGAAAGAGAAGAAACTGAGCAGAGATCGCCTGCAGTACTTCTCTGGAAACCCCCTTTTGTGAGCAGAAAGACTGTCACAGGACAGTGGCAAAGAGGCCTCATTTTCCTCCTCCTGATCTTGTTGAATGAATGGTAATTGTGGGTATAGCCGTTTTTCCTCAAATGGAGCCCATATTGCCAACAGTGCAATGTGAAAAATGTGGACAGTGGAAGAAAATAGGTATAGCCTACAATAAGGGTGGAGGGAGATGTCGCCATTTTCTTATTAGACTGCAGGGCGGCGATTAATTTCTTGTTGATTTTACCCCCCTCCCCTGCAAAAAGGCTTATGTTAGAATAATCATTTATATTCTGGTCTTGAAAATTCCCTATTTATCACGACTCTCCGTTTGTCTTCAATCTACTGTTCGTATACACATATTTCTAAAAATATCAACAGACAACTATTAGCTTATTCCAGCTTCTGGTCAGTGTACATATATAGCATATCAGTATCTAAAATATTTCATCGACCAGAGCATGGGCAAACATTTTTTTCAGGCTTTTTTTTTTCTCCGTGAGAGATGTGATGTCCAATCTGTGAAAGTATTAACCCCTCAACCCCCCTTCCGCCAATTACATTTATAAAGATTTGCCTATGCAATGTACATTCATGACTGTAAATAGGCCTATCCCCCCACATACCGGCTGCTATTTTTTTCAGCACACTTGCCAGTATCACACGAATAGCTTTAATGGCGAGTTTTGTTAAATTATTTGCTTCAGAAATTTTGGTGCTTTGGATCGCAGAGAGGATGAGCAATTCGTCGGCCTGTGTATCGTAATAATAACTAAATAAACAAAACCTATTGGATAAAACTAAACTACATTGTGCTGTTTTTGCTGTTGCTGTGTTGGCTATTCTTTCTTCATTTGCCACAAAGCTGCTTCTTCGTGCGTGATTTGCATGCTTTTGGACATAGCAGCTCGTCTTAAATTAAAGTATTTAGGCATTCTACAATTTACTCGTTTGAATGACCTGTGTATTTGAATATAAGCATCAGAAGCGATATGATTGCAAACTCAAGTATCAGCAGTTTTTTACAGCGTAATTTGTATATGTTCTGGTGTTTGCACGCTAAATCCCACGTTTGACGTTTGGAGCAATGGTAAACGAACTACAGCTCAAATCTTACATAGTGAGAGAGACGGCACGCAGGGAATGATAACCTCTTTTAGTGGACACTAAATGGAATCGCCACTCTTGTAGTCTAGACGCCGCCATAAAAACAGAGGCACTAAATGGGTATTTTTTTCCTCTTAATTGCACCGTCTGTTCGGGGGAAATGGTGTTCACTTCCGCACTAAATAGTGAACAGGCAAAACTATACGTCCGAAGGAAGACACGTAAGTAAAATAAACGTTCGAACTCGGTCCTTGGCTTGTGCAAAAAAATATAAAAGTGGGCTGCAGAGAACAATAGAGTAAGAACAATGTGTGTGAGAGTGTCTTATGTTGTCGGAATTAACTCGTGTCTTGCGATTGGGACGCTGCGCACACCATATGAGCACAGGATGATTACATATGTGCATTAAACACAGTGTATAATTAAATGTAGTCTTTGAACTTCAATGATGTCAAGGTCTTTGCCTTTAACCTGTCGCAATAAAGTGGAATCAAGCAGCCAGGAAATGGTCGCAGCGGCGAAACGGGCCAATGAGAGTGAGTGGGAACAGAAAATGGAATGTGTACACAGGACAAACTTTGACCTCTCACATTAGCTACAACAGGTAACTGTGCCAGTTTTAATGCGTCCAGCAAATACGCGTTATCATACCTGTAAAAACCCTTAAGTTTTCACACATGACAAGTTTTTAAATGCACAGATTTGTATTCAGCTCGCAAACAAATTGGGGGTTTGTGTGTGTTATGCTGCGACTGGTAACAAGCTCCCATATTATGATTTATATTTATCACAATATTTTTGTGCAGAATCACAATTTCAAAGATATTCATTTTAAATGCAGTTTAGTTGTCTTGTTTTTGTCTAATGCTTTAATTTTGGAAAACATACGATGCAAAAAGACTTATTGTATTCACGTGACGTTCCTATTTCCGGAATCCCTGTAACTCTGAATGTAAACCCTGGTACTCCGAATTAATCAAAATCAAAGTAAAATGCATATTCTGAGGCATAATCAGCCAAGAGAGGGGGTGGGTGACATTCAGACTAAAGAGATGCACACAGGCGGAGATCAAGGCTACGGGCGCCTTACGCCACACCTACCAACCTTGGCCCTTGGACGGTGACGTGAGTAATTTGTAAGTTTCTCCAACACCCAACGTCACTAACAGAGCTCTGGGGGGCTTCTGCAAATGTTATCAATTAACCACACGGGTGCCAGGATTCGCTTCTCCCAGTCCTCTGCGCTGGACCGTTTTCTTCAAGGGGAGCCCAGAAAAGCCTCATCGGCACAATAGTTCCCTACTGTTATCTACATCAACGTCCTCTCAGATTATGTGCTGTAACAGAAGCACAGTCCCATCCTTTTGTGTCCTAGTCTGGTTTCTGAAGTTGGGACTTGCTGGAAAGGAAAATGGTGACTTACGTTTTGTGAACAGTCTTGATTTTGAAAGGAAAGGAAATACAATTGTGTAGCCGCATAACACTCGTTTCTGGAATGAATATATAACTGCTTTCAAGAGTAGGAACAAGTGGGCCCTTTTTGTTGTAAACCAGAGTAGTTAGATATTTCGAAAATATTTTCAGTGGCATTTAAAAAATACAATAGTTTGGAAGAAAACTAACGGAAAATGAGCAGTAATTGACGAAATATTGGTTATTTGTTATTTTATGTCTATCAGGTATGTTGTCATTGATGAATGAAGTACTTAAAATATAAGAATTATTTAGATTTCAAAATAATTCAGGACTATTAAAGTAAATATATATATACATATATATATATATATATATATATATATATACACATATAAGTGTGTGTGTGTTTGTGTGTGTGTGTGTGTGTGTGTGTGTGTGTAACAGTTTCCCCATCAAATGTATAAGCTGTGACTTATGCTTCTTTTCCAAATTTTACAAGTTGATTGATTATTTTGTCTTGCTGAAGAATGTAATGATTTTCTAATCATTTTGCTGTCTCAACAAAAAAGTAACTTATGGTAGAAACAGCAATCATTAAATTAGCTTAAACTTTTGAAATAATGCTATAGCTTCCTTTAAGAGAATTAAGCTTTTCTATTTCAGGTGTGTTCCGGGTAAGCTGTGATGGGTTTACAATAGAACATGTGAAAAACTTGAATCTTACATTACGTTATTATTATTTTTTTTGCAAAAGTGCTGTTTTTTTGTTTGTTTCAGGGGTCAATAAATAAGAAAAGATTTTCAATAAATGAGATTAAATTATGGGATAAAAATCCCTTAAATTAAACACACTTTTATGTGTAGTATATTTAATAAAATAAAATATATTCTTCACATTTCTGTCAAAATGTCAGTGTATTACTATATATGTATATCTGCTAAAATGTTTGATTTAATAAAAAAATCAGTACAATTTTTACCTTGCATTGCAAACAGTTAAAATATATTTCCATAATAATAATTTATAATAAATCGTTTCAAGCTTATCTTCTGTTCTGAAGTAAATATAGGAGTATCCCAGTTCCTTATTTCTCTGCAGATACTAATCAAAGGCTTACAGGCTATTCAATGGTTTTACGCTACAGTGTCTCAGCACCTAACCTGTTCTATAGGGCTATAAAACAGCTCTTCGCTGTAAAACGAGCTCCTGTTCTTTCAACAGCAGTCCCCTTTCTCAAATGCAATCGCGGGATGCCGTTTATTGTTGGCACCGAAATAACACTTATTAAAATAAATACAATATTTTTACATCTGAAATAGCTGCATGTGTATACATGTGTGTGTTTCTTGTTCTAGTGTGCTGTTAAATCTGCAACATTGCTCTAATTTTGTTTTTGGTGTTTAATTAGGCTCTTACAAGATTGTGAAACCATAAATTTGCAGTTTTGCATGGGTTGGACACCAGCATGAAAGGAAAAGGAAAGTGCAGTCTCCCAAACATCCAACTGGAAAGATATTTCAAAGTGGCTGCCAGGAAGTAAATTGATTGTCGCCTCGTTACAGCTCCTCGTTGGTGGGTCTGTAGAAAGGAAAACTCACACAGCATTCAACACTCTTACCTGCTCGGCTTATGATAACAATGTCCAGGTTTGGAATCAAACGGATGATAATATGGTTGAGACAAGTGTAAAGACCAAGATAAAATACATGCATAGTCATCTCACTTTCTCTCGGTTAGTGTGTAAGCGTATGAGGTTTTTTTGCGTTTGTGTGTGGCAGTTCAAGGGATCTCTTGGAGGCTTAATTGCGCATGTGCATATCTGCACACGCGGAATTTAGACACCACTGTTTTCTTCGAGATTGGTTCGACCTTCTCCTTCGTCAAAAAAGAAAGTTGACTGAAACAATATGTGTTTTGGTGAAACATCAGCGAATAATTTCCATATAAGGACTTGGCCATGATAAACAATCAGCATGTTGTGGGAGGAAATTTAGACATGGCCAATGACACCATCTTGCTTTCCTGAATAAGCTTGTATTGTTCATATAAACTTGAATAGTCTTCGTATCTTCAGTGCATGAAGTAACACGGTGTTTCTTATTCACGGTGACTCTGTGAGACAAAACTCTGTGTTGTGTGGATACCTGTGTGTGTTGCAGTCTTATTATTATTTTTTGTGGGACGATAACGTTTTCCTATATTTATTTCAAATTATGAAATGTTCACATATTTTTTAGTTCTAACCAATACTGAAATCAGTTTCCATGAAGCTCTATGCCTATTCTGTCCTCTGCTAATTTATTTATTGCAGGGTGTGTGAAATTCCATCACGGAATCTTTACCCTTATCACTTACATGTCTTAAAAGATCTTAACTTTTAAGGAGGCCTGTGATTTTTCTATAGGTGTATAAGATGTAATGCTCATTTTTTGCTAAGCAGGTGGTGGTCTTTAGACTAATGTGTCATGCCATAAGATAGCCACCATGTTTGATTATTAATCTGTTTCTATATAAGGCAGATATGTGAGTGTATTAAACAGTGAAGACATCCTCAATGCATTTGTTCATTCTTTCAAGCTTTCGTTTCTGAACTGTTTTTTTTTCTTCTCTGAACTGTTTCTCCAGAAACGTTTTACCTAATAGGAATCCAGCATGGGGACAACTCTTAAGTCATTATTTTGTATTTTTTATCCTGCGAGGCCAATGCTTCACATTTCGTTCATGATAGTGGAGGAATGCGGACCACAAAGACACAATTAACTTGGACTAAGATTTTCTGTCAAAAAATATTCTGTGCACATATCATGTTCGGATTAAGCTGTCGACGCGTTTCAGAGGAGCAAAATATGCTGGTCTTCTCTTTGAAGGTGATTTGAAACTGCTCAAGTACGCTAACGCATGTAAACACTCAAACAAAACAACACAATACGAGTAAAGTTACCAAAACACCATTGCATGATTTTAGGCAAGATTAAGGCAAATTAGGGCAAGTAGGCATTTTACTTTAAATTCACATCTATTACCCGTCTAACACAATGTTTTTATCCATGTCTGTATCTACGTAGACACAGCCCAAAATAGCCAGTTTTCTAGACCCCGTTAATGCCAAAACGAATCCAGCACGTGTCCGTGGCTGTACTCTTAAAACAGAAAAAATTAATTTGAACAGTTTAGACCCAAACTGTTGCCTTAAATAAAAGAGCAAATTAGTAGTATTTCTTGCATTTGTTGTATACCGAAAATAAACTCTGGATCTCTCTTTACAGTTAAAGTGATTGCATTATCTCTATTGACCTATGTCTAGGGGCTCACTAATCGCAACAGCAAAAACAAATAAATAAAGAAATAAATACCCCTGTTACTCTAAACCGGGTGATATGCTCCTTTTAATCACACGCTTGTGGGGAGAGATGCATATCCCTTTCTATCGCATATTTATACATAATAAACAAAGCCTAGCTTGCCTTATTAACTTACAAATATCACAATGGCAACTATATTGCGTAAAAAATAAAAAAAAAATAAAAAAAATCAGCCAGCAGTCAAACATAAAGCTGGTGGAGTTATGCGTTGTTTTTGTACTTATCATATCACAATATGCATTTAAACAAGTTTTAAAGTTAACTGAATCATTGTATATGCAGAATAAATTATGAAAAATGTTACTTTACGCACATGCTCTCCTGAAAAACAAAGAGTCAAACATTTGATATCAAATCGACCACACTGAAATCATAATCAACACATTATGTAGTTCAATACAGGCTGATAAAATATTTTCTTATTTAGTACGGCGCGTGATTCTTCACCGAGATACAAATATGAGAAAAAATAATTAATGTCTACAAAGTATTTTTATATTTCACCTTCTTTTACACCAAACACATACAGGCCGTTGTTTATTACAAACTTCACGTTGATCTAGAAAAAAAAATCACAATGAGGTTAATATAAATTTTCGGATGTATGGCTGTTTCAGGCAGAAATTTGGCGTATGACTAAACCACTAATATGCTAAACATTTTTGACGAATTCTGATCCACATCTGGCAAAACGATAATTCACATCATAGCTTGCAGATTATTTTATTGCAACAATATATTTCATCAGAAGTTAAACACTAATCTGCGGCTTGTTAAATATTTAGAAATAATAAAAAATATAATTAAAAGGAAGAAAAATAATTGAACAAAAATACATAAAATCTATCTCACCTCACCTGAGTTTTACTAAATCGAACGACGAAATAAATAAAGGTTCCTCTGACCATCTTAAGCTCTGCAGACTTAAGTGTTTACAAACCAAACAGTGAGGGTCTTAAAGAAATCTTTACCGCAGCAGCAGTCTTTCTTTTGTTCTTCCCTTTGAGGGCCGCTTTGTCTATATATCAAAGCTGTCACTAGGTGGCGCTCACGCTCCACCGTAAGCCTCCAGCTTTCCCAACTTGACCGCGCTGACGTCACTCTAGTCTGGAGCATCAAGGCCACTTCCACGTCGCTATTGGTCTGAAGCTCACATGACATGTCTCTGAGCATCCATAATTGTGTTACAGATATTTTTTGCACCCCTCTCCAAAAGATGTCAGCATCCTACTGTCCTTGTACTGGAACCCCGCAGCTCAGAGCAGCGGGAAACACCAAGTGATCACCCCTCAAGAGTTGTTACATGCAAATATGACATGTCCGAATAATATATCGCCCGGTAACTTCTTGATGGATTCCTTAATGGGAGGCTCATCTTCCTACAGATCTGAGGGCTATTCCAGCAACCCGGGAATGTACATACATGCAGCAGCAGAGTACGGATACTCCGTGATGAGGAACATTGGGAAGACTGGATCATCTCCACTCTCCAAAAGAGAGGAGGTTCCTCCAGGCAGCGTCTCCCTCGGTGGCTTCCAGGATGCGACCTACTTGTCAGCGCAGCTGGCCACATGGACCACAGACTCCAAAAGCAGCAGGGACCAACAACCTGTTGCCCACCAGTGTTTACAGCCCTGCTCGTTTCCAGCGGGCGGCGTCAAAGAAGAGGCGTTTTGTTGCCTCTATCAAGATGACAGCAATAAGGGGAAACAGACAACAGAGTCGGCCACTTACATCCGGCTTGGAGACAATAGCTGCCAGCGGGCTGAGCACACTGCAGCCTCGTCGAGCGACGACTATTTCCAGGTTTACGGTGGGGAGAAGCCACAGCAGCAGCAGCTGCCCCCCGGCTTTACTCTGACCCACTTGGCGTCATCTGTTGAAATAACAGCAGAACCTACAGCGAGTTGTCGCAAATCCGCGCAGGAGGTAGCCAGAGAGGCGCAAAGAGAAGAGAGAGAGGCTAAAACAGATGGGAGTGAGAGCAGGAAGGAAGACAAGGCCAAGAGTGACAGCTGCTCAGATAACTCGGACGGGGAAATTAAAGGTAGACTCCCCCTCTCTGACACACGTGCATAACTATATACACACATAACCTAACGGATGTGTGAAAATAAATAAAATGTACATACATGTTTGAAAAATATTACTAAAACGTTTTTAAACGTACATGAATAGTTTTTGTGGATGTGCATGTTGTGTTTGTGTATGCACGCTGCAACCCGGTCTTGCAAGAGTTATGGTGCCACCAGTATTTAACACTTTTCTATTGATGGGATTCTATTGATGATTGAGATGGGCAGCTATTATCGAAATAAACACACTCCCACTCTCACATGCATCCGTACACACAAGCACTAACGTAAAAACACGGACGCAGCCGTACAAAACAGAAAGCTAGATTTCCCTGCTGTCTTTCCTTGTCTAGCATAGTTAGAATCAATCTTTTAGAACAGCAAAATCTTCTTTATATTTGTAATATTTTTTTGCAATATAATGTAATGTAATAATTTAAGAATTATGTTTGACTTATGCACAAGCGATTAAGTTGTCCTGCATGAGAGTTGCGGCTTTTCATTAAGACATGTCTTACTTTTTAAAACTGAATTGTTAAAACTAATTATTTAGAATAATGTAATATGCTCAGATTTTTCGTTTTGACTAATGTTTAAAGCTCGGGCAGTCGAAAAAGTGCGCCATACTTTTATGCTATGTTTATTTCACGATTTGAGTCATACACGCCTAGGTTCCTTACGACAACAGCGAACTATTTAAAGGGCCCTGATCGTAGCTTCAAGTACTGCTATTTTATATTATTTAATGAAATTTTAGGGTGGAACAGATTATGATTGTTTTAAAATCAAGTGGTAGTAATTGGTAGTTTGTGACTTTGTGTGTGTGTATGTCTGTGTGTGAGAGAGAGAGAGAGAGAGAGAGAGAGAGAGAGAGAGAGAGAGAGAGAGAATTTGTTTTATGCTAGCATTCTAAATTAAATTATTAAATATGGAACACACGCTGAGAATTCACATTAGATTAATCATTGCTACCACTCGCCTGGGTGCGTTTGTGTATAGCGGGGACATTGCTCCCATGACTGTGACGTTAATCAAGAAAGTAACCTAATTAATTTATTTGATTGGTTGTTTCTGTTTTTGTGTTTCTTTGCATATGTTATATGTATTTCCTTTCATTTATGTGTCTTTCTCCCAAAAAACATCGGCTTCTACAACAGAAAACTTTTGTTGTTTTGAGTTTAACCTCTTAAAAATTCGGCTATTAACTGCAAAGGGTAATAACATTTTATGGGAGTCAGAGGTGCAACAAAGACAATAGTAGCTACTTCTTTGGTTGGTTTGATTTGATCTAATTACAGTTGTACATCAGGAAAAAAGCAATGTTTAGCCAGGAGTCCAGTGGGCCGGCACTGTTTCTCATTTGTTAAAGTGGGAAGGGACCCCTCTATATTCAGGTAAAGCTAATTTGCTGCTCAGTTTAATGCAATCTGGAGTACTGGATGCGATACAGGATAAGGGTGCGTACTGCTTGCAAAGGATGTCTGCCCAGTTAGCTTCTGTTTTTATTTATTCTTTATTACTGCTTTCCTTATTTCAGTTTTGTGTTTTTTCCCATTCCAATAGATGGTTTATCTGCTGAAAAGACAACCGGAAGCTGGTTAAAAGCCAAAAGTGGAAGGAAGAAGCGGTGTCCCTACACAAAGCACCAGACGCTGGAGCTGGAGAAGGAGTTCTTGTTCAACATGTATCTGTCTCGGGAGCGCCGCCTGGAGATCAGCCGCAGCATCAACCTGACCGACAGACAGGTCAAGATCTGGTTCCAAAACAGACGCATGAAGCTCAAGAAGCTCAACAGGGAGAGCCGAGAAAGGGAGCAGAGTGCAGTTTACAACTATTCCTGAAGACACCTTTAGCTTCACGCACACACACGTACACACACACACAACAAATGGGACAGTTATAAATAGACATGCATGCGTCATTTTGTAATGCTTTACTAGTGTTCTGTTTTATGTGTACATACATATAGGGTGCCTTCTATATGTGAATAGAAAATCTGCAAATTGCAGTGAAATTTGGAGGTTAAGGCGCACATGGTTTTTGAAGCTGAATATTGATGCAACCTAAGTCAGATTATATATATTTACAGTTACAACTCAACACTGCTGAGCTGTTCTTAATGTTTTTTCCCTTGTGTGCTGCTTCTTCGTTTTGGTGTCTGTGGCATTTTCGTGCTGTCTGCATGCACAAGGTGACATTAAGCTCTGTAATGCTAAACGACTCCAAAATAATAAAAAATAGGAGAAAATGGAGAAGCACCACCAACTTTGTCCTTCCCTTGGAACACTGGGTTTGAAAATGTGAGAGAGGGGAAGACGCTGCAGATAGGAAGAGGGAGATCATGGTAGTTTTAATAGAACTGAGAGACCATAACGTTGATTTAAATATTATCCAGGTGACCACAGTAAGTCAAGGTCATAAAATTCTAATGTCAGGTTCGCCCTGGAAAGCGTTGGGGGTGGATTTTATGATCTGCAAATATAATGTGCCGCAGCAGTAAAAGATGCGTTTAAAGGTGTGTGTGTATGTGTGCGGAGGAAGACTAATCCACACGGCAGAGAGCCCCGTGCAAAGTGCAGCAAGCCAGCCGGGGTGCTGCATGGGCTACAGGGAGCAGCAGGAATCATCATTGGCGGGGAAGAGAAATAATATAGCTTCGTTGCAGCAGGAAGATGAGAAACATGGATGATAATGGGACAAGGAAAACGCTACGGCTGCAGGAGTAATAAGCAATGGGACAATAGGAGCACACCTGTGTGGATGCGAAGAGGCAAGGAAAGGTAGGATGGATTATTTTGTTTCCTGATTTGGAGGCAGAGCCACAGCTGTCAGTGGGGCTTGCCTGACAGCTTGTGTGGCATGCACTGTGCATGCCTGATCATGCCACTGTTGCTTATATTAAATTGTTTCATATAAATAATCCAATAAGCATGCTGTTGATTGATATTCTCACTTTCCTCTTTAAATCATAAAACTGGCTGATGGTTATTTTAGCATTATGAATACTGAAAGCTCAATGCAGCTGTTATTTTGGGCAAACATGCTCACCTGTGATCCTGTGGGGCTACTTTTTAATTTTTTAAAATAATCTATTCTCTGTTTATCTGCCTGCGAACAGGGCAACCTATTCAAGAGGCAAACAAGCATTGTATGCAATACCCTAATTGTTGATTTAATACATGCATTTTTCCTTCTTTGCACTGGTTATTGCTCATTCTCTTGCTGCCTTTTGCTCCGCTGTCTTCTTTCAAAGGATATTTATGCGAAGCTGAAGCGTGGTTTAGGTAGTTTCATGTTGTTGGGGTTGGCTTCCTGACTCGGCAACAAGAAACTGCCTTGATTACGTCAGTTCGTCTTCATCAAGGGCACAAATTCCACCGAATTGCCCCCCATAGGCATTCCCAGGTTCTCCCCCCGCAAATGGCATTGTAGATGAACTGAGGCAACTATACCTTAGAGAGAGAAGTTTTGTTTCTTTGCTGTTAGTTTGTGGTGGGGCTGTAAAAAGCTCCCGAGGCTATCGCGAGGAGAATAGGCTGTAAACAAGCAGGGGTAAACTTTTAGGTTGTGTTGCATCTGTCGGCGCTGGAGTTTGTGTGTGTGTCCTGTCGCTTCGTGATGAAAGAAAACATTATTGATATTAGACTAGGACATTTCACTTTTTAAAAATCAATTTACAGTTTTTTTTTTTAGGGTTTTTGATTAAAATAATTATAGTGCATAGTTGTTTCGGTTTTGTCTATGTAATTTTCGTTCAAGAGTTAAAATGAAAATAAAAAAGTTTCTGTCAATAAGATTATGCAGGAGACGAATAATAAAAAAAAAAAAAAAAACGGAAGACAAACAGGTGTTCAGTTTGAAGTAACATGTTGTTAGTTTAACTGACCGCTGTTTCTCTGTTTTGTAACTTTGTAACATGCTTGGTTTTTAAAAATATAATTATTATTTTTTTATTTAATTATTATAAATAGAACCAGCTCCACACTTATCTTTAGTTTATTCTATCAGGGAATGCTTTACAAAAAAGATCTTCCACGTTATGATTAAGTCCGCAATAATCGTTATTTTTCTGTGCATTATTATTATTATTATTATTATTATTATTATTATTATTATTATTATTATTATTATTATTATTATTATTATTATTATTATTATTATTATTATTATTAATAATAATAATAATAATAATGTTTTTATCTTTTGGCAAGTAAACAACCTAATCTTATGGGCACAGGGTTATTTAGACCAAAACGTTTTTTAACACGTTTTGTCCAAGACAGCTAACCATTTATTGATTAATAAAGTTTGTCACAATAAAATCAAGTAAAAGTAATAGTGAACAACAAATATAAAAAAATATATATATAGTATTTTGGACCAGTCAGTCTTTTCTGCGAACCAGTCTAGTCACCGTTTATTTCGTTTTTTTCACTTTCTAGCCCCCTCCTTTTTTGGCTCAAGCACCACTCGGAAGTCAGTCTGGAATCCAAAGTCATTTTAATTTAACTCTGTGAATGAGCGTCTCTCTTTGAATGCACAACTATGGAAATACTTTACATCAACATGGGAAAAACTCCAAACAGCTACACATATTCAGCATGAATTTATGCATGCAAAGAACAATTTATTCAAAGCTGCAATACTTTGCACAAATCCAAAGGGGAAGATAAGTCACTCTGATAGTAAATACTATCTATCTATCTATCTATCTATCTATCTATCTATCTATCTATCTATCTATCTATCTATCTATCTATCTATCTATCTATCTATCTATCTATCTATCTATCTATCTATCTATCTATCTATCTATCTATCTATCTATCTATCTATCTATCTATCTATCTATCCATCCATCCATCCATCCATCCATCCATCCATCCATCTATGTATCTATCTATCTATCTATCTATCTATCTATCTATCTATCTATCTATCTATCTATCTATCTATCTATCTATCTATCTATCTATCTATCTATCTAATCGTACATAGTTGCCTTGTGGAATTTTTACCGTGAATAAATTTTTTTTGTCATGTTTAATATCACATTTAGTGCCTGTAATTTCTAGCCGTAAATGAAACGCGAATGGCCTGAAACAATAACGGGATAGCGGAGTCTGTATATTACTTTCAGTCAGTGTTAAACTTTTCCTTTGTTTTGAATCCGAAACTAAGCTTGTAGTATTCTCTTATTCGGATTTACAACAATAAAAGCGATTGGGATCTAATTTGTTTTCCTGATAAAAGGATATGTTATATTGTCAAAGCAGTTATCAACAACGTCTGTTTTGACATTAAGGAGATCCTGATTGTTGTCAGCATTGGCACAATATTTTGAATATATAACAATAATCACAAAATACCGTAGCGGGACACTAGCGGGCCTAATCACCAGTAAATTTTATTAGAAAGATGCAGTAATTTCAGAGTAACATAAACCGTTTTAAAGTGGATTATCTGAAGTTATTTTTTTATATCGGATAGAGAACTTTAAATTCTAGTTAGTCCGGTAGTCCACAGGATCATAGGCTTTATCGAGTCATAACTCCGAGTTTCAGCTGCGCTATCTGCTCAACACATGGGACTTTTATAAAGAACTCGTGGTATTCCCTTTGAGTTGGCCCTAGTGCAGATTTTGCAGCACATGAAGTCTGGTCTAAATATGGCACTAAGTGAACTGTCCGTATGTCTTGTGCAAGATGGAGAAAGAGAAAGGGACAAACGTGTTTGATGTGAACCCTCTTTTGTAAATACACTGTTGATTTGGCTTTATTGTATTGAATCATAGACTAACGCTAAACTGTACAGTAATATTGAGTCAGACAGATTTTCGGGTATTATAATAACATATTTCTGATATGCTGCATGTTTTTTTTTATAAGCGAGCGCGCTTCTAACAAAATAAGATAATCTGTATAATTCCATATGATGATGCTCTTAGTAACAGCACAAACTGGCATAAAACAGTTCGGTGTTATTTAAATTACAATGTGATCTGCAGACTGTCTTTCTTTATATGCAATAAAATATGCATTTATATTTAACCAATATGTGGATGAGCAGTTTTAAGAAAAAAAATAAATAAAAAAACACTTCAAATCTTTACCTAAGCATTAGTTCTTACTGTATTTTAATGGTGGAGACGATCGTAGCTGCTATTAATTGAATCTTTGGACTCGATATAGTCTGTTGGGTGTTCTTAGATAAACGTTTAAACTGAATTGAATGTAGTTATGACATGTTGGGAATTGGTGTTGCATAAATAAACTAATTTGAATTTAAATGCATATTTAGTGGACTGCGGCAACACCTATACTTCTGTATTAATCCAGTAGACAGATGTTTGGTTTCAGCTCCCTGTTTGAATTTAGTTGTACATGACAGTGAGATAGACGTTTTTTCAACCAAACAAGCATTATCTGTAGGCCAGATATGATTCATATAGCCTTATTGCGATGCCGCTTTCTTATATCTGATGACGTAACGTGTAGCTCTAGTTTACATATGGCTCTATGGCAGACCTGAAATGTAGCACAATAAAAACAGAAAAGCGAGACCAAACCTAGATCAGAAATAAAACCACCTGAGAACAGCTAAAGCTGCGCAATTTATTAACTTATTAATTTCTTATATTTATTCTTCAATTAGGTTTATTGTGGAAATATATATCCAAAAACCTGGTTCTCCTGTGCGTACACTACATATTGTTTTCTATATTTGAACCAGACTTTAAAAATGTAAAAGCAAAGAATTATTACAAAGATTATTATTCGACATGCTCATGTTGCAGCGGACTACAAAATACAACAAAGAAACGACAAATGTATAGGACTTTTTATCATAATATATTTTTTATTACAGAATACAAATGTGAACAAATGAGTAAGATATATACTGTTAAAAATATTGTTTTCTTTTGTTAAAGGGTAAACACCCACAGACACACATACTAGCAAGTATTTTCTTACACACGTACACACAAACACAGTATTGAACGTAGACCCACTGGTGCACTTCCAAAACAATATCAGTGATCTCTTTAGAATACAATATACATGAATGCAGGATACGTAGTCTACTCATATGAGCCCATACGGCAGTAATGAATGAGCTGTGAGTGTGATTTATTTACGTATTTATATGAAAATAAAACAAACAAACAAATTACCATCTAGTGTGGAGAACAAGGCGGATTTATAAAATGGCATATCTGATTTATTTATTTTTGGAGATCTGTGGCAAAATGTTGAACCAGTCAGCCGTGTCCATCTGCAATCACACCATGACACCAGTTGGCGTTAACCGGGTTAAGGTCTGACGTCTGGGCTTTTAAATTTCATGGTTGAATCTGAACTCTGTAAGCATGAGAAACCGCATACCATTGCAATGTTTTGTTTAGAAAGATAAACAAAACACCAAACACCGACTCTCAATTTTAAATGGGTTGAGTGTTTTAAAAGTAGGACCATTAGGGAGGATCCAGCTGGACCTTGGATGGGATTAGTTTAGTGAGAACAATAGATCTTTAATGTTATCTCCCAACACAAGAGTAACATAAACCTTTGATGTTTACTGTCTATTTTCTGCAAATGTATTGTTCATGCATGCAGCGCTTTTAGAAGATTAAGTTTTTTTCAATTTTATGGAATTAGTCACTGAAACAATACAATATAATTCTGGTGAACTAATGCGCACATTTTTTACCATTCAATTATTGGTCATGTGTAACTCCCTTTGGGCCTTCTGACCCTCACTCTTATTTGTTCCTAATCAGCTGGTGTTCTTACACTAAATGGAGATGCTCTCAAAAAATACATCTTACATAAAATACACAGACCATATATATGTATATATATATATATATATATATATATATATATTATATATATATATATATTATATATATATATATATATATATATGTATATATATATATATATATAATTAGTGCAGCATTTAGGATTCAATTCAGTAATGAAACATCTGCTTTATCCGCCTATTCGCTGGTTTTGCGTTATTTATGCCCTTTTTTCTGTTTAGTTTTGCGTTGTTTGTTGAGTGCGTGCATTGCTGCTTCTCACTTCTCAGACGAGCTCCATCAGAATTGTTTTGTGAAGTATAAGCCAGTAGGATACAGACTAGCATTCTCCATTTGATAAAAGCATTTATGGAATTGTCGCCCCTTCTATACCCCCGTTATCTCATTATTATTATTATTATTATTATTATTATTATTATTATTATTATTATTATTATTATTATTATTATTATTATTATTATTATTATTATTATTTGCATTTTGTCCGTTTGCTGTTCTTGGCCTATTCGATGTCATGTTTTTTTTTTTTTATTAGCAGACGCACACAATGGTGACTGCTATCATTTTCAGCAGGGATCTCAGATGCACTCCTTATTAACGACACGTTTATGAACAATCAAACGGTCCTCATTAAAATTTATTGATGGGCATAAAAACCTCGAACGGTCACTGGCCGAATATAGCTGGAGTTTTTAGTGGGCTGTGAGCTGTCAGCTTTGGGGATATCTTCCTCGGCTGTTGCCCTACAAACTCAGGGGATTGTTCGGTCTGCAGGCTCTCGTTAAAAGCCATGCACACTGCATTCCTTTTTTTATTTCTTCCCTGTTTCCTCCGTCCAGTTCTTCCTACCGCCGTGGCGATTGTTGTCGTGAAAGCATTTCTCTTTACATATACCTGAAAACAATAAACAGCATTCTACGGGAAGTTATAAACTCTTCACTTTATCAAATGGTATGCCGAGGATAAAACGAGCCGAGGATTCAATAAACGCTTTAATGCTGTAACAGTATCTATTGAAGTAGCATGAAGCTCTGACAAAGATTAATTACACCATCAAATAGTTCCTTGCTTTACGCAATGTGCGCAAGTCTGTGCTTCGACTGAATAAAGATCTAGCAGCAAAACTGCGCATGAATTCTTTCCTCATAAAAAATCAACGTAATGTTCAATGTTACCTCTATGAGTCCAGGGAGTGAAAGAGCACTTTGTTTAATCCCATTTATGTGCATTGGTGTCCCTGGATAAGTGGCGCATTGATCCACTGTACAATTTTTGTGGGGGTAAATATAATCACGTGTTGGTGGGTCAGCCAATAGGAGCCAGGGAAGCTGTGCGAAATAATTACCTGCCTTGATTGTTCTATGGCTAGATAAAAAAAGTACACATACACTCCATATAATAAACGGATGCATGTAAAAGAGTCGGGGAGGCTTCGACATGTCGACCACGGGTCCCATAAGTAATTATTATGTGGACTCCTTGATCAACCATGAGAACGAGGATGTCCTTGCTGCGACTCGATTCTCTGCTCCCGGTTCGCACCCAGCTGGCCCCCGTCCGACATCCCTAGTCCCGGATTGCGCCGACTATCCTTCCTGCAGCTTCGCACCCAAACCGTCCGTTTTCTCCACGTCCTGGGCGCCCGGACATTCCCAGTCATCCGTGGTCTACCACCCTTACAGTCACCAGCCCCACTTAGGCACAGACTCGAGGTATATGCGTTCATGGTTGGAGCCGATCTCAGGCGCCGTGCCTTTCCACGGCTACCCGGGGAACGGCAGGCATTACGGACTGAAACCCGACGCCTTTCAGGAGCACAGAGCCGGAGAGTGCCTCAGCTCTGGCGGACGAACCTACACGGATTATCTGTACTGCTCATCCACTGACATGCGAGACAAGACGCCACAGAACGTCCACTCTCCCGAGTCGGAGCTTCTTACGCCTGGGAAGCATAAGGAGGAGAAGCCGGAACTAGATCCTAGTAAGTCAATGCTTATTTTACAGCCTGAAAGGATTCTTGTTTTGGACTGTTGGGAAGTGAAATTACAAGCAGCTTCTTCCTTTTCAATTCGGCTGAGATTCGAAACGCCTGTGCTGTAGGGGGAAGCTTCAGGAACTATAAAAGACAAACGCTGCCAGGCTAATATTGGGGGGCTATAAAAGCAGACGGGGTTATAAACATGGAGTCAAAGCTGCAGGATAAAGATGTTGAATTTGGAGGGATGCTGCTGGATTTTTGACGTTTCCATTTAAAAGAGAACCCCATATTCTGAGTCTGACATATGAATCTATCCATCAGCGAACTGCACATGATTCCTTTTTATGATTCAATTTTATTGAATTGTAGTCTTGTTTTTTTTTTTTTTTTTTTTTTTTTTTTTATTGGGCCTTAACGTACAGTAAATACACTTTCGCACCTATTTATTACTTAACCATTCTTGTCAGTAATGACAAGATTGTGTGTTTATACAGATGCAGATGTATAATTTACTCTATTTTATTCAGTCCAAATGTATCCACAGGAAACTTGAGGAATGTAGGAGAAATCTCGAGGACTTTCACCACGGACCTGTAAAGGCTTGACGCACGGGCCATTTTATGAGCCAATAAAGTGAATACCCGCACTGAGTATTTTTACGATGGTGTTACTCACAAGTTAAGAGAACAAGAAAGCACATCAGTGCTGGTTTGCTATGATGTTGCGCTTTGTTTAAACATTTTAATGTTAAATTAGCTTGAATATAAGTTGTAATATAAAGTTGACTTTAGTTATTTTTATTTCCACACTTTCTGAAGAGGCTTGTTAGTACATCCGGCCTGTTTTTGGAGATCCTTCTTATTACTATCAATTTTTTTATTGTTATTTGCAGATAACCCTGTGGCCAATTGGATACATGCCCGCTCCACAAGGAAGAAACGGTGTCCTTACACAAAGTACCAAACTCTGGAACTGGAAAAGGAGTTCTTGTTCAATATGTACCTCACCAGAGACCGCAGATACGAGGTCGCAAGGGTACTGAATCTGACCGAGAGGCAGGTCAAAATCTGGTTTCAGAACCGACGAATGAAGATGAAGAAAATGAACAAGGACAAGAGTGACAGCAAGGAACAATAATAAGGACTGCAATGGAAAAAATAAATTAAAGAACTTATGAAATAAAAAAATAATAAAAACATGAACAGCACAGATTTAATGACCCCCCCCCCCCGCGTCCTTCATCATACTTCTCAGTTTGATAGATTTTTTTTAAAATAGTATCATTAACCTCAGACTGTTTGATGCTGATTATTATTTAGTGCACAACTGAACCTTTAGAGAAAAGATAAAAATAGAGAGACACTTTTGTGGAGAAGTAATTTTGCTTTCAGGTTTATATTTCTTTGTAAGAAACATATAAATAAGTAACGTTTGGATGCGACAAAAATTGTCCGAAGAAATGAATTACTTGAACTCTTGAATTACATAAGGAAAAACTATAATTTATGAAATTAACGTTTTTTTCTTCTTCTTTGTTTATTTCATTTGTATACGCTCGGGTGCAGGTGTGAACGATTTCGTACAGAATCAAAAGCATCTACGAGCGCCTCGTCTGTGTTTGTATTTTGTGAAAGCTGTCGCTGTAAATGTGCTTTTTTTCTTTAACTGTTTTGACCGTCTAGCTGGTAAGTTTTAATTAAAGAGTGTAGCTATATAGAGCTCCGCAAATATAATCATGAGCACATAAATACGTGTTTTCTGTGTTCATTGGGATGTTATGCCAGCGGAATTTGAATACACAGGAGGTTGTGCTGTAATAACGTAAAACATGATGAAGAAACTAATTTATCTTTAAATTAGCTATTTGAGTTGCTGACATTTTTCGAAGGCCCCAATTAAACATGGCGAGTTCCATAAGTCAAAATGAAACTGAATGCATTGTTAAACTGTTTTAACAAGCGTCTTGTGTACTCTAATCAAGACTGACATAGGTCACATTCACAGCGGAGAATTTTAGAATTCAAAAATGATTATTTGAAAACACACTTCAGAGCAACAGCAGTGAAACGGATTTTAGGAATATCACCACCCAAACACACACACACACACACACAAACTTACAATATTAAATAAATATGTTTGTATCCTAAAACTTTCATTCAGCTTTTTATTGTTTAATGTTGCTGTTCATACTGTAAACACGAATACACATAAACACACGCACTCACACACAGAGGCGTTTCCAACCGATGCTTCAAAGCGTGCAGAGAGAGCAAATCTGCTGACAGAATTTGAACGGCTAAACTTTTAAGTGAGACAATTTCCCTTGTCTCACATTTGTTTCCTGGGATAGGCCTAAATTGCCTTTTTGTGGTGGCAAACAATGCAGACAGGATGCTGTAATTTCAAAGCCCGATCCCAGCGCATTTCCGCTCAGCTCGGCTTAGCCCGGACAAAAATGCCAGTTTTACAGCCCCTGTTGGAGCTAGGGCTGTTTGTCTCAAATACAGACCAACAAAGCAAACTCGACTCACTGGCTAGACGTCTGGGCTAAATTACTTTATGGTTCTAATGGAAGGTGGTGCTGCTGGACTCGTTCAAAGCACTGTTCATGGGAATACTTTTTTTCCCTTTCAACTGATAGGCCAGTCGCCCCTGCACTTCATCAGAAGAGAGGTCGATTAGTCGACATTTGGACGTAGAGAAGTTAGTGTTTATTAGTATGAAACCTACACTGCTGATATATTTAAAAATGTGTAGTTAGTAGGCTAAACATGACTGAAAATGATGTGAAATCTCAGGAAAAAAACGTAGAAAGCTTTTTGTTAATTACGGATTTGGTCAAGTCGTTTATGCAAGCCAAATGGCAGACTTTTTCCAATGTTTGGAGGGAAAAAATTGGGACACCATTCACATACGCATCGCAGATGTTTCTGATTGGTGGACAGGGTTAGTTTTAACGATAGTTTCCAACACTAGATGACGCTGTTGTTCAACGTTTTGACCAGTGTCCCATGTCTTTTGAAGGAGGGGTCGTTTTACAAGTCTGTGGCTTGGCTTGAGAGTAAAAAGTAACCCCATCGATAACAATGTGACAGATATGTCCACGCACCACATTTGCTGTAACAGGCCACAAAGCGGCGGATTCTGACAGCGGCGCACCGGGCGTTGGACGTAGCCACAAACTGTGTCCACAAGCAGGGGATATTACCTGGATGTAATATATATATATATATATATATATATATATATATATATATATATATATATATATATATATATATATATAGATACTGACTGCTTCCTGTGCATGGTACTTTTAAACCCAGACATATTTTTTTATGTGTGAAATATTTGTATGGCATTTAATGCCCATTTAATGCAAACTTGTTAAATGCCAATTTTACATGAATGAACAAATTAGTTGACAGGTGTACAAAATCTATGATTTCACTCACTTATTTAAATACCTTGACAGCATAAGACACTTCCTCTACTGTTCACAGAATTATATATATTTATTCAGAAACAATCCAACATCAATATTAAGAGGTAGAAACAATATTTGATAAATTACCATATTTTATTAACATTTTGTAGACAGTTACATACACATAAGTAAAGAAAAGCCATTGATTAATAATAATAATAACAACAATAATAATAATAATAATAATAATAATAATAATAATAATAATAATAATAATAATAATAATAATAATAATAATCTACAAAAAATAAATGTGTATATTATTTGATCTTTTTTTATTATTGTTATTGTTGACAGAATTGTCACACTTGCATTTGAATCCTCACAAGGCCCACTGAATTTTAATGTGTGCTCCAACCGTCCAAAGCCTTCAGGAAGTGATTGGCAATCTGCATATTTATAGAGTGTAAAAGGTCTATAAACTCGCCCAGTTCTCCTTTCACATTTTACGATGATGCGTATAAAACATCAGTGACTCCACTATAACGAGTGTGCCATATTTGGACTGGGGACCATTTGAATGAGTACGGAACTTGAAACTGTGCCCGTTTTTATTGTAAGCATAGCTAAACACCTCAAAGATACAATTTTATAAATCTTACCTTTTGGGAGATTTAGCCTACTGCTGATTTACGTTGTTTTTACGGAGTTAGTTTGTGACTACCTATAATATTTATAAGTTGAGTTTGCTATCGGTATGTCCCAGTGTGTTACTGCACAAGATGGATCAACCTTGTCGGTATGGCTTTCACTGGCTGTATTGATGGGGAACAATTGGCTTTAAAATTTATTATTTTACATGCAGTAGATGTATGTAATGTTGCAATACAATCTTGTATGTTATTGCTGATCCACAGATAATCATTAAAGGTCAACTATCATGCAAAAACAGAAATATATTTATCCGTTTTAAAGGGGAAACCCTCACTTTCAAACTCGTCAGGCTTTATATTCAATTAATTAAGACTGTAGAGGACGTGCATCATTTTAATCCTCTAAATCGCATTTGATCAGCTTATAACAAAGCTCTGCTGTGATTAACACAACACTGATCATATTTACAGCCTTTTAGATTGTTGGGCTATGATTAGTGAAACTCCTTTCAAGGTGGATATACGTAGGGCCCACGTCTGACCGGTCACAGAAAAGAGAGAGAGAGAGAGGGGGGGGGGGGTTCCAGAGGAGGAGAGGTGGGGGCGGCTGGGTGGGAAGCTTGGAAAAAAAGAAAAAGAAAGAAAAGAGCCGTGTCTGTGACTGTGCCGCCAGCTTTAACACATCCAAAGCGCAAGCCAAGAGCCGGGTTTTAGTGTGCACAACTCGGAGGGGAAGAAGAAGAAGACGCTCACGACGCAAGAAATTTGATGAGAAGAACGGCTTAGAGAGAGTGAGCTGCCGTAGATTGTCCAAAGGGGCAGCGTTTCTCCCAGTTCCGGTTTGTCTGTCTGTGTGTGCGCGTTGTGTGCGAGAGTTGGGACCCCAAACAAAAGGCTGTCATCATCTAACAGGAGATCTTCAGCTTGCGAGAGAGAGAGAGAGACCGAATCTGCTTGATGCTTAACCGAACATGAGCTCCTATTTTGTTAACCCTCTTTTTTCTAAATACAAAAGCAGCGAGTCACTGGAGCCAACTTACTACGATTGCAGGTTCCCACAAAGCGTCGCCCGCAGCCACACGCTGGTTTACGGACCTGGTGCCACTGCACCGGGCTTCCAGCACCCGTCACATCATGTTCAGGACTTTTTCCACCACGGGACCACAGGGATATCCAATCCGGGATACCAGCAGAACCCCTGCGCTCTGGCGTGCCACGGCGACGCGACGAAATTTTATGGATACGAAGCCCTTCCGAGGCAAACGCTTTATGGTGCCCAGCAAGACGCGAGCCTAGCGCAATACCCGGACTGTAAATCGTCGAGCAGCTCTAACCCCGGAGAAGGACAAGGCCATTTAAATCAAAACTCCTCTCCCAGTCTTATGTTTCCCTGGATGAGACCCCACGGTCAGAATCAAACTGCTATTGTTTTAACTATTCTTCACTTTTGCTCTGTCTGTGCCTAGGCATGTGTGTTTTTACGTATAAGTAGCATACATGTGCCTGAAATATATGTTGCGGTATAGGGTACTCAGGTATGTTTTTAATAGAGTAATAAAATAAGGGAAGGAACATGATGGGGCAGATACAACCTGAGCTGCAGGCAGCTGTTCCTCTGCAGCACATGTCTATACAGGGTTGTTTTCAAACAGTTGAATATTACACATCCCAGCTCATAACAACCATGCTAGTTGAAGCCCAATTATCCTTCAGTTTGGCTTTGTCACAAACTCTATAGAAGAGATGATAGAGGGATTGTAAACACGTACCATCAGCATTCAGACTGGCACTGTTATTCGGCGTTTACCTTTCACCCCCATCATGCAGAATACTTGTAGTCTTTATGACCCACAGGCTCAGTGTGCTCAAACTGGTATTTTCGTGAAAGCTTTGTGGGTAATGTGATTCCAATCATCATTGGCCATTCTGGTCAATATATCAGACAGTAGAAATACAAACCTCATGCAGTTATCGTGCATCAGTTGGACGTCCCATTTGTCATTCTTTGGTCAAAGTTTAAACGTGTGAGTGAAAATGTGTTTGACATGTTTATATTATTCTACTTGTGCATTAGACATTGCATGCATTTGTTCAAAGGGAATTAATCCAGTAAATAAGTTGGGTGAGATCGCTACATCTATAGAGATGGAGAGTTGCTGCATGTTTGATTTTCCATCTATAGTTTATTATGATCACTTATTTAAATGCCTTACATTGCTAGTTAGAAAACAATTATTTGCAGTGGACATAAATATTGCATCACCAATGCTCTCTGGTTATTGCTAATTTTACATAAATTACTCTGAAAATAGATGTTACCCAACACTTCCCAAGAACACTTGATTCAACTCGATTAGTGTTACATTTGCAGACATGTTTATTATCCATCTACATGTTTTCAGAGCATTAAGTTAACCTATGGCTTTATTTCACCCAAGCCCCAGGGAGAAGGAACGGGAGACAAACCTACAGCCGCTACCAGACCCTCGAACTGGAGAAGGAATTCCTCTTCAACCCTTACTTGACTCGCAAGAGGAGGATCGAGGTGTCCCACGCCCTGAGCCTCACCGAGCGTCAGGTGAAGATCTGGTTTCAGAACAGGAGGATGAAGTGGAAAAAGGAGAACAACAAGGATAAGTTTCCGGGTCAGAGAGGGGAGGCCGAAGCCGAGGCCGAGGAAGAAGGCAACGAGGACGGTGAAGGGGACGAGGGAGAAGAGAAAGAAGCGGAAGAGAAAGAAGAAAGCAAGGAGTGATTTTTATGGTCCTTTTTATGGTTATATGGCTGGAAACGAGAGAAAAAAGGAGAGAGGTCCCATAAACAGACGAAGAGTCACAAGGAGACAGAGAGCGTCATTTTTATGACCACCCATCCCATTTTGTCAAAAGGGAACAGGAATCCCACCAATATTGCTCTCATAAAGAGACTAAATTCCCCTTTCTATCCTACTCGATTTTCTCAATATGATCCCAACATTGCCATTTCGGAGAAGCGACGCAGCCCTACTAAAATTGTAATTCATATAAGGACTCTCATCGTTGCAAAAAATACAAGGGACAAAATTAAAAACGCATGATAGATTGAAAATGGCTCAGTTTTTATTTTTGTTTTCCTCTAATTTTCTGTTTATATCAAAGAAGTCAAGATTAGAATAAAACCTACCAATAATGCCGACTTGTAAATAGATGCAAGAACATTTCAGACTCAATACTATTAAAGTAATGTAGGCCTGTAACTTATTAGTTATTGTTCAGACGTAAACCCTTTGTTACATCATGTTACAACCTTCATATTCAGTTTGATTTGTACACGACCCCCCCCCCCCTCTGTTTTCAAACTAATGGCGCTGAATAAGATAGGATAGCCTCCTCCGATATTCCTTCGGTTTTCCTCGGATCACCAGGGAAACGAAATTGTTTGAAATCCGTTGATGCTACCTATGTAAACCTGGGGAAAATTGCAATAGAGATTTCTGAATATAGAGATTTCATATGGTTTTTAATTTTCACAATGTTCTATATCAACCTTATATTATTAAATTATGTGTGTAGCATTTACCCGATATACAATAAACACTTGTTGAAGATTTCTTTTTTTCTTTTTGGAGTCTTCGGAAGACGATTTAGCTTAAAGCCAAGCGAACAAATTGTTACTTTTTTTTTTTCTTGGAAGATTGTACCACAGCACTACCTAAAGCTCAGAGCTCTGCCCTCGCTTGTTTCTTATTTTCCAAACATGCGTGGCATCGCTCTGATCTGATTGCAAGCTATTTTCCCCAACAACTAAAAACTGCCTATGACGCACATGGACTGCGTATGATGATAACTGAAACAATTACAAGGATTTTAAAGTTTTAGAAAGGGAACTTTTTTTTACTGTTCTGGTGATATAGAGTAGTTGTTTTTCTTTGCACTGAATATAATCTTTATGTACGTCTTGTTCTATATTGATGTTAACATAACAATATGCTCGTTTTCTTGTTGTTTCTCCTGTGAAAGATAGAATTGTGTGCCCCCCCCCCGCCATTGTTGATGTAAAATCACAAATAAACAAGATGGATCGCATTCATTTCTGATTTACATGTGTTTTTTTATTTTTAATGATATAGTACAATAATCATATACACGTGGTTGTACACATTACAGCAAGGCATTTTCATAAATGACAGAAAAATAAACCCATTTCCCACTGGCGCACCTCTTTATTAGTGCCAATATGACCCAAAGTTCTTGCACTTCCAGTGGTGGCTTATTACAGATAATTAAAACATTTCAGTCAGTTAGGGGCTAAACATCTTGAAGCTTTGATTATTATTTTTGCTAATAACTTTTAACCTCTTTGCCAGTCTAATTAAACTTTCCAGCATATAACATAAAAATACACACCAGTAGTGCGTCTGCAGATGTCTCAGTATACCTTTTAAGGAAAATATCTGGGAATCCCTCTCACAGCATGCTTGCGCCCCACATCTTGGGCTGCATTTGATTCATCCTCTTAATAAGAAACTTCCTCTCTTCAGGGAGAATCGAATACTTATTTTTAATGAGTCTTGAAAAGATTAATGGCTGTTTTAGATTTGATGAACAAACATCTGACCTGTGGTGTTAATAATCACACCAAGTAATGGAAAAAGCAAAGAAATATGGGGGGACTGGTTCCAAATCTGATTGTACAGTGCAAGGTGTTTGTGTGAAACTATATAAGGTGTGCAGACGAGAGTGATGAAATCAAAGCGGAATCAAAGAGCAGCTCTTCTCTACCTCAGTCTGGTTGCTGGGTTTTGCATCCAGGGTTAAACAAACCCACTCAGTTTTGAACATGAAAACAGTGAGATTGCAAAGAATCAGTACTTAGATCAGCTCCAAATCTTTGTTGCTCAGCCGATCCTGCAGCACAGGTCACTGTAGGTATAGGTTCCTTCATATTGTACATGCAACTCAGATGAATAAGATTAAAATTTGATGCCTATTCTTCTACAACGTCTAATTCATATTATTGTTTAAAGAGTGTTTGTGATTAATATTATCTCCTCCTACAGACGCGTACTTTTAAGTTTTATGTGGTTATTCTTTATTGTCAGGCATATAAACTATTCAGAGGCCTTGGTGCTGTGTGTTTACTCCGATTCTGCATTATTTCAGTTTAGTTAGAGAGTGTATGAATAAACTCAAAACATATACATGACACGGTACAGATACAAGTTCTAAAAGCTGAATGTATTATGGAGACCGACCGTATTTAATATTTATAAAGCATTTCTTTAGCATTTCAGTATTCATATTTTTAAATATTTCAGGAATATTTTGTTTGGCAATAAACGTGAGCTAAAGCGTTTAATGCAGGGGGGTATTCAGTTTTTCAAAATGTCATTTCTTAGTTGGGGAAATTTCTAACCTTCTTCTCCTTGCCATTTCTATTTTTGTATTTTATATTGGCCAACCCATCTATTATTTTTGCTTACCATAAAAAAACAGCTTTGAAACGCGGATGGGTACCGGGAACCTGATTTTCCTTAATTGAATCTGCATATTATTTTGTTCTCACTTCGTTCAGCATTAAACTTTAAAGCGAAACATGATATTGAACATATGTCCAGCTTATCATTACCCTACATCCCGTTATTTTTTTTCCAAACCTCTCAAATGTTTATTTTTATTCTGGGTAGCGTGAACATTTTAAAAATGTAAATAAAAAAATCCCGGTCGTTTCCTTAAACTGCATTTTTAACCCACAGCCGAACTGGGTTTCTCGTTTTTACGTCTGGCTTTGTGTGCCCGTGTATTTCTTTAAACCCCGAGCGTTATATTACCTATAAAGTTTAGTGTACCTGCAGTAAACTTTATTAGGGTCTAAAGACACGGCTATGATGCGCCTGCATTTCTGCCCCGCAGTGGTGAGATCCCGGCCTGCGAGGATGCACCAGTCATTCGAGAAGCCTGTAAAAAAATAATACCTCTGTTGTATTAGGTTGTAGATGTAATCATTTGTATGATTTTTATTGTGTTTTTAAAATAGAAAAAAATTGAATTTGCCTAAGCTTGTGTATGTATTATTCATATCATGCTCTTTATTGCTCTCATGTATTTCGATTTATTGTACATGTATTTGAGGAAAAGGCGAATTAATGATTGAGCAAAGAGTGTTCAGTATCTTTACTTAATTTAATACAGTAAGTGATGATGAATTTTCGCACTTTATTTTCAAGGGGAAATAATAACTTCACATTTAGTTTTAGGGCTGCTATATTCTAAAGCATATCTTGTTTGCAACTTTACAGAACTTTTTGCTTCACTGAGTCGACTCTTATGATTTGGTTTTGATATTCTTGTTTAAGAGTATCTTGTTGATGTTGAATTTGTTATGTCAGATGAACTTGACTTCCAAGCAACCCAAAGACTCCGTAATGTAGACGTTTGATGTAATTTAATTGTATTAATTCTGCATGTTTCTATCTTTTCCAATCTGCTGCGATTTTTTTCTCCTACCCTAATACTTTAATTTTAGTTTTCTTGGCACCTTAGAAATGTCATGGTACCTAGTCAGCTATGAAGTGACAGTTTTTCGTTCAGCTTTCCGAAATGTGACTTATTTTGGAGTATCAGCAGAATTACGATTCATGCAGTGCGTGGCAGATTTTGGTTTTGTCCTATCGTAAAAAGGGGAACTAAAAGATGGGTGCAAACATTCCTGGTTGTTAAAGGGAAGAAATTTACAGCTGAGTAATAAAAGTTTACGACTGAACCCTGGCTGCGATTGGTTGGAGCAGGCCACGTGGCCCAGTCTCTATGAACATGAACTTTATGCTGTTGTCTATTCTCTGTTCCTTCCGTTGTATCAGCGGCCGACTAAAAGCAAGGAGCATAGATATTTCTCCCCTTTAGTATAAAAAACAAATCCAACGCAACCGCGTTTGGGGTGCGGCTGCCTGTCACATATTCAGCCGATCTGCGCGACTTCCTGGCGGTGGGATCTTCGGGACAGTCGCCGCCTCTACCAAGCCGCTGCCTGCGTTGATCTCTCCCCACTCTTTCGCCAACCCCTCATCCGGAGGCAATAAAACCGCGACTGGGAAAGCGAAAAGAGCAAGCAAACCTTCAAGAAAACACTTTCCCGGCAGAAAGAGCTCCTTATCGACAGGCAGAAGATGCGCGACGTGCTGTTGTCGCCCCCCTCGCCATCCTGACCCCTCAGCTGTGCTGGATCACAAACTATAAAGAGCCATCTCAGGTAGGATTGCACTCTTCTTTTTAATGTGTTTATCTTAATTTTTAACATTGTTGCTGCCGCTGAGCAGAAACTGTGAATAATGACAGAGCATGTAAGATCACAGAAGTTGAAAGTGTCCATTCTGTGTATACTCGACCTGACCTGCAGATGCCTGGAGCGCTTGTCATGATACTCTTTAGTGGTGTGCGCACCTGCGTGTGTGTAAGCCTTTCGGCTGATCTCTGTGTTGATGCAGTATTTTAGAAGAGTAGTACCCACTCTGTTGTGATAAACAGCTCCCTGATACTTAACTTTCTCATCACTCATAGGCCCTTCTGACCATGCACTGACGAATTGCACTTAGAGCGGGCTGAGCTCCTCTAATTATTGCCTTCTCGCTCAGTTTTTTGCCACATGTTTAGAGACTGAGTAGCTAATATTTACGAGTAACATCGCGCACGATTATGTCATTAACGCACACATAAGTACATATGCATATGAAGAATAAAATATGTAAATAAAAAAATACTGAATGATCACCACAGTGCCCCCTGGTGATAAGAAGCGGATGTGTGCGTGGGCGGGTGTTGAGGCTTGTTGTTTACAGCGACTGGTTTTCGGCGGACGATTACTGCGGATGTCAGCTGACCTAGCTGATAGACCGCTGCAAGCATGTAGCTGCTCAGTCAGGCTTCTACAGTGGAGTGTTTCTCAGAGTTTGATTTGTTTTAATCACCTGTCCACAAGAGAAATCTGAATATCGTTTTATGGTTTCTTTTTCGATGTTGAAAAAACAAGCAATGCAATGCTTTTTTGAGGCTTCGCTCTGTGACATAACCAATGACGACATCGTATGAGCTTATTATGTCATTTTATTAAAGTCTTGAAGAAATAATAGTACAAAAACGAAAACATAGATCTGTGCCAAATTTCATAAAATAAATACACATTAGTCTTAAAAAAACAGATTTTAATACCCCGAACCAATAATCATAAGCAATTGAAGAGATAAGCACATAATAACAATATTAATACTACTACTGCTACTACTACTACTACTACTACTACTACTACTACTACTAATAATAATAATAATAATAATAATAATAATAATAATAATAATAATAATAATAATAATAATACAGTTAGAAATATCAAACCCAACCATGTTGACATACAAGCAACTAAATGATAAAGGTAATCAAAACCAGAACATCTTTAAAACATTCATCTTAGACAAAATTACCAGAAACAAAATAACAATTAAAACGGAACAAGAACTAGCCATTTACAAAGAAATTTCGTTTTTTTTAAATCCACCCATAAAAAAAATCTAATGCATGTCTAAAGCATCTATGTTTAATAAATAAACCTCAAAAGAAGTAACAGTGGTCTCAAGTATTTTAGATCATTAAACATGACATTATCAATGTGGGGAAGCAATTCTGCTGTGTAGTGTATCCTCCAATGACTAGTTCACACGGTGATACAGTAATTATAGGACCTGGATGATAAGAAAATTCTTCGAATAAACATCAGTTCAACAATAATAATATTAATCAAAGTGATTATAATATTTGGTATTTTCCTTGCTCACAATAGACACAAAATTGGTAAAGTCTGACGTACAGCTGGAACAAAGAGTGCACATTGTAATATTAAAGCAACCAAAGTACAAAATTAGAGTAGAAGTGTTATATAAGCAATAGCCTACATAGTTTAATTTATTTGCAAAAATCTAAATCAGCACAGCGTGTGTGATTACAAGAGGAGGAGGGGCACTACTTTCTGTTTGATAAAGTAGCTTGACGTGTTCAGTCTGCCCCTGCTACTACTTTTCCTCAGCAAATACAAGTTCGGAAAATATAATAACTCTAAAACGTCTTTAAAGTAGTAAAACCTTACTGTTACACTCGATGTTAGCCTTGCTCCTTTATGCTGTTGCAGTGGATCGTGCTGCTGTCCGGCTCTGCCAACAGAGAACGAGAGAGGAAGAGAGAAATTGCCATTTAATGGATGCCATTTGGTTTAATCTTAGTTTAATGTAAGAAGGGAGAAAGCATAGTCCGTTGTTTAGCTGTGGGGTATATTTTTATTTTTTTGTTTTAAGTAGAGATGGCTCGCATAAAACTTCATAAAGTCGTGAATCTGTCCGCGTCACCACATTTAGAAACTCACTTACAAATCCCGACAGGGCCCAAAATTTTGCCTCCGCTAATGGTCATAATTTATGATGTGTCGATCAACATGTGCTCATTGGGCAACAGCTTCCTGAGTGCTTAACGAGCAAAAAGTCGAACACTTCCGGGCATTAATTGGGTTGACCGGCCACGATATAGTGCTTATAGAGGAGGTTTAAATTGTTAGTATGAGAATAGGTCCTTATTAGAAGGGAGGGGATGGAAACAGGAGAAATGCAACAGAGCAAAACAGAATTTTCTTTACTCTCTGTGTTTTTAATCATTGCTAATAATATAGGAATTTTAAAGGTCCTGTGAAGCTAATGCTGAGTAATGTTGTGACGTTGGGAAGTTGGTTCTGTCTGCGATTGAGTAAAAGGAGCGCTTTAGGTCCTCTGACGGAGAGGGCTGTGTTACTGGAGGTATTGGACCTGAAAACTTCAGGAAATAATAATAATAATAATAATAATAATAATAATAATAATAATAATAATAATAATAACATACAATGTACATAGCCACAAACTGACAGAATTTTTTAAATTTAATTTTGATGTATAGTCCAGAAGAACAAAATAATTAGAATATTATTACAACGTAATAGGTTATGTATTTACTTCTCTTAGATCTTATTTTTGTATTCGAGTTCACTCCAACTGTCCCTTTAAAAAGTACTATTCACAAACGTGGAACAAACGGTGTCATCCCACCGTCCATCCCAAATGCGTGCATGTGATTTGCCTCACGGACCGCAATAAAACACTAAAACTCTGGGGAAAGAATGACCTTTCTGATTCTGCACACTGACACAACCTCAGCTGCATTCCAGTCCGCACATTGGCTCCACTGTTCGAGCCTTTTAATTTACAGCCTTCGACTCCATAGACCGGCCTGTTTTTCCTGTTTGTGTGAGAGCAACAATGAGACAAGGGGGGAAAGCCAGCGTGGATGACGAACCAAAATAGCCTCGAAAGGGATATCTTTTAACATTTTAAATCTAAAATTATTTGATGGATATCATTGGATTTTGAAAAACAATAACAATTTAAATATAAAATGAAAAGCGCCTATTGATCTAACGGACGTAATCAAATATCATGAATCCTTTGTTGTCATTTGTTCACACATAACGAAATTTTGTTTGGCAACGCTCACCAAACATTATAGCGCCTCTGGTATAGTGAGCACGACAAATTAAGAAAGTTATACCAAGCAGGCACATATTTCTCATTACTGTGTAATTATTCTGTATTATTTGAAATCCAGATTTTAAATTGTGGATGGACAATTTAAATAGTTTGGCAACGATTTCATCTGATACATAAGAACAACAAAGTCCGCAATTCCTTATAGTTTAATTATTTTCATTGCATTTAAGATAAAAAAGGGAACGCACAATCAAATATTGCTTAGAAATATTTGGCGTAACAGAAATGATGGAGCATCACAGAATAAGTTGTGTTTTCTTTTTACCTCCAATTTGTGCAACGCGCGGATGGCACATATGGCTATGAAGGGGTGAACGAAAACTTTTATTGCACCGTCCACTTCCTCCTCTTTGTTGTTGTCTGCTTTTATGGTCTTTTCAGGATTGCCCCCTGTCTTCCACAGAAAACAACAGAACAAACAGCGTTGAACATTTCAGGCAACACGTATTTATTCTTATTGGATAAGATCAATGAGCTGAACCAGAATGACTGCTGCAGCCAGAGCGACTGCGCTAAAGCAGACGTTTTCAATAGCATTATCGATTACTTTATTGGTATCAATTATGGCTCGTTGCAAAAACGGAGGGATAATGTGGATTGTCGTTTCAAGTGCATGCATGCAAGTTTCTTTTTTATCTTTCCATTTGGTTTAAAAGCATTTAAACTTGGGGTCAATGAGTTGCTAGTCAGACGAAATGCTCTCTTAAAATAAAATAATCAGGATAATAATGAAGTAGAAAATGAACCTTTTATGTTGGTTTGAATTGCATAATTTTTTTAAATATTTGTAAGCAGTCAAATTTGCCCTGAGATGGTTTTAGGTTTTGAAAAGAACAACCCTCGAGTAATTTACAAAGGGATAATTTCCAGCAGAAATAATGATCAGCTTCTGTTTCCTGTGTGTATGTGTGTGTTGCAGGAATGTAGAGGTAATCTTAAAAAAAGACTCAGAAGCATCTGTATCAAGATAGAAAATTGGATTGTTTTGAATCTGTACTGTGCAAGCTTAACGTAATGTCTAATTATTTATTTATTTATTATTTTTGACGCACCGGGCACAGTTGGCCTGCAGGGGGGACGTGTTTATTATGTTAGAATGCTACTAAGTACAATTTCTTTTCTATTGTACTGATAAGTCATACTCTCATTGTTGTATTTCATATGAGCCGTTTTATCAATCTCCTTTGCCCACTTGCTGTGTGTTTCTTTTTATTTCTTACCCGCTTAAGTTTGCTGGGCTTTCCTGCAGAGAGACAGTTGTTGGTGACCTGGGGAACGTCACTTGTTTTATTGCCCTCACAGAAGAGAGACCATAAACGCATTTTTACCCCGAGCACCCTCATTCCCTTTTTTAGTTCACTTTACAAAGGTAGGCTACTATTTGGAATTTTATACCTAAAGGAATCAGCAAGAGTTCACTGGGTAAATTGTAGATTTGCAATTACTTATTTGTTTTGCATGCTGCAAGTTTTTATTACAGTTATATTTTCTAATATGAAACATTATTCAAACTTCCTGTTTATCTTCCTAAATGGTTAGCACTTATGCGTTTGCCTTTTCCTAAACGTATGCCAATTAGAATAAAAAATAATAATAAAAAAAAAACTTTCCATCCAGCGTAGCTGGATAGTGCGCGTGTACTTTGCTGTCTGTCTTGTGTTTATCGTCCTTTAGCACTAATACTCCACACAGCTGTGAGCTAAAAGCTACAGTTTCGCCTCAACTTCCCGCCTCTCAATTGGTCGGGAATGGTCAGCTGACGTTGTCATATTGTCTCTCACTGAGCCAAGCCTCGGCTATAACACTCGGGCTTTTTTGCGTCTTAACCGGAGATTGGAAATTAATAATATTCAATCCTCAATAGTAGCCCCGCGTCCACACAGGAGAGGTAGCAACTACAGAGGGGGATATACGGGAGAGTTTTGGGGGAGGAAGGTGTGGTTGGTTGACTTGACACAGGCGGGAGGGAGATTTACTGGAGAAGGAAGATTGAAAAGAGACCCGATAAAGAAGTGGGGAAGAGTTGGAGAGAAGGGTTACAAGCAAGGTATGAATTCTTATTTCGCAAACCCGTCGCTCTCCTGCCATTTGTCTGGTGGTCAAGAGGTTTTACCCAACGTCCCCCTGAACTCCACCACTTATGACACAGTGAGACATTTTTCGTCGTACGGCGCCGCTGTGACCCAGAATCGGATATATGCCCCTTTCTATTCCCCTCAAGAGAATGTGGTGTTCGGCTCCGGCAGGGCGCAGTACGAGTACGGATCCAATGTGTTCCTCCAGGACAAGGACGTCCTGCCAAGCTGCAGGCAAACAAACATGGGACTTGGCTCGCAGAGCCACATTGCCCAGGAGTACAGTCTGGATCAGGGGAGGGCAGGATCCCAGGAACAGAAGAGCAACATCCCGATCTACCCGTGGATGCAGCGCATGAACTCACACAGCGGTGAGTTTTACTACGACCAAATAAATTAAGGAAATTGGCCAGTTTTACGATATGTCTTACCAAGAGAGTAAGTTACTTTTTATGGCCCCATAAAACATTACTATATCTGCTCGACGTATGAGATGGGCCTTAACATGTGCAAACAAACAGCTTTATTTTTACACTTTTATGGTGATTATAACCGGTGACTTGGGAGATAATTTACATTCCAGTTTTTAAATAATTTTGCTATAAAAGTAAATATGCCCACATTCTATTTTCTCAATTTTAATTACTATTCCCTGCATATTTAGAATAAGTGAAATGTTGTAAATTGTGATGAATAATTCTATAATCAGAGAATAAATCAATGGTTTTTATTTTGTGCTCCAGCAGGAGTGGGTTACGGGACAGACAGGCGCAGGGGACGTCAGATCTACTCTCGCTACCAAACGCTGGAACTAGAAAAAGAGTTCCACTTTAATCGCTACCTGACCAGGCGCAGACGCATCGAGATCGCCAACGCGTTGTGCCTAACGGAGCGGCAGATCAAGATCTGGTTCCAGAACCGGCGCATGAAGTGGAAGAAAGAGAGTAACCTGACCTCCACGGTGAGTGGAAGTGAACAGACAGGAGCTGCCCAGGAGGAGGAACGGAGTGAGAGCGCAGTGGAAGAAGGGAATGATGAACACAAGAAGAAGGAATAGCTGGGAATAGCGCGCACGTGTGTGTGCGTGGAAGTGGAGGAGGGGGTCACCTCATGACCATAAAAGTCCAACATAACTACCTAAAAAATCTATGAAGACTTGACTTCACTGCATGATGGTTATATCCGCTGCTCTTTATCTCATCTTGACCACAGCAGTTGTGGAGCACTAAATATTCAAAAAACATTATCCCATCAACAGTTTGGTCTCTGTGACATTTGGAGCACTGAGGTGTTTGTTTTATCAATGTTATGAATATCAATGTCTCACCTGTATTGTGAAAACAATAATATTACAAACGAAGAAGAAGTGTTATTTTCCTGATTATTTTCAAACACCAGGGGAAAAATCTGTATTTACCCACAGCGAATTCCTCACTGTGAACTCTTTTATCACCTAACCAAATACAGTGTTGGTTTGACTTTGCTCATTGTTGTACATGCACATTCCACTGCGTTCCATGGAACACTATGTAAACCAGTACTTGAATTATCCACAGATTTAAAAAAGAGAAATAAAATATTAGAATTGCACGGTCGGCCCTAAAGCCTGTATATATAAAATGAAAGCAACATAACAGCATAATATGCAAATTCCTCGAAGAGTTGGCGCTTGGTTTTGGCGCAGCAGAATTTAAAATAATAGAGCAACTTCTTTTAGAAAAATTTGACACCATAAGCTTTTTGTTGTGAGACAAATTTGTACACAAGTAATCCTTCACTTTTTTGAGCGCAACGATTTCATTTTTTGTCATATTTGTGCATCAGTAAATAAAATCTTTGTAAAACTTGCCTCCTCGTCTTGTCTTTGTTCCTCTCTGAGTATTTCACTATTGTAACAGTAAAATAGGGTCTATCAGGCAGGTTTCACAAAATGAGAGTAGTTTGCAAAGTCAGAGAATGTTGTAGCGGCACATTGAGCTTGTTTTAAGAGCGGTTTTGGAGGATTAGAATAGGAACATGGAGATAGCATTTATTTTTTAGAGCAATTTTTACGTATTAATGCTTTAATGTTAGGAGAGTACTCAACGATCCCTTATTTAAAATAAATTAAATAAGTAACGGTAAATATTTTTTACATAAAATTTTGCTATTATTATTATTATTATTATTATTATTATTATAACCGAGAGGATTTATATATGGAGCATATTGTTTTGCATAATTTTAATTTTATTTATTTATTTATTTATTTCAATAAGGACATCGAAGCACGTCCCTTGCGCACGTCCTGCTCCATTCCAGACACCAGATGACGCTCTTGTCTAACTGTCCTGTCTTTTCTTTTTTTTTTTTTTTTTGCGCTAAAGATTCCCCCCCCCCTTGCCTGATCCCCAACAACCAAACAGCTCAAAGTTTACCGGACACGTTTCTCCTATTCATCAATATCCCCATTGAGTATCAAGCCAATTTATGACTGGCCAACACATGCACGTGATCGCATACAAATACCCCATATTTGGGCAGTGCGCTCCGGATCAAGAATTAAAAAAAGAGAGAAAAGAAACAAAAACCTACTCCACCTATAAATCCTGGATTATTTTTTTACTCTTCTTTAGGAAAGACAGCTTTGAATTTTCCATAGGAGGCTCCAAAGAAAAAGAAATGATCAACAAAACGCCGGAAATACCCGCAGCCCTCATACCGTATGTAGTTTGAAAAGAAAGTGCTGGTGGGTAGTATTAGTTTTAAAATGAACTCTCATGTTGAGCGCTCCAGTTTCGGGCAAACGAGCGAGACAACTTCTGCTAACAGCATGTTTACTTTCGATGGATCTGGGCGCACGTCCAGCCATTATGAGGGTGTTAATGTGAACGGGGTTTACTCCTGTCCCGTCCCCACGACCTCTGCGCAACGGGAAGAGATCAAAACTAGCCTGCGTGGCAGCACGAATACTCTACCCAGACCGCAAATAAGCATGCGCTCCAGCGGCTCACCCGTGGAGACGAGCGGGCTTGGCTACAGACGAGGTGCGGACAGAGAGCCGGAGAAAGGCGTAAAACGCGGAGGGAACAGGAGCCAGGAGGGAGACCAAAACGCGGAAGGCGCGCAGTCAATGAAAAGAAACGCAAATATACACCAGCGTCAGGACAGTGAACAGCGGCCGCAGATTTATCCATGGATGACAAAGCTGCACATGAGCCACGGTAAAGTTTGCCTGTTTTATAAAAAAATGCTAAAAAGTTGTTCACTCTTAACGCACAACACTTGGTTTCGCTTGCTCCACTGTCCTTCTTGAGTTTTATAGGCCAAAAGCAGGAAATAATAAAAACTCGCGGTCATAAATTTTATGACGAAGGCATCTATTGCTCGTAAACCTGCTCTGTTACTGTGAAGGGGTGATCTGTGTGGTGATTTATGGTGAAATAATTGGATAAGAGAACAAAAATATGATTAAACGTCAAAATAATAGAACAAATCCAACTATGTTAAAGTAATAGTGGAGATCTTGCTTCTCCTCTACATGCTTTTAAATTTCCAGCATCCCCAAGGAAGGGAAATAAAAAGCTTTAGCCTTCAACTGAACTCTGGGACACACCAGTGCCCTGACCCAATCGTGAACTCTTGACCTCTTAAAGATTTGAATAGGCATGTTCCTTCTTCATGTCTCCAAACCTATACTGACAGACAATTTAGCTGCAAGGAAGACTGTAAACGCATCGGCTACAAAACCAGAAGCAATACTTTCTCCGTGGTTGTGCATATTGCAAATGCGCGCACAGAATAAATATCCAGCGGCTTTAGGCCTGTTGCTTTACATAGTAATGCTGTGCAAGTCTATAAATAACAAAACAGTAGGAAAACACCAATTTGCATAATGTTAAATGCTACTTTTTGGACTCATGTTGTTTTTTTTACCGTGATGCTCTGTGACAATATTAGTGTGTAGCGCTTTCAAACTTTACAGGGAGGCCTACAAATCGAAAGTTCTCTCATTTATGTATAACAGCTAAAAGTAGTTTATTGAGCAATGTTTTTTGTTTTATTTTAATAAATAGTAAAAGCGGTATTTATAATATTTACCTTTTTACAGTAGTATATCAGCTGTTTCTGTTTATTATTATTTTTAGTGAGCAAATCAACTAAAATTAAATTAGGCTGCATACCAATATTAAAATAGGAGACCTATATATATATATATATATATATATATATATATATATATATATATATATATATATATATATATATATATATAGCTACATGCCTAAAAGTTAAATAAAAAATATTTGTGTACTATAAGGATGCTGAAAGCTGACATATTCTAATACTGCTTCAGAATCGGAGGGTAAGCGCTCCAGGACCAGTTACACCCGCTACCAGACTTTGGAACTGGAGAAGGAATTTCACTTCAACCGCTACCTGAGCCGCCGCAGGCGCATAGAGATCGCCAACAACCTGTGCCTAAACGAGAGGCAAATCAAAATCTGGTTCCAGAACAGAAGGATGAAATGGAAGAAGGACTCAAAGATCAAAGTAAATGAGTAAAAAAATAAAAAATAAAAAAAATAAAAAAATAAAAAAAAGCAACACTTTTTTTCCCTCCAGCTCCATACTTGCACTGCAGAGCTGGAGTTATCCGCCTGACCTTCGGATGAACCGCTCTGAAGAACAATGACATCACGACACGACGCTGTGTGCTTCATCACCAATTATGTGTCACTTTCTGCGGTTTGGGACCTGATGTATTGAATATCACTCACAATGATCAATCGGTTTACATTTCTAAATTAATTTCCTGCCTATGCGATGATAACCCTACTTTACTGCAGGTAGTGGGGTCTGGGTCCTTAAAGGTTTTTGATCTGGATTGCGTTTAAAAAAAGTTGCAGAGTTCCGGGCATCATTCTCAGCTTCTTATGGGTGTAGGCTATTAAAAAAATAAGGTCCGTCAGCAAAAAAACAAAAGCATAATTAGTAAAGTTAAAAAGTGTTTCTCCACTTCTTTTTTTAAGATACCATGACGTTGAAGATATTGCGTGTTTATTGATCAGTTTTTTCATCCATGTTGTCTCTCATAGCCTTGTGTCCGTGTATGATAACACTGTAATGTGCAATGAAGCTATGATCGTTTCCCTTTGTAAACTAAACGTGCCTGACACGCAAAAGGCCTGACTAATGGTCAGTTTGTTGATTGTAACCAATAAAGTAATTACAAAAACAATCTTACTGTGAGTTATTTTTCTCTTCATATTAGGGATCAATTGCAAAACAAAATGCAACTTCAAATAATTGTGTTGCATTTCGTCCGTTAAATAAGACTGGACGTCTGTGTTTTTGAAATGCAATGTTTTCTTGGAGTCCACAGAATTTCTCAGGCTGACAAATACGCTCTGAAGTTTAAGCCCCCCCTCATAAAACTTTATTGCCTCCTTTTTCCAGCACTCCACAGGCACACTCGGCTTCCTGTTTTGTAAGGGGATGAGGAAGAGCCACCCCAGCCTGTTAGAACAACACAAAGGTGAACACAAAGCTTCGGCTTCCTGTGGTCGCACACTGACGCGTCGTTTTCTGTAAAGGGGGCCATATGGTCAGATTTTTTTCATCCCTGGTCTCATTAGATTGTAGTCAAAACACCACTTTGCAGCATTGGGTATTATGAGGTAATTCCCCTCTTTACTTTACAGAAAAAAAGAAAAAAATGAACTCACCTTTCAAACTTACAGCCTCCCATATGATCTTCTCTTATTGAACTGGCCAACTGCAGCGTCCACTCTCTCTGTGCTCTGTTGAGGCCTATAAACCTAAACGTGAGAGCGTGCATTCAAGTCTTTCTTTTTGGGGATTTTAAAGTTTACAAGGTTACATATGCCAATTGCCCCAAGCAGGGCTTGTGAATGGTGCGTGAGAAGCACGTGGTGTCATTTAAGTGGGTTTTATGGCCTGGAAGAGCTGACAAACCTTCGATATATACACATCATATATAATCTTAACTGTCCGGAATCACAGCTGCTGGCTTCCCCCTTATCGGAGGAGGAAAGGGCTTTGTGGTGGTGGCAGGGGACGCAGTACCTTTCCCCGGACTCTAGAGCGGAGCGGAGCGGCGCTGAGGGCTTAGACCTGCTGCTTCTGCAGTAAGTTGAAAGAACTTTAAATACTGGCCTGCATCTGTGTTGTTATTTCGCACGTATAGCCTATAGCTTTTGTTAAAAAGTGACTTGGAAGGCACCGATTAACTAAAAATGTAATTAGATCAAATCACGATGACTCTTTTAAGGTTTTATGTTTTGCAAAGTGTTATGAAATGCTTTCCTGTTTAAGTTTTAATTGGCAGCAAACCTAATTTTTCATCTAATGGTTAAATTTCCGAATCACGTTAAATATTTTTTTAAACAGCAGATCGTTGGGTTAAATATGCTGCGACAGTGTATTTGTGAATGTTAATTCCAACAATAAAAATAAATGAAGATACTACAAAATGTTTAAAATAAATACAGCAGTGATAAAAGTAGAAATTGAAAAAAAGAGCTCTTAAACTCTTCTGGCGTCCTTCTCTACACCCACTCAACACCCACTCAGACCTTTTGCCTGCAAATTGTGAATAAGATTTTTTTATTATTATTTTGATATAAACTTCTTTAGTTTTGGTTATATGAACCAGTGCTGCGTATAATATATAGATTTTGTTTCATGTCGATTCTTTATTGTAAACGCTAAATTACTTCAATGACTCAATGAGAACAATTTTCAAGTCGCTTTTGTATTTTTCCGCCCTCTGCAGTTAAGTTAAGCTATTTTAGGGTGAGGTATCAATGTAAAACTAATTCGGAAAAAAATATGATGAAAAAAGAATAAATAAACTGCTATATAGGATTTATCGAGTTCGTGTAACAACTCATTTGCTATCCAAAATATTCCACTATCGTTAGCAGCTGCCCATTTCATGTCATTTCAAGATGGAGTAGCCTTCTTAATGTTTTTTTAATAGTTTTTTTTTGTGTGTGCGTTTTTTGTTTTTATCGGTAGTTAAAGTTACGGTAAGGTAATCCTTTTTATTATATTTTTGCAAAATCGGCAACAACATGAAGTTAACAGATTATAAATGAGAGAACAGTAGAGAATACGGTAGTTTTACTGTAAAAACGCGAACAAAACATCTTGCGTCCGGCCCCACCATATACCCATTTAATCATCCACTCAACCTTCTACATGCAGTTTGCATGTAGAACCCTTTTAAGTGAAATTGTAGGCTATAGCTTTAACTGTGCTCCTGATAAAGGTTTAAATTTACCCCTACCAAAGGTATGACGGCTATTATGCTGTTTGGTTTGCTGCATTCGTTTAATAAGAGCAGGAGCTGTTTTTTCACCTTGACACTGCTGTCTTTGCAGTGTTGTGGTTATGAGCGGCAATACTGTGGTTTCACAGCCATTTTCTGACCATGCAAACATGTAGCTCTTACCTTGAGTAACAGTCTGGCTATAAACTGAAGACGGAATAAATATTTACATCTTTCATATCTTTACTATCCCCATTGATGTTTACAAATAGTAGCCTACCAGTTTGATCAGCTTGCAGACTAATGAGGCAATGTCATCTTATGACCTCAATAGTTTTCTGTTGCTCAGTTAGAAACATAATTTAACACCCATAAGCCTAAGCAAACAGAAACAGTCTAACAGTCACTCCTAATCAATGTGTGGGGGTGCTATTCTTTTTTATATTAAATCTCAGATTGATGAATTTTCATTAACGTTAAAGGAGGTAAATGTCACCACCAACCTTCTTCCTCTTGTCTGTTTTGGTTGTTTTAATTTTTGAATGTGTTGCTCTGGCTGTCTTGATTATATCTTATTTCCAGTTGTGAGGTGTGGATTTTTTGCTTTCAGGTATCCAGGATAAATCACGCACTTTCAATAGGGGGCACTGTCTAACATACTCCTGTGTGAGTGATACACTCTGGGTCGTCCAAACATTTTATCCACTCTTTATTTGTCGAAAGATTGTTCTATAATTGAGGGAGGGATTTTTTTTTAACGCCAGACTCACTGCAGAAGAAAAAAGAAATGCATAAAACTACTCTGTTTTTTCTTTAAGAAATACTGTTTGTACATCCGCAATTGTACTTTACTGTAAAAATATTTCTTCTTATCAAGTGAGGGGCTCAAATAAAGCTAAGAGCTGTACAAAACAATTTAAAATATTTATTTTGAAAGTGAAACTGGTCCAAATATACGTTTTCATTGCCATGTTCTTCGCTGGTTTATTCCTTTCTTTGACCTGTGGAGCTGACACTGCCATCCTTCAACTCGCAGAGGTCATTTCCGGGTGAGCATAGACTTCCCTTTGTCTGATGCTCGAACAAGAGGAAAAGAAGCTCGTTGCACAGTTTCAGAAATCACGGAATGATATTATTTACAATGTGAAGAAGAAGTCGTGATTCTCTTTTATTGACTGTTGGCCATATTTCAGAGGCGCTGAAGTCCAGGGACTTCTATTCATAGCTCCTGCCCAAGGAAATACAAAATTGCTTGTAAATTTAGTTTTAGTGTCTGAGAACGATCTGTCTTAAATTCTTTCCACAGTCTCTGTTCGGTCGGAGCTCATATATATATTATTTTTTTAAGTACAATATCTCTCCAGGAATGCGTAATTATTATACAGGCAAAAATATTAAGATGGAAATAACAAAAGCGGAAAAAATACTTTGTTCTGTTTTTTGTAAGAAATAAAGAACTTTTCAAAAAAAAAGAAGAGAAAGAAAGAAAGAAAGAAAGAAAGAAAGAAAGAAAGAAAGAAAGAAAGAAAGAAAGAAAGAAATTAAAGGCTATGGTTTGTTTACATATTTTACTTATATTTTCTGCCATTCCATTGGTTTTTATAGGAATATTATCATTTTGATTTCTTTAGTCTTGTAATTTAAACAAATGTTCCATACTTTAGAAACAGTGTATTACATTTAGATATATAATTTTGCATCTAACTTACTACATTTATTAATCTTTTAAATATTTTATTAAGCAAATGTTAAACAAAAATAAGTATATTTTATGAGAAAAGCATTACTTGGTTAGTACTCATTTCTTCTGCTTATATGCAATTTATGCAAAAACCCGACTGGGCCATTAGTATGTCAGGATATTTTTATTGTTACCGACAGTAGCTCGGTTCAAAATGAGTGCAACTGAGTATTTTTCCGTAGGTGTAATAAACCACCCCATCTGACTTTAGCCAAAAGTCTTAACCTTAATCTTTATGGTGACGTCCGTTATTTCTTTGAAAGCAATATGAGTTCTCAGATATCAGGGATCTTGATGCCTGTAAGTTTAAAGAGTTCCGATTTTTTGTAAATTATTATTATTATTATTATTATTATTATTATTATTATTATTATTATTATTAGTAGTAGTAGTAGTAGTAGTAGTAGTAGTAGTAGTAGTATCCAACCTACACTACTTTGCCAAATCTTTGTTGGCGTTTTTGCGTCAGATTGATAGCGAGCGTTGTTGTTTTGTTTATGCGGAGGTTATATGTATTATAACGCTACGGTCTGAGTCTAATGAGCTTCAACACCGCAGCGGTTAATGTGTGAGAATCCAGTTTCTAAAACACACCTCTGTTCCCCAGGCGGTCCCTTTTAACCAGCATACACAGCCAACTGGTCTCCAGTCTGTCTGCACTTCATTAAAACTTTTTATTTTAACTGGACCTTTACAGTCTAACTTTATTACACCTGGGGAGGGTAAACGCGTTGAGGTTATTACATTAAGGGTTTGATTAAAAGCGCTTCGTAACCATTTTCATCAGGGAGCGGAATACAGTCTTCATTCAGGTCAGCCATTTGGACACTAAAAGGAAAAGCATGATGACGAAGGACTTATGCAGAATTTTGATTAATTCCATTCTGTTTACATGGATACATGTGTGAACACGCATGCACAAGAGTCGGATTTTTTTGTTTCTTTTTTTTTGGTGGTGGTGGTGAGTGTGTGTGGGGGGGGGCATGGAGAAAGCTTAACAATCCCTCAAATGAACAAATGAAACATAAAATTACTTCGCCTGAGGGTCTCATTTTTTTGTACTTCTACATTATAACTAGTTATTGAACTACGTGCACGATCCGAAAGCCATTTGTGAAGGGAGAAAGAATTCATTGCTGTCTCTCCATCAATAATCCTTGGCAGTGAACTATTGGAAGCAGTCAAACGCGAGGGGTGAAACGTGGGTCAGGCTGTCTAACTAATATTAAAATGCGCTCGCCATGAGCACATGGGGTGATGGGGAGTGTGTGGTGTTCACATCGATGAGCGCACAACAAATATCATGCGTTTAGATGAAGATAAGACGCAGCCAAATGGGTAGTATTCCTGAATTGTATGTATTACATAAAGAATTCACAGTTGTTGTTTTTTTGCTAACAAATGAAAATGTTTTTAAATATATAGATAAATAGTTTTTTTAATTTATACTTATATTTATACTGTTTGGTCTTTTTAATAACGATGCGAAACAGGTCACATGTCCAATGCTGCATTTTTCATCCAAAGCTTTTCTCATTAGCTTCCAGAGTGTCAGGAAGAAAGGTTACCGAGCGGTCAGTATGGTAATGACAAGCAGAAGAAATGGTTGGGAACAATGGAAACTTATTTTTCATCTGCTGCTGTCACGCCGTCCTTTTGTATCCTCCGTGTTTGTGGCTGAATATTCAGGAATCACCTCAAAGGCAGAATGCTGAGAAAGAAGGGCCCCGGTATTTTCTGTGTGCTTGCACATGCGCGCGTTTGTGTTCATTGGTCTTTTTACCGAGGGAAAACAGAAAACAAACAAATACGTTTGTCTTGCTTTGTCCAGATGAAGAGCTTCAGCTTTTAAGCACAGTGTGATTGTTTTGCGGTATTGCCACCCTGTTATATCTCTGAAAATGCATGCTTCCTCTTAAAACTGCTTGTATCGATGTTTACCCGACAGTTCACCTCTGCAGCGTCAAACAGAAAGCACATTAGTTGTCTATATGTACCCTGTAGAACCGAATTTGCGTGCTGCACAAACAATCGCAAATACGTCTCTACAGGAATACATGGGCAACTGGAATACCACGCCAGCCAATGGATTGCCTTGCACCTAGCTCTTCTTCTCCACGGCTTCGTTTCTTTCTCTTTGCTTCTGCATACACACGAAGCACCAATGATGATCCTTACATCCCAGCACTGTAACAATACGATAACACTGTCACTGAGTGTATTAATTGTCCACACAGATCCACACTTTGTGGAAGGAGCTGGAGAGGCCACAGGGTAAGGGAGCTGTTCAGTGTGCGGTTACTACTGTGTCAGAGCTTGTAAAACACACCGGGAACCAGGGGTCGTTTAAAAGTGACTGATTTACGGCTTTTATTGCTCTATAAAATGCCTCTAACATCCTCGGTAGGGGTAATAGAAATGTCGTGTGCATTCTTTACAAACAGTCCAACCAGAGTTATGATATGCAGTTTTCACATCGTTTTGAAACTTATTATGTCATTATGGCTGCGAAAATGGATCCCCAGGCTTGCATAGTGGCCAAAATATTGACCTTTTGTTATTTAACTACAGACTTAAAAATTATTATTATTATTATTATTATTATTATTATTATTATTATTATTATTATTATTATTATTATTATTATTATTAAATATCTGAAGAAGTTGTCTGTCCTTGACGAGATGAGAAAGAATGGGGAACCAGGTTTACACAGCCATGTAGCATCAGTTTACAACATAAAAGCCACCCACAGGTCAGGTGGCTCATGGTCAGGGCTTGAGCCAGGATTAATATACTAACAGCTGAGATGAAATATGGCCTTGTACTTGTAAACATTTAGATAGTTGTAATATGAGAATTAAAAATAATTTTGCTATTCGAGCTCATTGCCATGTATGTTAAGGGATGATGCATTCCTTTAAAGCCTCTTCAGCAGTTTTGTTATGTGGTGTATTAACTGCCATCATGGATGCAAGTCATTCCTTCTATATGTCTGTGCTTTTCATGTTCTCATCATTTACAGTAAGTACATACTACACAGAGTCAAACAGAGCAGGAAACAATACATCCAAAAGTTTCTTAAAAAGCTTATTTTGCAAGACAGATTTTTAAATATTAGTAGCTGCTCCTGATTGCAACTTTTCCATCTGCAACACCAAATTTAACTTAACTTAACTTAATCATCAGCTGCTAGTTAAGAATTTTATAATAGTTTTTTTTCTTCATATTTAAATTTTTGGGGGTTCATTACATTGTTAAATTTTTTCAGTCCTGTGTAATTTGTGGCCTCATTATATTTCTGAACATAAGTTAAGTTTGTGGCTAGGGTGTGCAAGGCTTTCATTAGCGCTTTGTAGCATCCTTGGGAAGCAGAACTTTCTGTAAAAGGTTCTCAATAATATAAAAGAGAAATAGTATACAATAAAGAATGGCTGCCATGGATCTTTATTGTAAACACTGTCAGTGTGCACAAAACCTACCATCCTTGTGTGCTTAGGTTTTCAATTGTTAAATGATTTCTTTTTTTTTTTTTTTGTAAATTACCAAATCTATGGGATTCTTGATGTATGAATTTGTGTTTTATATATATCAGGGTTATATCCACTGTATTGCTTTTTCATCTTTCATCTTTCTAAATTTGAAGAATAAACAGACTAATTATTTAATTTATTATTATTTTCAAGAAAACACTCAAAAGTGATAATATCTAGTTTTTTTTGTTTGTTTTTGTTTTGCTTTTTGCTTTTCTTAAGACTGTGTTCTTACTAAGATTCTTATCCAGCTCTATGAATGGTTTGTTTTAAGAATCAAGCTACATCTTCAAAGTATCTCACCTCTCCTGTGCAATGTCAGATGGAACCATATATCTGCATTCAAATAGCTCTAGTAGTGACTCTGGGAAGCTCTTCTAAATTCTAATAGCTTTAAAGATCCTATCTAGAGGTATATTATTTTCCGCTTACAAATACATAATGATGATAAAAATACAGCTGGGTAATAAACAATAAATTTCACAAGATCTAAAGATTTTTAAAAGCATATTGAAGATAGAAAGAATGCCACGTCTACTTTGTGTATTTTGGGGTTGATGAGATTACAACAGGTAAAACATTTAAGTTGATGTGGTGGGATTAGTACAACAATGTGTGCAGAAAAGTTATTTTTGACGAATCTCAATAATGGAGTTTCAGTTGAGATGCATAGAGCTTCGTACATGCTTCAGCTTAATGCCATTTTGCAAGGATTTGGTGGTCTTCAAAAGTCTAAAATCTACATTTTAACTTAAGAAGTCCTAAATAAACCCAGGTTTGCAATACCAAGTTGGGAATTACAGGTGGTTAATTCTTATTTTGGTTCTCAGACTTTTGCCTTTTTCAACTTGTTTGATGCATTTGAACATTATCCCGCTTTGAGATAACTGCAAAGCCCTTGATCAAGTGCAGTAAATGATCCTTTTGAGATTCACTTACAGCCAATCACTTGAATGGGTCTCCTATCAGTAGTTAGAAGAGGATGGGTCCACCAACAGTTAATATTTTTCTATGAGTTTGATTACTTGAAACAGGTATTTCAGTAGTTGACTAAGAACTGTCATCAGTAACCTTAATAAACCAGATGTGCTATCATTGAAGGCACTGAAGCTAGGTAACATGTAGGCATAAAAGTACATGCTTAATTTTTAAAGTTTATATTTAATCCATTAGCTAACAATTGTATTAATAAAGATATAATAATGTTCATATCCCTAAAATTAAAATTTTAATGGTCAAGAGAGTCTAAAAAGTATTACATTTAACCTCTTGAAACGTTCAAACTGTTGCATTTTGTGACGTCAATAGAGGCATTTGTATGTGTGGAAACTATTTTCAGAGGTTAGATTGTATCTTGATAAAATAAAGGTTTACCACAAAAAAATCAAAACAAATCAGAAAAATTTGTGAACACATTTTGCATAATCAGGGACAAACTAAAAAGAAAGTTAATGTAATATTCTATTTTTAGATAGGTCCAGCTAGTAGTTTTAATTGCTTTCAGTCTGTTTTCCAGCTGAACTAACTGAAACAGAATGCACCTTAATTAATTTGCAGATAACCTTTATGGAAGGTGTGCAAGCAAAGAAAATGATTGGTTTTCTACTGTTGCGTTTTATCCTTGGGCAACCATTGTCCCTTTGAATAATTGGGAGCCATGGATTTTGCCTGTTTTATTTATTTTTTCCTTGGTCAGCAGCTACTTGTTTTGTCCCCAAGATCAATTGCCTTGGTAACAAAACCGGAGTGAGGAGGCAGGGGGAAGAAGAGGGAAGAAGGAGAGATAGAGAGACACAGGCGGACAGTGAGAAAGAGAGAGAGAGCGCTTTGTGCCCACAATGGCGACTGTAGGTATGCTAAATACCTCTGGTTCCTTATCCGGGAACTACCTCTTCCTCTGCTATTGGGCCACTGGGTCACGTGGTTAAAGTAACTTTACAGGGCTGCTCGCAAGTAGGAGGGCTTTATGGAGCAGAAAAACGACAAAGCTAGAAAAATTATTTTCCACTCCAGAAATTAATGATCATGAGCTCGTATTTGATGGAGTCTAACTACATTGATCCGAAATTTCCTCCATGCGAGGAATATTCGCAAAACAACTACATCCCAGAGCACAGTCCAGAATATTACAGCCGCGCAAGGGACACTGGCTACCAGCATCACCACCAGGAGTTATACCCTCCTCCGCGGGCGAGCTACCAAGAACGCCAGTATAACTGTGCAAGCATCCCCGAGCCCGACACGCCGCGGGGACACGGAATACCCCACTCTGCGCACCTGCTGACGGGAAAGGGCCAGCCTGCATCATGTGAGACCCCACAGTTGTCCATGTCCCCCGCCACTCCGCCGGCCGCAGCCTCCGCCTGCAACCAAGCCACCCCGGAGCATCCAAACAGCACAGTCTCGTCCAAACAACCCGTGGTGTACCCGTGGATGAAGAAAATTCATGTCAGCACTGGTAGGCAACTTGTGGTGTTTATGTTCCCCCTGCTCTACTCACGCTCCTCTCTCCCCTTCTTCCCTCCCTTTATCAAGCCTCTCTGACTCCCATCTCGTTGCCAGCCCCTGCTCCGATAGCAGGGAAGCCTTTGAAATGGCACAATTGAGGCGGATTTACGACTCGGCATTGGTAATTACACCCACCATAAATTTTATAGCCGAGGTATACTCAGGGCAGCCGTATCACCATGTGGCTTCTGCTGTTATGTATTGCGCGATAGAGAGAGAGAGGGGGAGAAATGAATAAGAGAAGAGAAGGGTAAAAAAAAATCTGAGCTTTGTGATCTTGCATTAATAATTTAGATCATGGTTGGGTGTGAGTGTCCTCTCATTACACGAATAAGTTCTTAACTTCCCATTTAAATTTCATCAAACAGCTAAACATTCTTGTCCAATAAATCTTTCTGAGCCATATCTCACTTTGTTTACCCCCTCCTTTTTCTCCCTTCTCCTTCTACCCTTTCTCTCCGCATCTCCCCCTTTTTTCATCCCAGTGAACTCTGGTTACAATGGAACGGAGCCAAAGCGGTCTAGGACAGCTTACACCCGGCAGCAGGTCTTGGAATTGGAAAAGGAATTCCACTATAACCGGTATCTAACCCGGCGGAGGCGCATTGAGATCGCGCACACCCTGGTCCTCTCCGAGCGGCAGATTAAAATCTGGTTTCAGAACCGTAGGATGAAATGGAAAAAGGATCACAGGCTGCCGAACACCAAAGTTAGATCATCTTCATCATCTTCTTCCTCCTCCTCTGGGTCCAACACAGGCTCTACGGCCGGTGGAGTCGCCACTGTCTCGGCCATCACCACTGGGGCCCCCGACGAACTCACTGGAGCTCAGCATGGCGAGGATATTACCAGGTTATAAAACCACAAACCAGACACCTGGGGTACATGGAGAACTGTTTATTTATAGGACAATTATATATTTTGTTTTCGTAGCTATCTTGTGCGGTTTCGTTTAAGTCCAAAGTTATATAAAATTGCATGTTATATAGCATGGATTACTGCGAATACCGATGATTTATTTTTTACGTGAAACAGGGTTTAATTTATTTGAATTTCATTTATCCAGGTGTTTTTTTTATTAAAATGAAGGAGTGAAACTAAAAAAAAAAAAAAAACATTTTATCAAAATGTTATTGTGGGCCATTCGTTTGCCCAGCTGTCCAAGGTAAAATGCACAATCTATTTATTTCAACAACACTGGAAGGATATCAATATAATAATAATTATTTTGGTATATTAAAAAAAGCTTGAACACAGCATTGATTCTGAACATGTATGTTTAGGATAACAGCAATGTATGACCTTACCTCGTGTATTTCAGAAATGGGATTTTGATCTGCATTTTTTGTTTTTTATTATTATTATTTGTGGTGTTGATGTTGTGTTTAGACCGTTACAAAGCAGATTATTGTGAAATGCAATAAAAGGAGTTTAGTGTACTTGTGCTAATCATACTGGTCAATAAAAACAGTGAGTGTCTACTAGTTTTACATACGTATGCTGAAAGTTAATTTTAGATGAGACGAGGTGTATGATAGACGGATATTTAAAAACTGTACAGATTTGTAAATACTCAACAGTACCACTGTGTTTTTTGACTATTTCTGTGCCCTTAAATTAGCAACATGTAAAACCATGATGTAAGGGCGTGTGTGGGTGTGTGTACGCGTGTGCGTGTGTTTGTGTTCAGCCTCCCTTGTAATAGAAAAAGCTGTTTCCAAAAGTATGGAAAAATAAGTAGTTTGTTCCCTGCATTTGGTGCAAGCTCATCAGTCTGAAGGGCATTCAATTAGCCCTGCAGACAAGCTACTGACGGCTCCCTCCAATCCACTGCTACACTGCTTTATTTCAGTGCCACAAAATGAAACACCCTTTTGACTGCAAAACCAAAATGCATGCTTGTAATTTAGACCTTACATTTGTAAAGTGTTAGAGTTGGTAAATGCTTGTAAAACAGCCTTTTTGTAGCACACTGTCGCCCTGCTTTTTCTATACTCCACCGCTCCATGTGACTGGGTTTTCACATGTGAAATAAATGAAAATTAAACAAATAAATGAACTAGACGCAGATTCAATGTAAAGCATGTAGTTTGAAATGTATCACAGCAAAGATGCTGACCTTTGTTGTCAGACGCTGGCCCATGTTGGAGAGAGTGGTAATGGTTTCTTGTGTCTTTTATTTCTGCATGTGCTTGTGCTTCTGTGCAGCAGCAAAACGCATCCAAAATTGGTCCTGTAATGGCAGAAAAAAACAACTCTAGAACGATTTATAGCTACTTTAACGTAACACTTAATACACGTGTTCTCTTTTTTTCTCATTGCATTTTTTTCTCTATTTAGATAAATGAAGTTTGAGCATGACTCAGACCCAAGGAAGCGCAAGCATTTGATAGATTATTGAAATTGTGGCATGAATAGGTCGCATAAAATGCCTTGCGTAGTGGGAGGCACAACAACACAAAGGGAAGAGGTATTTTCCATCATCAATCTTGCACCACGAAGCTCTGTATAATGTCTTGGAAAACAGCTGTGATGATAGCCAGTTTTGATAACATCAAATGTTGTGGTTTATCAGCCAAAATAACTCCGAAGTATGCACAAATATGAGTTTGGATTCTTTAAAATGTACATATTTTAGGACAAGCACAAATGTTAAAATCTGCTGTTGAGACTTGGCTTTTGGAGAAGCGAGTAGAATGGTGGTGAGAAGGCGCTGAAAAATGAATCGAGGAGCCTTTATGTTGTTGGACAGATTAGAAAATTAATGTGCTCTCTGCAGTCGCAGCATCCCTCCAGACCCTTTTTTTTTCGGCCCTGTCGCCTCTATGTCGCGGGGTTTGAAAAGGTGCTTCATTGAAGTTTGGAGGTGAAATGGGAGAAGGCCGAGTTCAGCTCGAGGACACGTTTTCTGTTCCATTAGGCTCATTTCAGACTGGATGGTCGACCTCTCCAACCCTGTGACCCGACTCACTTTCTATGCATGTACCTTCTGTGTGCACCCTCTCCGGTCCTCCATTGGCCTCGGCTTTCTTTGTGGATTTTTGTGCGCTGCGTCTGTATAGAGTGGGCCTGCGGCGGGGCATCACTGGATGTGTTGCTCCCTTTGTTAAGCACGGTGACACCGAACAGCGTTAGATCCTCGGTCAGTGCTCCTCTCTGCATCCAGCGGAGCTGAGAACTTTCAGTCCTTCTTTTTCGGAGTCCTAGCAACAGATATTTGAAAAACACACACAGTAAAGCTATCCATAATTCATATATAAATTCACCACTTCAGATGATGTCTTGCAATTCCACCTCAAATTTGACAAACTCGCTGAATATTTTTACAACGGTGATGAGTAGGGTTCTCTGAGGTGTAATAAAAAGGTGCTCCGGCTATAAATAGTTTCATTTGCTGCGCTCGTTTGACTTCTGCTCTCAGGTTGGCTCCTGTGTCCAAAATCCAGCTGCCGATTATAGAAGTTTCTGACAGTACTGGGACAGTTGGTCATTGTGATTAGTTAATGAACAAGAACATTCATTAGTTGTTGTTTTTTAAAATCAAAAACACCTTGAGAAATTTTGATGGGGGCACCTCAGAAATACTGGATATTTTAACGCTAGCATTCCGAAACGCACGGTCAAATGATATATGATATTCACAAAAAAAATAAAAATAAAAATAAAATAAACAATATATATATATATATATATATATATATATATATATATATATATATATATATATATAAAATATGAGTTTGGATTATATATATATATATATATATATATATATATATATATATATATACTTGTTTTCCTCTGTTATTTTCAGAATATCTAGCTAGTTAAATTAGTTTTAAAAAAAAGGTTTATTCTTGTAAAATACGAAAATATAGGACTAATGCAGCTGAAATACTAGACCCATGAAATGTTTCAATTGCTTCAATAAAAAAGAGCATAAATTATTAAATTAGATTTAATATATCGTAATGTAAGCTTAGCTTTTAATTAATATGGGTTTCCCAAACTGGTGCATTTGTCAATCTGGTCAATTCAAGTTAATTTTGGGTACTAAGATGTTGCAAAGATCGCTTATACGACAGTCCACTGTTTGCTACATGAGCCAATATTGAATGGAAAATTGATCGATTGCATTTTTTCTATAAGTAAACAGCTGTTAGTGAAAAGTGAACTCACGTGTCAGTGTGTTTGTACGCATTTGACCCGTCTTCCTCCTGCATGTCTTGGAGGTTACAGGTAGAGCTCAAATTACTCCCTGAACATCAAAAAATTCTTTTACTTTTTGTTTGAGCTCTTGTTAGGGAAGATTAATGTCAAGCAGAAAATACCTTCTTGAGGCATGACTTGATATTACTTTGCCAAACAATATAGAAAACTGTGTGTGATGATGACAGCATAAAAACTTTTGAAAGTTATTCTCTGGCGCTTCTCAGTCACTAAATAAAAAAAAACCGAATAAACAAAAAATAACTAATTAATAATAATAATAATAATAATAATAATAATAATAATAATAATAATAATAATAATAATAATAATAATAATAATAATGTCTAGTCGGAGTCTCATTTTCAAACTCCGAATCTTACCTGGATATTTACACGCATTTTTTTTTTAAGTTCAAAAATAATAACTTGACATTTTGTGCTTTTTAATGAATTTTCCTACATAAATATATAATTAGTGAAACCTATTAACTTTAAAGTAAGTCAGACCAGTCGATATAAAAACAATAAAAACAAAATCACCCATCTAGTCGGGAAACGCTCTCTGTATTTTTTCTCATTGACGATATATTATTCTTTGAGGTTAATTTAAGTTATTTCACATTTAGGATTTCCTCTGCCTGAGTCTGTTGTTATGTAGTAGATTCATAAGTGTTTCCAGGCCGATGAAAGTGCAGGATCATGGTGCGTTTTGCGTGTTTGGAGTGGACCATTTAAATTCCTGAGCAGTTACTCAGCTCCAACCGGTTTCTTCTCTGACTTGAGACTGTTGAATCACATATGATTTTCAGCTCACATTGCATCGCTGCAGGCGCTCTGTGATTTATTAAGCACCTCTGGCGAGGCCTCTCTCTTTCCCGCGCTCCCTTCCACTCAGAAGGAGTAAAAACTTTAAGCCTGCACAAGGAGCAATCAAGATTTTTAAACAACGGCTAAACAGGACTGGTCAGATTGGTCCTATCTGAAGCTCACCTTGATTATATGACCCGTAGTTAGTGTTAGGTTGACTCGTTAAACATGTGTTTGTCCACTAGTCTCAGGTGAGTAGCTCCTTCAACCACTTAGGGTTGTGATGAAAGCTCGCTGCATTGTTGTGTGTGTGTTTAAAACTGCAGCCCTGTAGCAGCTGTATAAAGGCAGAGAGTTGAAACAGGGGTCACGCTGCTATTTTCCAGGGACAGAAGAGAGGCTGCCTCACATTGACCAGCAGTGTGGGTGTGTCATAAATCCATACAACTCTGAGTTTACACATGGGGGAGTAAGCGAACCAGCCTGCATCTGCGCATGTGCCTTTAGAGATAAAGGTCGAGATGGATTAAATAACGTAAAAATAGATTTCAAAAACCAAGCTCATAAATACTGAAGTGTTTAATTGTCATAGCTTTCAAACATTTTGGATATTGATGCTATGTTTGCCAACCCTGGGCGCCCACTATCATTGCGTGGCACTGGAGCTCCAAAAACTAAGTTGTGCCCATCATTTATAACTGATTCCCTATGCATTAGTGCAGTCTGTAGATTGGTACAAAGTATAAACACTAACAAAGTATGGCTGTTCAAAGTTTGGATGTAAATTAAAGCCCTAATTCAAAGTTTTTCAAGGAACAGCAAATCTTTGTACATATTTTGCATTATTGCTAACACTCATTTGCTGGTCAAACCTGAACTCAAAAGAGATATCGAAACCTATAAAACCCAAAAAATCCTTAGTATTCTCAACAATATGGTTCAAATATGATCCCTTCCCTTTCAGAGTTTGTACCTCTCTGGGTGGATGGATGGATGGATGGATGGATGGATGGATGGATGGATAGATAGATAGATAGATAGATAGATAGATAGATAGATAGATAGATAGATAGATAGATAGATAGATAGATAGATAGATAGATAGACAGACAGACAGACAGACAGACAGACAGACGATTTCGACATCACATGCTGTCGCTATAGGGGATGATGGACTGGGTGAACTTACAAGTGTAGTTTATGTCAGTGTAACACCTCACTGAGAAATATTTAATTAGCCTATTTGCTGCATCGTTGAGGACCTCAGAAATTAAGGCCCTTTCCTGTATTGAAGGTGTCACCGGGGGCCCAGACAATCACTAAACTGAATTATGGTAATGGTATTCACTTTTCATCAGCACAAGTGATCTGAATATGCCATCTAGGAGACTATAGATTCTCGATTATGTACAGGTTAAGTGATTTAATTTGTTCTATGACAATGATTTCTCTACTGCGCCACCAGTTGCATCTGCTGCTGGACTGCTGAACACTTTCGTACATTTCTCTCCACACATCTGCAATGTATTGTCCTATGATTAAGAAGCTTACAAATTAAGTTTAATAACTGTTCAATTTGAATAAACATATATATTTTGTATTTGTAAACATGCATTCAGTATTTTTAGCTATGGCCACCTACACATGTCATAGAATAGGTAATACTATAATGTATCTTACATGTATCTTGCAACTTGTATGTTTTCGTATCAATTACTTTAAGATGCTTTTGAAGGAGGCAAATTTACCCCGAACCATTGCTCCTGAGAAACAAAGCAAAACGCGTTTAAACACGCTTTAAATATGATTACGCTGTTTCCTCCATCCTTGAAATCATTGAAGTGTCGGAGGTTGTGGAGGGGTGTTGGTCTGGTGTCTATCTCCAGCGGTCATCGGGCGATAGGTGGAGGTACACCGTGGACAGGTTGTCAGTCCAGCAATGATAGACCAAATATCGCACATTGTCTTATAAGGTGTACGAATACAGCACGTGCGTGCCTTACTTATGAAGTGCAGTCTGCAAACTCTGGTCCTTTCATTTCACTCGGCATTGTTTACAGCAACATAGGGCACCGGGCCCATAAATCTTCCCCTTGCTCTGCCAAGACAGCGCCATTTGTATGCACCGTTTTAACCAACAGCATCCTCTGCCCATTAACGTCTTCTCCCCAGCTCTCTCCCAGTCTCTTCTTATCCGCACAGCTCTATCCCCTGGATATGCATTAAGTGAACCGTGTTTTCCTTAAGCTTTGGAAAACAATTAGGGAATTTTTGTTTTTATTGCAAATAGTAGCCTATTAGGTCAATGCATATTTTATTGGGGGAGGGGGATCCAGGGCTGCTTGAGGCCAGATTTGTCTCCTGTTTGTGCGCAGCCGCAGCTTGTACGGCTCTCTCATATGTTTTTGGTATGAAAAATAAAAGTGTATCGACAATTTCCTCGCTTGTTTGTGTCAGCGGGCGAGGGAGCGCAGAAGGTAAGGAGAAATTGTAAAAGGCTTGACACCCAAGAGCGACCGGCGCGCTTTTGTGTGAGAAAGAAAAATGATTTATAGCCGCTGAGGCAGTTCAACCAGAGTTCACGGAGAATTGTGGTGGAGGCGCGGAGGAGCTAAATTATGGTCTTGCTGAGCTAGTATATCACAGATTCTATCTCTAAATTCAGAAAGAGTGCGTTCAAGCGGGCTAGGCAAGGAAAACACAATTAATTTAATTACTTTTCCACGTATTTCAGCCAGCACCACGTGTAACGAATAATAATAATAATAACAATATTAATAATAATAATAATAATAATAATAATAATAATAATAATAATAATAATAATAATAACAGTAGCCTAATAATAATATAGCGAATACATATGTAAGTATAGACACTTCATTATATGATCCCTATTGTAAATAATATTTGAAAACTTCGACTGTTTCAAATTCTTTTAAAAATTAAGTATTACTGAATGATAACAGTAATCAAAATTCATGTATTCCATAAAATAGTGGACCTATGTGTTTTCTTTAATATAAGAAAAGCAACATTCAATGGTTGTGACCTAATACACTTTGAAGTTGCAGGTAAAGCCCTGATAATGGTGGCAGCAGGGGTGACGCGTAAAAAAGGGAGGAAGGCTCCTCTCTTTCCAAGCTTTGCAGCCCTGAGTGCATAATCCATCACTTCTGAGACATCTAAAGAGGGCTTTCTAGACAGCTTTGTTGCAGTGAAACACCGGCAGGAACTTAGGCTACATTTGACGCTTGCTTCAACCAAGATTGATACGGGCACATAATGCGCACAGGCCCTTTAGAAGACGTTTACTATTTGTAGATTTTCAGCGAAATTCTGTAATTTACATATTCACACAATTCTGCATGTAAAGTGTAGTGAAATTATAGTGGGGAAATACACGTTTGTGAATTTAATTTCCTCTTGATTTAGACCACAATTTTTCTATGGCTTTGAGTGCAGAATAATTTCACCCCAAAATATCCGTTTTCAAATGAATTTTAATATTTTATTGGCGCACATCATTAGCTATATATTCTCAATCTCTCCTTCATTCGCCCATTCAGCGTTATATCAAAACCAAAAATATTAGATTTAAAATAAATAAATAAATAATGTTACTTTACAACTGAATATGTACAGTGAAGCCTGAATAATGCAAATGAGTCGTCCTCCGGAAAAAAAAAGAAAACCTTTCATGATTGTCTCTTTTGTCTTTGTGCAGCAATGACTGTCACAAGCCTTTTGTTTGACCACTCCCATTGAATCCTAATAAGCTGCGCTTGCACTTGGTCAGAAGCATATGTTATGAAAAGGAAAAGCCCGCCAATTAATAAAATTAAGTTACATTTCGTTGAGATTTTAAAAATAATAATCTGAAATAAATTCGTATTTGGATACTTAAGCTCTACCTTTCACCGTCAGCATTAAAACATGAAGATATATGTTTTTAATTGTGTTTGGCTGAGGTAAAAATAGCGCAGAGGATAATTTAATGTAATGTTTCTAGTTTTTAAACGCGTAATGATGTACGAAAAAACAGTAACTGCATATTATGCATATCGCTATTGTGAGTTTTTTTATTTAAACCTACCACATACAGCAGGAAGACGCGCCTCTCCCATTTTATCCTGGAGAATTTACAATAAAAAGTATTTTTTTACGCTCAATTTGAAATAATAACTCTCCTCAGCACGTGTATAATCTTTGTCTCCCTCTGTCTCCGTTTGAACGCATCTCGCTTTTTCATTCGTCTTGGCGTCGTTTGTGTCCAGTTCGCTGATTCTTTTTTATATATATACATATAATTCTTCTTATTTTAAATCCCTAGATATGGAAAAGCCGGAGTGATGAAAATGTCTGAAGAAATATCGCAAAAGCATCCTTGGCCACCCCAAGTTCCCAGCAGGATTATTATCCAACTCCAGAGCACTGTCATTGGAGGACAGGCACACGTGATCAACGTACCCCCTTCTGGTAAATATTATTCAAAGCGTTCCTCATGGTGTTTAGCCCCAAATGCTCTGTCATGCGTGCTTTTTTCATTCAGGTTAATTGTAATCTGATATTAGACAGATAGAGAACCTCTGGTTTATTACTACTGAGGGATCTCTGAGTTTGATTTGAGCCAATTTGATGAGCTGTGGGTCCATGGACCTCCAACAGTCTGCGGCCCTCCCTCTGCAGCTGCATGGCAACAGTTTTGAAATGAGCTCTGGACAAGTGCCAAAACTTAGCGTGGGATGTGGTGAAGGAGCAGGAGGAGGCATACTAGGAGGAGGAGGCTCTGATTTGGGACCTGATCAATTGAACCTGACCTCTGCTGTTCCCTTCACTTCCAGGTTGAACCCATATGAACTTTCTGAGTGCCAACTGGACCCTATTCACTGTCATGGCAAGGACAAGCTGGACCCAAATAGCAGACGATGTAGTCTCACCATCTGCAACTCTGGGGGGATTTTCCCCTGGATGAAGTCAAGGAACTTTGGCTCAAAACAGTCAAGTAAGTACTTCTTTTTAACGTGTTTTGGGTCACAGCTATTAGGAAAATATGATGCTTTAATATGGTTAATACTGCAAAAACATTAATGTTTTGACAATGTCCTCACCACTTTCCTGAGATTTATCTAGACCTATAGATCAGTTGGCGTAGACATGGCATGACAGATGTCTACAGATTTAGAAGAAGATCTGTGTTGTGAGAAAAGGACAGTAAAATTCCCTCAAAAAGCAAATTATACTATTGCAAGGCAGTTTTAATACATGAAATATTAGCATACCAAGTGTCACATCTTAGCAACCCTTTGCTACTGTAGTAACAGACAAAACTTTGGATTTTTACTTCACCCTGCATAACTACTTTTTTACGTATTGAAACATGATGTGACCTGGCCAAACTATTGATTTACACGAAACAAACACTTTGTCCATGCCTGTGATGGCCCAATATTTTAAAACAAGAAGAGAACCCTTGCTTGGATTTTATTTAACATTTTCTCTTTTTTCCCTAAACTTATTTCTTTAATTTTAAAAATCCAAACAACTTAGAAATAACTCTGAATTTCCTAAATCATTGATTTGAAACATATTACTAATGTCAAGGAATATCAAGAGATGAAGTAATGATCCCTCAGCTGATTTTTAGACTGACTGATTATGAACACAAAAATATTTTCATGTAGCTGAACTCCATAAGAACTGCGAACATCCAAGGTTTGCAATTTTTGAAATATATTTTTTATTGATTTAATATTATGATAAGGTTTTTATTTTCAAAATTAAAGTAAAAATTCATTGTATATAATCAGATTTTAATCTCACTTTATGACTCGGTTTTATGGCCCTTGATCTTGCTTTATCCTCCTTGAGATGTTTGTTATTGTAAACTGGTTTAATATTATGTTTAAATGTTTTTTAAATTTAAATTAATTTTAAAATAGACTGAATTGACTTTTCAAAAAATTCATAGAAAGAAACAATTAACACTAAAGACAACACCATCCTCTGTTTAGTGTACTCACTAAAGGTCTTATTAAACATCCATTAACCCCTCTGTGTCATATTATCAAAAGAGACCGGGTATTGCTCATATACATGTCAAACTGAATCCCTAGTGGCGGCTATTTTCAGTGGTGCTCCCAAGGTACCTTTAAAATAACTGAGATGGGGATTTGACAGGTCTGCTTCCATGTGGAGCTCTGATTAATGTGCCCTGTCAGGCAGCCATAGTGGCGTCAGATGTTTTCCCTAGACTGCCTTTTTGGCAGGGAACTTTTCCTGAACACATGACACACTAGACAGCCAGTCTTGTTTAGTTGATTGGGAGCTAGACTGAAAAGGAGCTGAGGGCTCCACTTGGTCTCAGGTTGATGAGCTGAGGGTTGAGACGGCTCTTGTTGTTACCTGTATGCTCCAGAATGGAGACATTATATGCCATGCACTTTCTATGAAACCCTTATTTTTTTGTGTGTTTATCTCCAGCTTCAGCCCAGGGTGTTGTGGCATCTAATGATGCAGGCAAAGGAGCGAGACGAGAGAGAACATCCTTCACCAACAACCAACTGCTGGAGCTGGAGAAGGAGTTCCACTTTAGCCCTTACCTGCGACGCCATCGGAGACAGGAGATGGCAGCCAGGCTGCAGCTCACAGACCGTCAGGTTAAGATCTGGTTTCAGAATCGCAGGATGAAGAATAAGAAGGTGCACAAGTATGGCAGGGTGACAGATTTGTCTAAGGGTTCCTTTTGCACACTGCACATGGGGCTCCCAGCAGCATGTGGTGTCAGACATTCCTTCCCTTCTTCCTTGGAACCACACTCCATGGATCACACAATGCTCTTCCTATGTGACCCTGCAGACATGTCTTATCTTGACTGTATGCTTCCATCTGTTGCGAATGGTCCACCTACTTCATCCACAAATACAGAAGGTCAACAAAACGTCTGCATTTTAAACCAGCTCTGAGGCCCCATGAAAGCTCTCCCTTTTGTGCTCTTAAAAATATTCCTTCACACATTCACCTTCAGCTATTTATAAAAGACTGGGGACTGTATGAAGAGCATCCCAGGAATGCCATCCACTTAGCACATCCATTCATGAAACATTTTAATTAAACTATATGAGCACATCTTAATTAAAGGAGAGTTGAACAATATTCTTTTTGTTTATGGGCATAGCAAGCGAAGACTGCGTGTCTTTAAAATTGTGCATGAAGGAGATTTTTGAATGAATGATAAATGGTTATTTACATCACATTCCAAAAGTATTTATACCTTTACATTTTTCTCTCAAACCATTAAGTACTTGATTGGGATTTTAAATCAAACACCAACATAAAGCAGCTTAAAGTTGTGTTGCTGAAGTAAAAGGATATTTGATTTTCATTTTTTTTTACGTAAAAACTATGGCCAACAATATTTTACCCACTTATATATAATACTCCTGAGTAAAATAGACTATACTGCCTCAAAAAGTTGCATAATTAGTAAGTGGAGTCTAAATGTGATTAATTCAATCTGTAAATGTTAATATTATAAGTTTGCTAAACAACATACGTGCAAATGTAGATTTTGAAAGCAAATTCAGGTTACGAAACAATATCTGAATATTTGAAGGTCTCACAGAGCAGTCATCTCAAAATGGAAAGAGTATAGCTTTACTGCCAACCTACCAGGACTTGAACACCCACCTAAACTGGTAGGCCTGATAAGGAGAGTATTCATCAGAAGCTTCAGAGATCCCCTACACAAGTGGTATAATCCGTCAATTTAACAGCTATGAACTCCACAAACCTAAGCCTTGCATTGTTAAACAAAAGCCATAAGGAGTTATTTATAAGGTTTGTCACAAGCCCTGATGATGACGAACATTTTGATCATCATCACCGCTGGTGAAACATAGTGATGGCCAGATCATGCTTTAAGGACAGGGTAGCTGGTCAGAGTTGATAGGGAAATGAATGAAGTTACAGCACAAGCCCAGAAAACAAATAGTCTTACGCAGTACAAGACTTAAAACTGGGCCAGACATCCGACTTTCAGCAAGATAGCAATCCTAAAGATACAGCCAGTGTTACAATAATATCAACTGGAATATCAACATGAATAAATATGCTATCAACATGTGTTTGCATGGGCCTGTTAAAGTCCAGACTAAAAATCTTGGAAATTGTGTTCATGACTACTGTCTTTTATAACTTCAGCGGTCTTACAAAAAGGATTGAAAAAAGTTGTTGCTGGTAGAGACAGACACCGGAAGACCTACTGCCGTAATAGCAACTAAAGGTGGCTCTGCAAACTACTGACACAGAGGGGCCGGAAATGTTTCCTACATTTTCTTTTTTTGTAAAATATTTACAAGCTTTGTATTTTTTAGTTTTAATTCCACCTTAGACTTGAGTGCTATGTTGTTTTAGTTCATCACAAAAAAATCTTGATAAAATACTATGATGTCTGTGGTCATATGACAAAATGTGTAAAAAGTTGAATAGGGTGTGAATACTTTTGGAAGGCGTTTAGTTGACTTTCAACAACTAATAAGTGTTTATGTGGGTTTTTATTACGGTAAATCTGTTTAACTAAGTGGTAGGGCCTTTTTTTCATAGGTTACTGTTAATGTGATGTGTTAAAATTGTGAAATGAGAAGAATATTCTTCAAGTTTTATTTTTTTATTTTTATAAAGGTTTTTTTACGCACACAGTGAGTGCTCCCCATTATTTTTGATGAATGTTTCCATTCTTAACATGCTTAATAAACACATTTAGGAAAACTGTAATCATCCACTGTGTTTATCCTGTTCATTTTTAAAGCGAATGACATTTTTTTTACAGTATTTCCTAATTATGGATTCCTATGCCAAATGGAAAAAAATGAGATGGATTATGCATTTAAATTAAACTGGGCTTTAGAATTATTGAAAACTTCAAAGTATTGTGTATTCACATTGCACAATCCTGCCTCTCTCCCGCTCTGCTGCCTCAGAATTTCCCCCTCCATTAATCATAAAGACAAGGCAGTTTTTCCAGGGTTCCAGCCACAAGCTCTGAACCCACTAGGCACCATGACAAGATCTCCTCCTGACACCCCCCCCCCCACACACACACACACACCACCACCACCACCAAACACACACACACATTCACACAAAAACACACCTCTCCCCCTGTACTCTTTCCATAGCCAAATTGTAGCTTTGCAAGTTGGGGCTGGCCCCACTCTCAGGGGGCATGTTTAGCCGTGTAGTGTGGAAGCCTTTCCAACTTGCCACGGGGCCACAGGAGACCAATGCTGCCCAATCACCAATGACAACATATTATCTCAAAGAGCAATGTGGAGTTGTGTACTGGCATATCCTGGCCCTTTATACAGTGCGGAATCTCAAATGCAAACTGTGTCATCATAAATGCCCCCCCCCCAAGTCCAATGAGATAAAAGTGTTTTTATTTGGCAAAAGTGGGTCACACATGCTCAAGGTTTTCCATGATATCAAAAGTCAAAGATAATAACGGTACCTGATGAAGGAGCTAACCTTCTTTTATACTCAATAATGTGAGCCTGAGCATAAATATTGTAAACAAAAACTGCACACAAATTGTGGGCATGCTGACAGTTTTATATCAGTGGCTTTACTGTGAATGAGCTGTCACAGAGGCCCACTGACAGCTCCAAAACTGGGAGAGGTAAAACCGATCCCCATTGTCTCTTCTAATGACTTTCTACTCCTAATTCATTATCAGTCCCCGGATCAGCTGTCATTTGGTAAACATTTGGCACCCATTTGTAGGAGGTCTTTGTTGCAGTTTGGGGAGCTATTTTGTGATGTACAATTGTGTGAATATTTAAGATCAAATAAAGAAAGTCTGTATAGAAAGGTGGTGAAGGGAGGAAAGCAATAAAGGCCGTATAAGAGAGAAAGCTTTGCTGTAGAAAAGTGCTCACTTAGGAGACAGAAAGAGAAGGAATGATGAGGAAGACAGAGCAGACTGTGCTAGATTCCTGAAATTCTTAGATACTCTTGGTGATTTATGATTCTGATGGTTTCTGAGGCTCAAAAATACTTTTACCTCCTTTCTCAAATACATTCCCCTTCCAGACACTAAAAGTCAGGAGGATCCACACACTGATGTGCAGTAATTCCATGGACGGGGTCAAGGGGGATCCCAAGAGGTTAAAGAAAGCCTCCACTCAAGGGTCCCAGAGCGAGGGGGGACACTCTACATCCATCTGAACATTAGGTTAGCTGCTTGTTCTCACATTAGCATCTAAACTCATTATTTCTCGCTTACTCACTGGACTCCGTTGACTGCTTGACTTGGCATCTGCTCTTAAAGGAAGATATTTTCTAAGCCAACAAGCCTTGCATGCTCTTTTCAAGATTTCTTGGCTTTTGCAATAAAATTCATGTATAATAATGATAAATGATGTCTGTAGAATATTGCCACGAAACCAGCTTTGGTTATGGCCCATCATTAATTTGAGAAGAGCCTTTGTCCTTTACAGTGACTAATTTTTTACTGGCTTATCCAAAGCTGTTGTGAAATTGATTCGCCTTTGGACATTAGAAACATTTTGTGCATCAAGACTTCTATTTAGCCTTACAAAACTAAGCATAAAAGCGCTTATTTCAATCATTAATGGTATAATTGTATAAAGTACAGTGGGGCAAAAAAGTATTTAGTCAGCCACCGTTTGTGCAAGTTCTCCCACTTAAAATAATGATAGAGGTCAGTCATTTTCATCATAGGTACACTTCAACTGTGAGAGACAGAATTTGAAAAAAAAAAAAATCCAGGAATTCACATTGTAGGATTTTTAAATAATTTATTTGTAAATTATGGTGGAAAATAAGTATTTGGTCACTTCAAACAAGGAAGATCTCTGGCTCTCACAGACTGTAACTTCTTCTTTAGGAAGCTCTTCTGTCCTCCACTTGTTACCTGTATTAATGACACCTGTTTGAACTCGTTATCTGTATAAAAGACACCTGTCCACAACCTCAAACAGTCAGACTCCAAACTCCACTGTGGCCAAGACCAAAGAGCTTTCCAAGGACACCAGGAAAAGAATTGTAGACATGCACCTGACTGGGAAGAGTGAATCTACAATAGGCAAGCAGCTTGGTGTGAAAAAAATCAACTGTGGGAGCAATTATCAGAAAATGGAAGACATACAAGACCATTGATAATCTCCCTCAATCTGGGGCTCCACGCAAGATCTCATCCCGTGGGGTCAAAATGATCATGAGAACGGTGAGCAAAAATCCCAGAACCACACGGGGGGACCTTGTGAATGACCTGTAGAGAGCTTGGACCAAAGTAACAAAGGTTACCATCAGTAACACACTACAACGACAGGGAATCAAATCCTGCAGTGCCAGACGTGTCCCCCTGCTTAAGCCAGTGCATGTCCAGGCCCGTCTGAAGTTTGCCAGAGAGCACATGGATGATACAGCAGAGGATTGGGATAATGTCATGTGGTCAGATGAAACCAAAGTAGAACTTTTTGGTATAAACTTAACTCGTTGGGTTTGGAGGAAGAAGAATACTGAGTTGCATCCCAAGAACACCATACCTACTGTGAAGCATGGGGGTATTTTTCTGCTAAGGGGACAGGACGACTGATCCGTGTTAAGGAAAGAATGAATGGGGCCATGTATCGTGAGATTTTGAGCTAAAACCTCCTTCCATCAGTGAGAGCTTTGAAGATGAAACGTGGCTGGGTCTTCCAACATGACAATGATCCCAAAAACACCGCCCGGGCAACGAAGGAGTGGCTCCGTAAGAAGCATTTGAAAGTCCTGGAGTGGGCTAGCCAGTGTCCAGACCTCAACCCCATAGAAAATCTGTGGAGGAAGTTGAAAGTCCGTGTTGCTCGGCGACAGCCCCAAAACATCACTGCTTTCGAGAACATCTGCATGGAGGAATGGGCCAAAATACCAGCTACTGTGTGTGCAAACCTTGTAAAGACCTATAGTAATCGTTTGACCTCTGTTATTGCCAACAAAGGTTATTTGCTATCCAAATAATTATTGTTTTGGCTTCATGTAGACCTTCAACTTGGTCCGTTATCAATGCCTGTGAAGAAAAATGTAAACAGAGTATTCTCCACCCCGCACACGTGCAAAAACTGACACACACACTCACATGGATCAGACACACTCACACACACAATGTCTTGCTGTCTCCCAAGCTCTCCTGCCCTCCGGGTGGCAGGTCTGGCTGCGTGCTTACAGTTGAGCGCTGCATGCAGATTGTCGACCAGGGGCTCCTGAACCCACCAAACCGTCCTTCATGTCATCATTGTGAACATTGAAATATGTGCTTCTCTATGTTTTTGGTGTGGTTTTTTTCTACTACCTGTGTTGTGAGTCCGTATACGGACCCAGAACACAGTTGAGCGTTTTTTTCCCCTCACCGTGAAACCCTCCCCCCCTCCTGATGTGTAACTCGTTCCTGAGTACATGGGAGCGCTGCCTGCAAGCAGCTGCACTGCCCAACAGTGACCTGGATCTGTTTGTTGACTGTCTGTTTGTTTGTAATGATCTTGGACAGGTTGTATTGTCCCCTCGTGGGACAATAAAGGATTATTCAATTCAATTTCGAAGTATTGAGTTGAATTTTTGTTATTGACTTAATACTTATTTTCCACCATAATTTACAAATAGATTCTTTAAAAATCCTACAATGTGAATGCCTGGATTTTTTTTCCACATTCTGTCTCTCACAGTTGAAGTGTACCTATGATGAAAATTACTGACCTCTGTCATCATTTTAAGTGGGAGAACTTGCACAATCGGTGGCTGACTAAATACTTTTTTGCCCCACTGTATAAGGTCTCGCTCTATGTTAGCACCAGTAAACACTTAAATAGATATTGTTAATGATTTTCCTGCATATGCAGATTTGTATGGAGTAGGTATCTTAGAAGCAGTGTCTGTTTGTCAGCCTCTCCTCCGAAAGGCTTATATTTCTTTTTTGTGCTGTTTTTTCTGCCATAAATGATCAACTGAAATAGAAATTTAAAGATTATAAAATTACCCCACCCCCACCACCCAAAAAAATCTAAACCCCATTAAGGGTAGTTTTTTTTCAGTGCAAGCTCCATTAATTTCATGTTTTTTATGTTAGAGACCACTATTCAAGTGCACTCATTTACATCACTGATAAGCCTAAATGACACACCCACCTCACAGTTGTTTTGAACTAGATGCACATCCTCCACCAGTACTAATTGTTTGGAACAACATGTGCTATCAGTTGATTCTATTGATTTTTCCTTTTTAAAACAATAAAAAATACATTTCAACCCAAAAGCTTGTGGAAAACTCATAACAAAATTTAGATTTAGTACATATAATGTGGCCAATGGTCAATTTTAATTAATGCTGAACTCAAATCCAACAAGATAAAAAAAGAGCCAAAACTGACCCACTGTTAGTCACTTAAATAAAGGTTTCAGTTCAGGCATAATGATTTTATCCAATTATGAGACAGATAAGTACAAACCAACTTCAATGAGACATATCAAAAATGCTATATATTAAACAATTATAGATACGATAAATAACATAAGTTATTTAACATATACATTTTGGTCAGATCTGTTTTTGCAGAACACTCAGGAATATAATTTAAATGACTTGTAATCACCACCTTTTGTCTTGACACCAAATTATACATTAAATATTTTAGGAATAGAAAAGTCTTTTCCGTTACCTCAAGTTATAGTGACTAACATCCATTCATCCATTTTCTGAACCGCTTAGTCCTCCAGGGGTCGCGGGGGGTGGGGGGTGGGGGGGGTGCTGGTGCCTATCTCCAGTTGTCAACGGGCGAGAGGCGGGGTACACCCTGGACAGGTCGCCAGTCCATCACAGGTAGTAACTAACAGCTAAAGTTAAAGTATTTTGTGAATGCAAGGTGGCTACATTTTGTGGGAAGCTAAAAAGCATGTTATGACACCTCAAATCAGACATATTTTCTGTATGAGAACTTCAACTTCATTCTAATTTAATTGTTTAAAAAAATGATAATGGACCACCTTAATGGTGCAATGCAAAAAAACTATCTACTGTGACACTACGCCACCTATTAAGAGGATCTTTTTGTTATTTTACTGAAACTAAATGACCCTAACCCTCTGGAAAAAAGACATTCCTCGGTATTTTGCCTGAATAAAAGAAAAATTATTTGGCATATTTTGAAACATAAAAGATTTTCAGGGCATGGATCTACAATGATATGCTTTATTGATCAATTGAATATCATCAAAAGAAAAAAACTTTAATAATGTTTCACTCCAGCTCCATATGTTATTTTAGCCTAATGAAGAACTAAAACAACCAAGTTTTCTTTGTTTTTGTTTTTAAAGGAGATAAGCATGTGCAAATGTGCTGCAACAGATATAAACCATGTTTCTTTACACACAACTCTTTAAGTGAAATATTTGCAGTTTAAGGTTGTAATGTTTTCTATTAAATTGTTTAAAGTCATAGTGATGACCCTTTCCTAAAAGTGACCATGACTGGCTGGTGCTGTGTATACAGAGGAGGGAAACCCCAAACTTTTATTTGGTCCCTTTAGGAGTCTTTGCTCTTTTTATGACCTGTTAACCTTCTCAGTCTTTTCCTTCCACAGCCATTACTGCTGCCCACCACTTTCACAGGGCGCTTGTTGCTCAAGATGATTGTTAAGTACCAATTTCCTGTGTCACCTTTATGGCTTTTATTTATTTGCCTGCTCCTTCGTGTGGAACAGAAGCCCCACCATTGCTCAGGTAGATTGATGATTACTCAGCTGCTACGACTCATCCATCTCGGAAATTTGACTTCCTGAATCTCCTACAACTGTTAATGTCATATTATGGCCCGGCATTATCAAGATCAATGACTTTTTAAATCCTTCTCAGTTAAGGAGGATCGGTGACAATAAAAACTTAAGTTGGTGATCAAGGTGTCTCAGATGTTGGTGGAGCCAAGCTGTGCTGCAGGGAGGAAGTCGTTTGCTGGAGAGAAGTTTCCCCCCTGAAGAACTCTGGAAAAATGAATGAACTTGTGAGAGAAACATTCGGTCAGTTAAATGTCACATCTTGATTAATATTGAGCACAAAGGAAATATTCAAATCCCAATGGCTTCATTACACAGAATCTGATCAATACACACTTTAATTTGGCTTAAATCACAGAAATATAAAGGGCATACTGATAACCACAGTTATCAGTATGCCCTTAATAATTAAAAGGATCATTGAAAAGTTAATTTACTTCAGTAATTAAATTTAAAAAAATATATATAATTTGCTCATTATGCAGATTTGTACTATGCATAAGGATTTTTGGCGTATTTTATTTAAGTTTTAATTTTGACGATTGTGATTGCCAGCAAACAAAAAACAAAAACTCAAATGAAAAACTGTAGTTTTAAGGCACAAATGTCAGCCTACTGAAAAGTATGTGTAAATACTCAAGATTTGTCTGGGGCTCCTTTAGCAAGAATTCCCACAGAATCACTGATGACATGGAGTTGTTTAGCCTGTGGTCCTGATGGTGTTTTAGAGAGGCCAGGATGCTTTCAAAATAGCTCTTATTGTTTTGGGGTCTCGTGTCTTGTATTTTCCTGTAAATAATACTTCATAACTTTTCTGTGGGTAGGCAAGGTGAGGCAAGGCAATTTTTTTACACAAGGTAATTCAAAGTGCTTTACATGATTTGTTGCTAAAAAAACCAAACATATAATAAAAGCATGAAAGGTAAAGCTTTGATTTAGCTTTCGACGCAGTTGTCTCGAAGTTTATTTCAGATTTGTGGAGCACAAGACAACTTTACTGTCCAGTCAGGGGCAGAGATACCATGGTCTCTGAAGCAGCCAGGTATGGGTCATTTTGGGCAGTATGGGCAGGTACTAAATCCTACTGCAAAACAAAATTCACATCACCATAAAGCCTGTCAGCGGAGGGAAGCATTGAGCGCAGTAGAAATCCCCAGTAGAAAGTTGTGCTGCTTTTGAGCAACATTATCAGATTATATGGTTCCTCAAATCATTACTGACTGTGGTAACTTCACACTGGACACCAAGCAGCTTGAGTTATCTCCTTCCTCACTTTTCCTCTAGACTTCTAAATAAAATGCAAAGTTGACTTTCATCTGAAAATAGAATTCTGGACCACTGCAGCTGAAACTCTTGAACTGACTTGGCTACACAATCCCTTCAATGATGTTGTTATCCACATTGATAATTCTCCTCTTTTATCACACATTGTCTTTCTTTTCAATTTTTATGGGATGTGCTGGGAAATAGAACTTCTTGAACAGTCAGCTTCTTTTGCAAGGACCTTTAAAGCTTTACCTTATTGAAGGGGTCAACTGTCAAGTCAGTCTTCATCATTATTGAGCCATAACATTTCTTTACTTCTGTATGTCCCTGGGACTTTATAAGTTTCAGTGCCATCCCTGGATTGTAATGTTACACCTTGTATGAATATCTTTGCCGGTGTATAAAAACACATTTAAAAAACGTACCCAAAAGTTAAATATCTTTTTTCCTGCTTAACAAATCTGATATAGTGCTTTAAAAGTTACACACAGACAGTTTGTAGCCCCAGTAATTTACTCTCGAATCAATTATTTTAATTAGTTTTGGTCATAAGTCTTTAAACAGTAATATTTCAGCACGTTTTCAAAATGACAGTCATTAATGTTTAATAATTCTACCTGAATTTTGCTAAAAGTTGAGTCTCTGTGGCTCCAATACTGTCTTGAAAGCAGTATTATTACACTATTTGCAATAAGATGCAAAAGTATTAAGTACACCAGTGGGTTGAAATTACATAAACTAAAACTAATAAAACAATTCTCCTTCATAATGTTTTGGACTTTACTTAATATTTCAAACATTTTAACTGTTTTAGTATCAAAAATAATAACAGTACCATATTTAACAGCTACGCAATTGATAGTAAACAAAATAAGAATCAGACACATGATTTAACATTTTTCTGAATGAGTTTCAACATAATGTCATCTTTATGAGGCAGGATTTATTGCACTGTTACATTAAATTGCATTAGTTTTCCCTATTGTACCTAATAAACTGGCAGTTGAGTACACATTTGTTCATACAAGTGGATTATTTATAATGTAAAATGTGAAATTATAACCTTTTAAGGTGTAATAATTCTACTTTACAGTCCAATAAATGTTTTATTGCCTCCATCAAAAGCAAAACACTAGCAAGCAGCACCATAAGAAGTTAGCATGTAAAACTATTCTACAAATTGGACAGAGATAAAGAAAAACAAGTTTTTTAGAAAATAAAAATTTGATGAGTTTTGTGGATATTATTGTTATCATTAATGTGCAGTTTTGGGTTCTTTGGGACAGTGGACACAGAGGAAATAAAGCTAATTGCAAACAAACTTAAAC